>OU015499.1:99535522-99625522 GCA_907164885.2 Dolomedes plantarius | reverse complement strand
CGAACCATAGCACAGCATATGCAGTCTGTAACGCATCATCCAGTGTCTGCGCGTACCATTCGACGCCGTTTACAGCAGAGTAGTCTGTCCGCAAGACGCCCATTGCTTTGTCTACCCTTGGCGCAGAACCACAGGCGTCTCCGCCGCCAATGGTGCGATGACAGAAGGATGTGGACGGCAGAATGGAATGAAATTGTCTTTACTGACGAGTCACGCTTCTGTCTGCAACACCACGATGGTCGCATTCGAGTCTGGAGACACCGTGAAGAGAGGATGCTGAACAGCTGCGTTTTGCACCGCCACACTGGTCCTGCACCGGGTATTATGGTATGGGGTGGTATTGGATATCACTCTCGCACACCTCTAGTACGCATTGCCGGTACTTTAAACAGCCAGCGCTACATCTCCGAGGTCTTGGAGCCAGTTGTCCTTCCTTACGTTCAGGGCTTGACCACAGCCATATTTCAACAGGATTAATGCGCGACCACACGTGGCACGCATTGTCCAACGGTTCTTCGTCAATCGCCAGATTTAATTGCTTCCCTGGCCGCCTCGCTCTCCGTGTCTTTCGCCGATAGAAAACATGTGGTCCATGGTTGCTCTACGATTGACCCAGATTCCCTCCCCAGCTGCCACAGCAGATCAACTTTGGCAACGTGTGGAGGCTGCTTGGTCTGCTGTACCCCAAGAACTCATCCAAAGTCTCTTTGAATCAATGCCGAGGCGTGTGGCAGCGGTGATCTCCAACAATGGCGGCTACTCTGGCTACTGATTTTGGCAGGAACCACACTTCACAGAAGTCTATAAATTTAATCATTTGATACGTGGTCAACATGTTATCTACAAAATAAATTTTGTTGTGATATCTCTTGTCTTTCTTGGTGTTGCAATTTGGGTGGCCAGCAGTGTATATATATATATATATATTCAAAAATTTCGCATTTATTTAAAAATATCACAATTTTACTTACTCGGTTAGGTAAGTATCAAAATTCTTAGTTAAAATCTAACATTGTAGTGGTCTCCACATTCTCTTCCTTAAGACTTTAGCAATATAATCCAGTCAATTTGTGCTCAAAGGGGGCCCTAGCGGGAAAGTTTTGGGGTAGTTTTGATTTCTTCTATTTTATATGTTTTTTGGGGTGCTGAATCCGAATCTGAGGTTTGCTAGCAAAATTTGGTGACGCAACATTGAAGAAAATGCAAAAAATGGTAAGATTTTTCATTATTTGGCGGGTTTTTGCTTATAACTCGGAAACTATCAAATTTTCGTATATAACCTCCCTATTCAAAATGAAAGTACATAAAATTTCCTACAAATTTCACTATTTAGGTTTCTTTCTCCCACGGACCGTTTGGGCTTAAGCGCTATTGGAAAATTGGCGTATTTCGGCTGTCTCTGCAAAAACCCACTTTTTCCACTCCAAAGCTTTAACTTATTATTAAAGGCTGTCATTTAATTCCTCCTTCCAATACAATGTAGCATTTTCAAATTCACATTGTATTTAAATTATGTGCAAACATAATTCCGTCTTGTACGTCTTTTCATTTTATTTATTCTCTCCCAGCCTCACCAAATGACTTTATAACTGCCCCATTTGGTTTAAAAGCCCTCTTTCCTTCCATTCGATTCCTTCTCAATGCCATTTGCAGAATACGAGCATTTCACCACCCGAGGATGTTTCACCATTCGTAGGAGTGAGAAACCGTGGTGTGGCACCTGGAGTGATATGGCGATTGAACAAACTCTAATGAAGTCGATGAAGTCAAGTGGTGGTCTCACTCATTGGCCATGAAGTAACTGCAAGCGTTGTGACAAGATGGACACAAGGGATGACAGCACTACATAATGTGTTCCAAGAGATTGAGCGCTTTACAGGAGTGGAACTCACAACGTTAGAACAACACGTTGAGAGCAGAGATACTATGCAAAAGCGAGACAACACTGACGCAGATAAGTTGCTGAATTGGTTCCACGAGCATCCTCCTTTCCCAGAGACAAGTCAACTAATGTCATTTCGCAGATGAGAGGATCAACTGCCACTTGTCCAAGGAGATGGGCATGAAAGGTATACAGCGCATTGTTGGTGGTGATTTTCAAGCTGTAAAATCCAAACGAAGCGAAAGAGTGCAGCCTCTTGCGATCATTAACAACTCTATTCAGATACAAGACAGGGATGTAGTCATCAATCCAACCACACTTTTCCAACTAATGACCATCGTGAAACATTCAAATGAAGAGCTGCGAGAATTTTTGCGTTACGAACTTAGCCCCTACCCTCTCTCTCTTTTCGATGAGCATGGGATGAGGAAAGGAACAAAATCGAGCTTGTACAGGGCTTTTACACCGACTCCAACTGAACAGGAGAACTTGAGCGATACAAAATATGTCATTGACGGAGGGTTTTTGTTACACCAAGTCAAATGGCACCACGGCCAGAGATATGCAGAAATTTGCAGCAGTTATGTATCATATGTCAAGTCGAACTACAAATCAAATGCCGTTGTCATTTTTGATGGCTACCCTGACGAAGCGTGTTGAAGCACCAAGCGCATAAACATTTGAGAAGAGCGCAATGAAAACAATCTGCTGCAATAACATTTACAGAATCGATGGTGCCCACTGTCTCGCAGGAGAGTTTCCTTGCGAACTCCAAAAACAAGAGCCGGTTGATATCTATGCTAATGGAAATATTTGATGATGCAAAAATTGATTCACAGCAAGCTGTGGTGGACGCTGATATTCTACTTATCACAACAGCTCTTATGGGGACAGTTCACTCAAAATGGATCGAAAAATCAAAATTTCAATTTTTACTTATTATTATAGCTTGTTTGATTCTGAACGATTTGATACCAATTCCGTTTCTGTCCGCCAATTTTTTCGCGAGATATTAAGGAATGATGTACGCAACCTATAAAAAGTTTCCATTTAAATGCCTCGCAGTTGCCCTTTAAAATCAATGTTTACACAGCTGTATGGCTAGCGTTTATTCGCAACGCGTTTCATTTATTAGTCACAACATTTATGATATACATATCACTAGCTACCACTTATTTTTTTTACTTTTTGGGTTTTTTTTTTTCTCTCAGCAGAAGGAAGAGTGGAACTAAATCAGTTTCGTGCTACATTGTTTACATTTCGTTCGCAATTGTGCTGGTGTTTCTTATCGTTGCATTCCGTACTATTTTCTTTCTTCGTTTGCTTCAAATTATTTATGATATTTAAAGTTCTAAATTTATTTGAAATTTTATAAGTTATGTCGAGTGAACGTAAAAGTGCTTCCCGACAACGCCAAAAAAAACCGAAAGTTTCCACACGTAAGTAACACGTGTAAAGGATTCTCATGTGACTGCAGACATTGCATCTCCCAAAGCTACATCAGAAATTTTGAAAACAATTCTTTCGCAGATATTACTGTTGATAATGGTTTCTCGGGTTATCGCTAAATTGATATTAGTATGTTTGCAAGAAATATTTCTGAACAATTATGCTGCAAAATATGTGGACAAAATATTGATATACTTGAGAAAAAAGTGCAAGGATTGTCATCAGTTTTTTTCCATAAAATGTATCCAAAAATATGTAAAATATCTGAATATTTTAAATAATGTTTATGTATGTTTAATACTTAAGTAGAATATTTGAAAACTGGCCCTACTAGGGGTATTTAGTATGTGATACAATAACTTTTTCATTTGTTTCAATTGTTGATATTCCTAACAATGTACCATTTTTGTGAACATATTTCAAAATTTTTATTAAATAATACTAAATTCTCATCGTCATCAAGTCTAACAGGTATAAGTTAAGTATTTAAATACGATTGAGTACATTTAGATAAAGATTTTAAAGAAAAAAACAAAATTTCAACTTTAAATGCAAATATCTCAAAATGTGGTTTTTTGACATTGCGCGCATGATATCTTGAGAACCCTTTCATGAAACGCCTTGAAATTTTCAGACATCATAAAAGATATGGTTTTCTGTAAAATGACGAAAAATTATGTTGGTAAAATGAAAATTAAGGATTTTACAAATAAAATTATTTTGAAATTTAGAAGAAAATTTTTTTTACTAATTAAAATTTTAATATTCATTTTAAATATACAGTTAGACAAAATATTTTTCATCAAATTAAAATTTAGACTATTTCCTTTAATTTAAGATATTATTTTCTTAAAATAAATTAAATATACTGAAGATATCCTGCGCGCAATGATACAACAAAAGTACATAATAAAGAAAACATGATATTATATTTTAAATTTTAAAAATAATTTTAAAACTATTTAACTTTATGTAATATTTTTATATGACAAAACAATATTTAAAGTAGCAGACTTCAAAATTTTGAGTTAATAGCTTCAATAGTTAGTTCATAAAAAAATTCTAAAAATACACTAATTTTTTACATTTTAAAGCCACTCAGAGGTGAACTGTCCCCTTAAGTTAGCCCCGTCAAATGAATATGTGACAATGGTGGGGGAAGATATCGACCATTTTGTGGTTTTGATTGGACTGTGTAGCCCTGATATAAAGAATGTCTTCTTTTTTTCTGAAACCAGGAAAAGGTAAGGTGTCTCAAACATCTCTACTATGCTTATCTTGCCATTGACAAAATCCTATCAGACCATATATTGTTCCTGCGCGCGATGAGTGGTTGTGAAACCACTTCTGCTTTGTTTAATCAGGGGAAACTGAAATTTCTTAATGTCCTGCAGAGGAACAATGACTTGCAACTAGTCATTGATGCTTTCAAAGACCCTCATGCATACCAGGAAGAGATTGCCGAAGCAGGAAACATGTTTCTCATGGCTCTGTATGGGAAATGACATGAGACTAGCCTGAACGATTTGAGATACAGGCAATACGTATCTTCATCTTACAAAAGTAAAACCAACATTGCCTCACTACTCCCCACTGAATCTGCTGCATGACAACATTCACTGAGAGTTTACTTTCAGGTGCAGCAGTCGTTATCCGGTCAAACAACACTCGACGAGCAACAAAGAGACCCAAACGAGTGGGGGTGGAAAAAAACAAGGAATGGTCTCGTGCCAGTGCCAACCACTTTGAACCCTGCACCGGACTCGATACTCCGGCACATTTCTTGTAAATATAAAAAAAGGCTTCCAACGCAAGTGTGGATGCAGGAAGGCTGGCCTCCATTGCTCCCCGATTTGCATATCGTGCGAAGGGTTGTATGAAAACGTCGAGCTCCCGGAAGACAGAATTGACTTTGACGAAGAGACCGAAGAAAGCGACAAAGAACAGACTGAAGAAAGACGCTTACATGATGCGGAAGGTATGCAAAATCTCACAATCTATTTCGTAATCACTCATCTCTCCTTAAGATATGATCACAAGTTGTTGTTTTCTCACCACCTCTTTCATTTTCCAGATGAACAAGCCCCGACGCTGAAAACAGAACAACCCGAATCTGTGCCAGGACTCACCGCCTTCGAAGAACCTCAGCCAGGACCCCCTAAACGACAACGGCTCATGTAATAATGTAATATATGATTATATGTATTGTAATACAATGTAATAAAATGTAATAATTTTTCAGGATTTTTCGTTGGAATTTCAACTTTTTTGTAACTGAATTTTTACAATTTCGGACTTCATTAAGTAACTTCAACATTAATTTATTTTTGAAAAAAATTTCCTGTACCTTTACATTTACGATCTAAATTAGGTGTGTGCAGAAAAATGGGAGGAATTCACTAATTGACAGCCATTAATAATAAATTAGAGTTTTGGAGTGGAAAAAGTGGGTTTTTTTGCGGAGATGGCCGAAATACACTAATTTTAAACTAGCGCTTGAGCCCAATCGGTCCGTCGGAGAAAAAAACCTAAATAGTGAAATTCGTAGGAAAATTTATGTACTTTAATTCTGAATCAGAGTGTTATATATATGAAAAGTTGATAGTTTCCGAGTTATAAGCAAAAAACCGCCAAAAAAGGAAAATTTTTACCTTTTTTTGCATTTTCTTCAATGTCGCGTCACGAAATTTTGTTAGCAAACCTCAGATTCGGATTCAGCACCCCAAAAAACATATACAGAATACCTCCTACAGCACGGCATCTTACAACACGGTTTCGCTCTAACACGATAGGATAAATTGCGGTAACCCTCATATAACACTGTAACCTGTAACACGGTTTCGTTCTAACACGATTAAAAAATTACGAAAACCTTTGTACAATACTGTACTTCTACAGCACTAGGTGTCATTATTTTTGTTTAACACATTTAAAACTAATTACCTTAACATAATGAAAGAAGGAACAATAAACTATAGTGGCTTTACATGAGAATGTATAAACAAATCATAATTTATTCATTTATAACTCTATACAATTGCAAGAAGAATCGAAGAAGAAGCTTAGCTGAAAATCTTGAATCATTTTTCTTGAATGTAGACCCTTCCGCTGAAAGAAGCCGAAAATTCAAAAGGGAGCTGCAAAATTGTCTATCTCCATACCGTGAAATCTACAATGACCTTGTAAGAACCAGCAAACAAACCAAAATTACAGATTTTTAAAGAGGATAGAAGGCGCAAAAAATCTAAATGAAAAAAAGGTTCTGAAAGTGAAGGTGATATCGTTCACCCGAAAACATGTTCTCGTTTGACTGTACTTAGCAGTGATGAGGAAGAAATTTATTAAATTAATGTCACATTAAATGAAAATAATATTTTTTGTTTCTTTTCGTTTTGTGTTATACATGCATTTACATTTTTAATAAAAATTAACTTGCTTATATGGAATTTTAAAAAAAAAATTGTTTTATTAAGTTTTCGGAACGTACCCCTCTTTTTTGAACTGTCTCTGGGTATCATATAACACGGTTTCACACAAGACGGCATTTTCTAGGAACCTATCTACCGTGTTATAGGAGGGTCACCTGTGAAATGGAAGAAATCAAATGTACCCCAAAACTTTCCTGGTAAAAACACAATTTGACTGGACTAATAAGTAATAAGCAAATTTCTTTAGTGAGATCTCTCAGTAAAAGACCGTGGATGGACTTAGATAAGCAATTATGTTAATAAATTATTACTATTATAACCTAATTTTTCTTAAAAAAACCGAGTTTCACCGAGGTTTTGCCGTAAAGTAGTAAAAAAGGAATTTTCGCATTTATTAGCTCATATCAGCAAATTTCGCATTTATTCGCATCTATTTCGTAAATACGAAAATTACGTATCCCAATCTATAATTTATTGCAGTTGTTCGTATACATTATTATTGTTACCTTGTTTATTGTTAAAATGTTTTAAACTGAGAAATATGATTTATATATCATTACTTGCTGAGTGGCAACCCGATGTGTTGCTTTTTCGATTTAAAATGAAATGGTTTTATTTCTTAAAGATTAAAAACTGTTCAATAACTTTTAAAAATATATTAGAATTTTTAAAAAATGAAATAACTATTTAAAATTTTCTTTTTCAAATTTTGGTTTTTGGCTTCTGAAATAATTCTTTAAAATTTCCGTTCTCAAATTTTGCTTTTTAAACAAAAGAGAAGTTCATTGTATTGGAATAAATTCTAAAGATTTTAACTTCTCATTTCCTAAAACAAAAATTATTTCTGGTACTTTAAAATTATTTCTGGATTTCAATTATTAAATAAATGACTCGATCTCAACTAATTATTTTACTTTTGGCAACATGGCAGCATGTAAATATTACATCTCATGGGAGAAAAAGTGCTTAAAAAATAGAAAGACATTTCTGATGAATTCAAAATTGGTGGTGGAAGAATCCTCATCACTTCCTCCTTAATTAGAAACAAATTTCACGAATTTGCTGGAATTATTAGTGAGTAAAATAATAAGTCGAAAAATTACGAACTCGGCATTCAAGTTACATTAAGATACTATAGCGATCAGAGCGGGAAATTTCAAAAGTGAGTTTTGTAAGTACGCTTTTTTAGACCGATAACATTTTTTTTTATTATATGAATTTGATATATTTTGGAAGCTGAACATCTAGAAAATGCCGATAAATCGTAAAATTGACATTAATAGGTGCAGAAAACCGAAATATTTGTCCATCAAAATCGTCGATTTCGTGAAATTTGGAAACCTGCTTTGGGGAAAAAGCTTCGTTTGCAGTGAAAAACATTTTAAACTTTATACATATGTGTATATCCTTAAAGATGAAGAGTTGTAGAACGCATGGAAATAAAAAATTTGTCGATTGGTGGACGGAAAAGTTGAATTTTGCATGCATGAAAATAGTGGAAATTTGCGAAACGGAAAGGAGCTGGCCCACCCGGAATGACATCTGTTTCTATTGCCCGCTTCTTTTGAGTTCGGCGGTTTTAATTTAATAATTTAAAAAGTTCAAAGTTTTGAAAGTTGAGGATGGTATCAGTGCACGCGTCTCGTCCGTCCGCGTCCATCGATACCAGTCGCGATATTCTGCTATGCTCGGTTCGCGAGATTAGCCCGTCCCCGTGTCTGCTGACTGACAAACTAACATTTGTTTACCTTCAGCTATTAATAGTAAGACTAGCTGAGTGGCAACCCGATGTGTTGCATTTTCGATTTAAAATGAAATGGTTTTATTTCTTAAAGACTGAAAACTGTTTAATCACTTTTAAAAATACATTAGAATTTTTAAAAAACGAAATAGTGATTTAAAATTCCCCTTTTCAAATTTTGGTTTTTGGCTTTTGAAATAATTCAAATTTCCGTTTTCAAATTTTGCTTTTTAAGCAAAAAAAGAAGCTCATTCAATTAGAAAAAAGTTCTAAAGGTTTTAACTTCTCCTTTCCTGAAACTAAAATTATTTCTGGATTTCAATTATTAAATGACTCGTTCTCAACTAATAATTTTTCATTTTGGCAACATGGCCGAATGTAAATAGAAAATCTCATGGACGAAAAAGTGCTTAAAAAAATAGAAAGACAGTTCTCAGGAATTCAAAATTGGTGGCGGAAGAATCTTCATCAGTTGCTCATTAATTAGAAACAAATTTCACGAACTTGCTGGAATTATTAGTGAGTAAAATAATAAGTCGAAAAATTACGAACTCCCCATTCAGTTACATTAAGATACTATGGCGATCAGAGCGGGAAATTTCAAAACGTGAGTTTGGTAAGTACGCTTTTTTAGAATGATAACATTTTTTTATTAAATGTATTTGGTATATTTTGGAAGCTGAACATCTAGCAAATGCCGATAAATCGTAAAATTGACATTAATAGGTGCAGAAAACCGAAATATTTGTCCATCAAAATTGTCGATTTCGGGAAATTCGGAAAACTGCTTTGGGGAAAAAGCTTCGTTTGCAATGAAAAACATTTTTAACTTTATAGAAATGTGTATATCCTTAAAGATGAAGAGTTGTAAAACATGTGGAAATAAAAAATTTGTCGATTGGTGGACGGAAAAGTTTAATTTTGCATGCAGGAAAATAGTGTAAATTTGCGAAACGGAAAGGAGCTGGCCCACCCGGAATGTCATCTGTTTCTTTTGTCCGCTTCTTTTGAGTTCGGCGGTTTTAGTTTAATAATTTAAACAGTTTAAAGTTTTGAAAGTTGAGGATAGCATCAGTGCACGCGTCTCGGCCGTCCGCGTATATCGGTACCAGTCGTGATATCCTGCTATTCTCGGTTCGCGAGATTAGCCCATCCCCGTGTCTGCTGACTAACAAACTAACATTTGTTTACCTTCACCTATTAATAGTATCAGCTAGTCTTATAAGCTAGTCTTATAAGACTAGCTGAGTGGCAACCCGATGTGTTGCATTTTCGATTTAAAATGAAATGGTTTTATTTCTTAAAGACTGAAAACTGTTTAATCACTTTTAAAAATACATTAGAATTTTTAAAAAACGAAATAGTGATTTAAAATTCCCCTTTTCAAACTTTGGTTTTTGACTTTTGAAATAATTCAAATTTCCGTTTTCAAATTTTGCTTTTTAAACAAAAAAGAACTTCATTCAGTTAGAAAAAATTCTAAAGGTTTTAACTTCTCATTTCCTAAAACTAAAATTATTTCTGGTACTTTAAAATTATTTCTGGATTTCAATTATTAAATGACTCGTTCTCAACTAATAATTTTTCCTTTTGGCAACTGAGCAGAATTTCTTTTGATGAGTAGAGTTCCTGGGTTTATTGACTCCTGTCGGAAGATGCTTATTATCAATGTATATGTGCTCAATAGAAAAAATTATTAAGTTAAATTAAATTTAAAGTTACCAGTTGCATTAATATAAAAATTTAGTTTAAAACCTTCAAAAAGTAGAAGGGTAAGATAAATTTAAAAATTATAATTATATTAAGATTAAATAAATTAAGATTAAAATGAAGAATTAAAAAATTTAAATAAAATAACTTGATATTAATTATAAAGTTACGGAAAAAATAGCCCTCAGCGAACAAGATGGAAAGTTCACATAATAAAAGAAAAAAAAGGCCCTGTGCAGGGTCAAACAATTCGTAATAAGATGATTGCAGAGTTCCGCGGTAGGAAAACAAATAACACCAAGATAGGGAAAATTGGAAAATGCGGCACCACCTACGACCAAACTCACAACGGAGGGTTTACCAGGTCTGCGCGATAGCACTGCGCCATGACAGCACATAGAGTTCAGAAAGATGGGAGGTATATGAGGGTAAGGCCAAATGTAAATATTAATCTCGGGTGGAAAAAGTGCTTAAGAAAATACACTCATGGACAAAAACATTAGCGCACCAAGAAGGAGTCGTCAAAATGAAACGAAATTTTACATACGTAATGATTACTTTGATATAAGTAAATGATAAGAAAATCAAAGAAAAAGGATAATTTATTTCAGAGAAAAAGGCAAAAGAACGGAGGAGTTAATACTCCGTTGGACCCCCTCTAGCGCGAATGCACGATGCGATACGATCGGGCATTGAGTCATACAAGTTCTGTATGATGTCTTGAGACATTTCGTTCCATATTTGCTATAACCTTGCCTCTAGTTCGTTCAAACTCGTGGGATGCCCAACTCGTCGTCCCAAATGATCCCAGATATGCTCGATTGGAGACAAATATGGGGATCGGCAGGCCAAGGAAGGGTAGTAACAGTGCGGTGACAGTCTTGTGACACCCTTGCCGTATGAGGCCGATCATTGTCTTGTTGAAAAATGGCTCCTGGGAGCCGTTGCATGAGTGGCAACACATGTGGTTGCAGGATTTCATGAACATACCGCTGAGCTGTCATGGTGCCACGGAACAATACTAAAGGGTGACCGTGTATTGTAGGCAATGGCACCCCATACCATCACACCAGCTGTGGGAGCGATGTATCGCTGTACAGCAAAGGCAGGATTGAAGCGTTCACCACGGGCTCTCCACACACGAACACGATTGTCATCACTGCCGAGATTGAATCTGGATTCGTCGCTAAAGACGACCTGGTTCCATTCCGCTGCAGTCCAGTTTCCTCGTGCGCGGCAAAACTCTAAACGGAGGCGTCGATGGGTGGGCGTCAAGGGCAGCACACATAATGGGCGTCACGATACCAACTGTGCTTCAGCCAGGCGCCTTCGTATGGTTCGAGAAGACACAGAGACCCCTAGTGAAGGTGTTACCTGTGCCTGGATGGCGGCCGATGAAGCAGTTGGCTGTACACGTGCATTCCTTACGATGTGGCGGTCTTCTCGACGACTGGTCTGTCGAGGGCGTCCTGAGCCTGGTCTTCGTGTACATGACATCTCTCGGATCCATTGGTCCCAACACCTCCTCACAATAAATCGACACAATCAAAGCGGCCTAATTGACAAGCTACTCGCCTAGCTGACTACCCAGCTTCCATCATCCCGACGATTCTCCCCCTCTCAAACTGCGACAACTGCTTATATTGTCTTCGAACACGGCGTAATGGCATGTCTATCTCAGCTCTTCCTTTGTAAATGATTCAGCACACTCAAACAAGCTTTGGTTACCTGTTTTATAATCCACAGAGTACGATGTTCAACGCCCTCTACCGGCTATACGTAATGCGCAATCACGCTGTATTTCTAATCATTTGCATATCTCCCCGACATGTACCTTCATTGCAAGTTTCGTTACGATCCCGCAATTATTTCTTGGTGCGCTAATTTTTTTGTCCATGAGTGTAGAAAGACAGTTCTAACGAATTCAAAATTGGTCGTGGAAGAATCCTATCAGTTCCTCATTAATTAGAAACAAATTTCACGAACTTGCTGGAATTATTAGTGAGTAAAATAATAAGTCGAAAAATTACGAACTCGGCATTCAGTTAAAAGTGAGTTTTGAAAATGCGCTCTTTTAGAATGAAAGCTTTATTTTATTGAATGTATCTGGAATATTTTGGAAGCTGTACATTTAGCAAATGCCGATAAATCGTAAAATTGACATTAATAGGTGCAGAAAACAGAAATATTTGTCCATCAAAATTGTCGATTTCGTGAAATTCGGAAAACTGCTTTGGAGAAAAAGCAATGAAAAACATTTTTAAATTTATAAAAATGTGTATATCCTTAAAGATGAAGAGTTGTAATACACATGGAAATAAAAAATTTGTCGATTGGAGGACGGAAAAGTTGAATTTTGCATGCATGAAAGTAGTGGATATTTGCGAAACGGAAAGGAGCTGGTCCACCCGGAATGTCAGCTGTTTCAGCTCTCCTCTTCCATTGAGTTCGGTGGTTTTAAATGAATAATTAAAAAAGTTTAAAGTTTTGAAAGTTGAGGATAGCATCAGTGCACGCGTCTCGGCCGTCCGCGTATATCGGTACCAGTCGCGATATCTTGCTATGCTCGGTTCGCGATATTAGCCCGTCCCCGTGTCTGCTGACTGACAAACTAACATTTGTGTACCTTCAGCTGTTAATAGTAATATTTCATTAATATTTATTTTTTGTAAAAGGCTTTTAAAAAGGCGGAAAGTGGATATCCTTCTCTACTTGTATTAAAGGGGGATAACATGCCGTGTGCTGTAATCTTCCCATGGTGTAAAAATAAAAAAAAACTTGAATATAAGTATAATCAGTCTTTATTATAAATTATTTTTTTTCATTATATAATATAAATTATGCTTACTTAATTATTTATACTTTCTCTTCAGGGAGCTGTGGACGTTAAAATTTATTTTTTTAGCTTCTTATCACAGACATACGAAATTTTGGACATACTTACATTTCACTATAAATATATAGAATACCTTAAAAGAAATTTCTAATCTCATTATAATTTTAAGATTTTTTTAAAAATTTGAAATTTATAAACAAAATTTTAAAATGCTCCTTGCTACTTAATTTTTGATTTTTGATCTTTGTATTTTACTCACTTTAAACTACACTGCTGGCCACTGTAAATGCAACACTCTGAAGGAAACATGCAAATAACATGAAATTTACAACATGCATTAGCGGAGATGAGATATGCAAATGATTAGAATTTCAGCGCAGACGCACATCACGCGCGCCTGTGGCGCCACTTCAAAGCGCTGTTTAAGGCTTGGAGATTTCGACGATTTCAAGTTCGGCAATTGTGTTTTTCTTGTGGTTTTTTCAAAAAACGATCAATTATTCCTCGTCGAAAACAGCGATCATCTTTTGATCAAGTATCCGAGTTCGACAGAGGAAGGATAGTGGCCTACCGAGATTGTGGATTATCTTTCAGGGAAATCGGTAGTCGTGTTGGATGAAGCCAAACAACTGTAATGCGGATATGTGATCGTTGGATGCAGGAGGGTACGACGGACCGGCGTGTTCGATCGCATCCACCTCAGCGCACCACTTCACGTGATGATAGGCAAATTGTGCGCATGGCAGTGACGGATCGCTCAGTCACATCACGAACCATAGCACAGCACATGCAGTCTGTAACGCATCATCCAGTGTCTGTTCGACCATTCGTCGTCGTCGTCGTACCATTCGACGCAGTTTACAGCTCAGTGGTCTGTCCGCAAGACGTCCATTGCTTTGTCTACTCTTGACACAGAACCACAGACGTCTCCGCCGCCAATGGTGCGATGACAAAAGGATGTGGACGGCAGAATGGAATGAAATTGTCTTTACTGACGAGTCACGCTTCTGTCTGCAACACCACGATGGTCGCATTCGAGTCTGTAGACACCGTGAAGAGAGGATGCTGAGCAGGTGCGTTATGCACCGCCATACTGGTCCTGCACCGGGTACTATGGTATGGGGCGGTATTGGATATCACTCTCGCACACCTCTAGTACGCATTGCCGGTACTTTAAGCAGCCAGCGCTACATCTCCGAGGTGTTGGAGCCAGTTGTCCTTCCTTACCTTCAGGGCTTGCCCACAGCCATATTTCAACAGGATAATGCGCGACCACACGTGGCACGCATTGTCCAACGGTTCTTCGTCAATCGCCAGATTGAATTGCTTCCCTGGCCGCCTCGCTCTCCGGATCTTTCGCCTATAGAAAACATGTGGTCCATGGTTGCTCTACGATTGACCCAGATTCCATCTCCAGCTGCCACAGCAGATCAACTTTGGCAACGTGTGGAAGCTGCTTGGTCTGATGTACCCCAAGATCTCATCCAAAGTCTCTTTGAATCAATGCCGAGGCGTGTGGCAGCGGTGATCTCCAACAATGGCGGCTACTCTAGCTACTGATTTTGGCAGGAACCACACTTCACAGAAGTCTAAAAATTTAACTATTTGATACTTGGTCAACATGTTATCTACAAAATAAATTTTGTTGTGATATGTCTTGTCTTTCTTGGTGTTGCAATTTGGGTGGCCAGCAGTGTATATAACAAACAAACCTGGGTATCAATTATTTAATCCCATGAATAGTTAATTTTTGAGAGATTTTTTTTCTGAATTCCATCCCAATTTTCATCAAAATTTTGTCTTTTAATAAGTTATAAATCAAATTTAATTACCTTAATGAAGTCGAATTGTAAAACGCATACCTAGTTTTTTGTATACAGTATCAGGATTCTTCCTTACCAATTTCATGAATTTTGAACAAAACTTAAGTAGCACAGAGCATTTAAAAAATCTAAAAACCTTGAAAAATCAGCTTTGAGAAAGACAGATTTAAAGTTTATTACTACACTTACACTTTATAAATTACTTCGTAGAAGCTTCAAAAATGATTTTTACTTGACCAAAAAAAACACTATTTTGGTACTATTAATATACACTATATATACATTTTGTTACTACTAATAAAAATTACAATGAAAAGATTTCTTCAAATAAAGGTCCACCGTTCCTTTAACATTTTCCTTACGGGGTGGGATAGCACGTATCCCAAGAATACGGGCCCAAGTATGAATGTTTATATATATATATATATATATATATATATATATATATATATATATATATATATATGTGTGTGTGTGTGTGTATGTATATATGTATACATATATATATATATATATATGTGTGTGTGTGTGTGTGTGTGTGTATATGTCAAGGAATTAACTGGGGAAAGAATAATTAATTTAAATTTAAGGGGGGCTTCGGGATTAATTTATTTATATGCACCGAACGCCACTTTTCTCATGTCCATTTCGAAACGCATTGAGAGAATCTGGGGAATCCCCGTTGGATTTGAGTGACAGTTCGTGGTAACGACCCAGCCTCATAGACGGTGCGACGTCACACGCATGCGCCATAAGTTTAGATGGTCTAAAACAATAGCGATTTCAGGCAGAAGGCGGGAGATTCCTCGGCAGTGCGGTCACGCGTCGCGAGGGAGGAGATGAATTCCTTGGACTTTAATTACAGATTGAATCGGGTAGCTTAATAATTGGAATAAACTTGTTAGATGTAATTTACCTGTAGTTCTTTGCCACAGGCCTTACTTCACTGACTGCATAATTATTAATAAGTATTAAGGATTTAAGGGGGATTGACGATATTAAGAGCACGCTTTGGGCGGCTATTAATACAGGCGAATCATATATATATATATATATATATATATATATATATATATATATATATATATATATATATATATATATATATATATATATATATATATATATATATATATATATATATATATATATACAGGGTGTCCATAATTAAACGTTCCATAATCCATAATCCCTACTTTAAAGTTGTCTACAGTTGAAACTATTGTTCAGAAAGTTATGAAATTTTGTGTAGGACATATTGAAGGGATGGGAATTTGTTTGAGCGAATAAAAAAATTAGTTCAAAATTTCACCACCAGAGAGCGTTTTTGATGAATTAAAATTTAGCCAACATTTACTGTAATTAAAAAAATTTATTACAACAAGACATGTTCAACATGACGGCCATCATTTTCAGCTACCATTTGAAATCGTAAGATAGCATGTTCTACAATTGACCGCAGTGTGTCCGGGGAAATGCTGAGAACTTGTCATGAAATGCTGCCTTTCAGATCAGGTATGGTTCCTGGTTTATCAAGATTGACTAGATGTTTCACATGCCCCCAAAGGCAAACGTTGCATGGGTTGAAGTCTGGGGATCACGGAGGTCACACATTAGGAAAGTGGCGGCTGATGACACGTTCTTCTGTAAAGTGATTTTTGAGAACGTTCTTAACACGAAGATTAATGTGTGGAGGAGCTCCATCTTGCATAAAAATTGTGCGTGAAAGGCACTGACGGGATTGCAGATCCGGAACAATTTTATTCAATAACAAGGATGCATATCACTCCCCGGTGACCGAGCATGTTACTGGACCTCTGGGACTTGATTCCTCGAAGAAATACAGGCCGTGAATAAAAAATGCAGAAAATCCACACCACACGGTTACTTTCGGTGAATGCATCGGAACATTTAAGATTAAACGCTGATTTTCTGGTTGCCAAATTCGGCAGTTGTGAGTATTCAGCGAACCGTGCAAATAAAAGTGTGCTTCGTCTGTCCAGAGGATATTCCAAGGCCATTCTGCATCAACCTCAAAGCGAGCAAGAAACTGAAGTGAGAACCGCTGTCGAGTCTCGAAATCATGTGTAAGCTACCTCTGCACAAATTGAAGCTTGTACTGATAATACCGGAGGATATACCGCATGACCTTCTGGACAGTTGAACGGGGCAGATCCAATGCTTCTGCCACACGACGGACACTGGTACTAGCCTGTACGTTGGAAGCTTTGTCCTCTTCCACCTGAAGCGCAACCGCCTCTACAGCTTCTGCGGAAACAGGTTTCCTTCCTCTTCCAGAACGAATGTTAAAAGAACCAGTTTCTTCAAATTTGGCCACCATTAATCGAAGACGTTTAACAGTCAATGGACCTTTTCGTATCCCCTTCCAAGTCCGAAGTTTCGGTAGAGCAACTAGTGTTGAATTATTGTTTTGGTAAAACAATTTTAATAACAAAGCTCGATCTGATTATCGTAACGATGACATTCTGATTAGCAATAGCAAGCACGCTGAAAACAAAATCACCATGAAAGTTTCTAGGTTTTTAACAGCTTCTGCTCTACGTCGACAAAAATTAATTTGCATTATTTGTTTCTTCTTCGTTCCTTCAAATCTTTTGTCCAAAAATTAGTTATCGGACAAGTTTCCGATCGACTTTGCAATCAAAGATTGTAAAATTTAATGAGTATGAGTTATTGTGTTAGGGTGACCTATGGATAAAAAGAGGGCGAAATCTTAAGTAAAGAACTAGTCATAAATGTGTAATTAATTTTAAAAACGCCCTCTGGTGGTGAAATTTTTAACTATTTTTTTTTTTTATTCGCTCAAGCAAATTCCCATCCCTTCAATATGTCCTACACAAAATTTCATAACTTTCTTGTCAAATATTAAGGTCACAAACATGTTTTTGAAAATTACTCAAAATAGTTACCAATAAAGTTTATTAAATTTTTACCATATATATTTTAGGGTAACAAAATATTAGCATCCAGTTTTGATTCAACGGTTTTTAGCGTCAGTCTAGAAGCAGAACGTGAAAGTGACCGTTTCTGCACCTGGGAATTTCGTCTGCAGAGTTGTGGTTCTTGCATTAAATCCGTCCAAAATTGATTGATTTCAATGCGAATGAGTTGTCATAATCGTTTAGAAGACTTACTGACATGGAGAGCCGTCGGCAGGCTTGAAGGTGGCCAGTCTCAACCGGAGGTGGCTCGATGGCTACAAGTGACGCTAAAAGTGGTATTCAGGTATGGCATCAATTCCAAAAAGTGGCACTAGCATCAGGAGGCCCAGCCAAGACCACCCAAGAGCGACGACATCTGCACGGGATCGTTACGCTGCATTTAATACGCGACGGTATATACAGATGACGGCTAGAGAACTCCCTCGGGACCTTGCTGCTTCGTCTGGATCAATAATTTCCTGGCTAGCTGTATACAGACGCCTAGCAGAGAAGGGCCTTTACGACGTGGTGTCCCCCCCCCCTTTGACTGCATCGCACAAGATAGTGCGTTTTTAATGGAGTCGAACACAACTTTCTTCGACACAAGAATGGTAGCGTGGTCTCTTCACTGATGGGTCCAGATTCAGTACACATGAGGATTTTCGACGAGTCTTCATCACGAGACAACCTGGGTCCCTCTATCATCCTTCCAACGTAAGTGAAATCAACCCTTTTTGTGGTAGGGAAATCCTTGTCTGGGGCGCCATCGTGTTAGGCAGTCGAACACCGCTGATGACTTCGATGCGGGCAGTGTCACCGCACAGAGCTACAGGGATGAGGTCCTTGAAGCATATCAGAGGCTGCTGGTCCGGGCATCTTTTTAATGGACGATAATGCGAGGGCTCACAGAGCTCAGCTTGTCGACGATTTTCTGGAGCAAGAGGATAGTCATCGTGTGAAATGACCAACTATGTCTCCTGACCGAAATCCTATTTAG
This sequence comes from Dolomedes plantarius, assembly GCA_907164885.2. Lineage (NCBI taxonomy): Eukaryota > Metazoa > Arthropoda > Arachnida > Araneae > Dolomedidae > Dolomedes > Dolomedes plantarius. Next base: position 99,606,714 of record OU015499.1, on the reverse strand, counting down.
TCCAATCAAACGGTGTTTTGGCCAGGAAAAAAAAATAGAAGTTTTTTCTCACTCGTTGTACATGTTTTTTAGGGTGCTGAATCTGAATTTCAACTTCGCTACTTCCCACGGATATGGCTTCACAACAAAAATCGCAAAAAACCTCAAAATTTTCGACCTTTTTCAGTTTTTTGCCAAAAAGTCATAAGACTATGCACTTTTCGAGGTAGACCTCTATATATATAAAAATAAAGTACATTAAATTTCCTGCAAAACTCATCCATCAAATGCATTTTTTGGTTGAACGGTTTGGCCGCCAGAGCTCGCTGAAAAAAGGCCAAAATCTCTTACTTTCTGGAAAACTCAGTTTTCTCGTTAGTTTTTCGCTTGTAACTCAAAAACTATGCTTGTAAATACGAAAAAGCTTTTATTCTTCCAAAACTACATTAAATTCCCTACAAATTGCACACCTTAATCACTTATTTTTGGTTATATAGAGCGCGTTAAAATTTTATGTCATATTACGCGAAACCACTAAGTCAAGAACCCTTCACCCAAAATTCAGTAGAGACCTATATTATCACGTTTTATTTATTAAAAACTATTTATTTGGTCTTTATAATTAATAATTAATGTAATTAGTTATTCATTATATATAAATTTAATTACTACTTATTAATTATATCAACTTTTTGTACAAAGTATATTTGGGTATTCAGACACAAAATACTTAAATAAAAAGTTTCACAAAAACAATAAATTATAAATTTTCATATTAATTATCCTCATTAATATAGGTAAGCAAATAAAAAAAGAGATGGACAGCTACAGTCTACGATGCTTAGCGGTTGAAGGTCCTGGTTGCTCTTCTGAAATATGAAAGGTAAACACGATATTATTAACAATGATACTATAGAATGAATAGTTGCATTTTTTTAGTGTGAATGCATTGAATTCAATATTGTATATATCTTTCATCTGCAACCGCTGCTTGGGCTGTAGGCACACTGATGCGCTTTGAAGGCCCAGGGGTAGGCTCTTCATCTGAAAAATGAAAGGAATACTGATGGTATTAGGGAAAGTGCCTGAAAATTTAATTAAATTAATAGGTACTAGAGATGTGGAGATTTCAAATATGTGCAGCAATGAAAATTACCTTGTTCCATCGAAATGTGTTGGGTATGAATACATTTGAGGTGTGTAGTCCACTTCGTCCAAATCCTGTTCATGTCATCATCAGGGAAATATTTTTCCATATTGCTGAAATTTCCTACACAGTTTTGGCATAGCCGGGAGCCAAAACTGTGAAGGAAAGCGTTCTTACATCCACAATGCCCTTTGCAGTCTATCCTGCATTTGCAGGAAATGAGCTGCAACAGTTTGTCAGGTGCAGGGGCCTCGAGGGTAGTGATGGGCTGAAAACCATATTTATTCTTCATCCACCCCAACTGTGTAAGATCTTTCACGAAGCCCAGCCACGCCTGAACTTAGAGGTAGACCCTCAGTGAGTGCTGCCGTGCTGCAGCTTCTGTTGAGGGGGGGGGGCGGGAGAATGGCGATGCTAGAAGTCACCTTGAACGCAGATGTTATGTACAGTCTATGTCGCAATTTCTTTAAAGAGGTCCATTTGTTTGCTGGACCCATAGAGAGCAAGGAGAAATTTTTCTCCTCCATTCGAAACTGCCTCTAGATCAGCCTGAGGATCTTTAAATATGTTGATGGAGGTCCAAGGTCTGGGTTCTTCTTCACCGTTTTCCTACACTTCATTTTGCTCTGGTTATATAGAGCTGACGTCGTATCACAACAGCTCATGGCGTGCAAGAAAGAATATAGACTGCTGTGAATGTGTCGATCACATTCGGCGGGTGGTAAATAGTATTGCATATACTTTCTTTTCCTGGCTTCAGGAAATATACATTGGAAGGAGTACAGAGCCCTAACATTATGACATGAAGGTCGATATCCTCTCCCACTACAGCCCCTGTGTTACACTCAGATGCCAGGCTTATAGCTGTGACTACTATCAGTCTGTCTGCATCTTCATGAGCATGGCTGCAGACAATGTTCCCTTGGTCAAATTTTGAAATGAGCATGTCTATAAATCGACTCCTGTTATTTGAATGACAGAAATTTCTCCTGTGATACAGTGAGAACCATTGTGTCAGTGAATATCATTCCTATGGCAAGCTTTTTGTTTGAGCTTCTCATGCGCTCCACGTATTTCATGCTTTTCTCACATCAGCATGGCTGCATGAGCATATGAGAAACATGCATGTGAGAAAACAGCATTATGAAACAAGCATCTGAGAAAGCATTTTCATGAGCATGACTGCAGACAATGTTCGCTTCATCAAATTTTGAGATGAGCATGTCTATAAATCGACACTTTTTTTTTGAATTGGAGAGAAATTTCTCCTGTGATACAGTGGGAACCATTGTGTCAGTGAATACCATTCCTCTGGCAAGCTTTTTGTTTGACCTTCTCATGCGCTCCACATATTTCATGCTTTTCTCACATCAGCATGGCTGCATGAGCATATGAGAAACATGCATGTGAGAAAACAGCATTATGAAACAAGCATCTGAGAAAGCATTTTCATGAGCATGGCTGCAGACAATGTTCGCTTCATCAAATTTTGAGATGAGCATGTCTATAAATCGACACTTGTTTTTTGAATTGGAGAGAAATTTCTTCTGTGATACAGTGGGAACCATTGTGTCAGTGAATACCATTCCTCTGGCAAGCTTTTTGTTTGACCTTCTCATGCGCTCCACGTATTTCATGCTTTTCTCACATCAGCATGGCTGCATGAGCATATGAGAAACATGCATGTGAGAAAACAGCATTATGAAACAAGCATCTGAGAAAGCATTTTCATGAGCATGACTGCAGACAATGTTCGCTTCATCAAATTTTGAGATGAGCATGTCTATAAATCGATACTTGTTTTTTGAATTGGAGAGAAATTTCTCCTGTGATACAGTGGGAACCATTGTGTCAGTGAATACCATTCCTCTGGCAAGCTTTTTGTTTGACCTTCTCATGCGCTCCACGTATTTCATGCTTTTCTCACATCAGCATGGCTGCATGAGCATATGAGAAACATGCATGTGAGAAAACAGCATTATGAAACAAGCATCTGAGAAAGCATTTTCATGAGCATGACTGCAGACAATGTTCGCTTCATCAAATTTTGAGATGAGCATGTCTATAAATCGACACTTGTTTTTTGAATTGGAGAGAAATTTCTCCTGTGATACAGTGGGAACCATTGTGTCAGTGAATACCATTCCTCTGGCAAGCTTTTTGTTTGACCTTCTCATGCGCTTCATGTATTTCATGCTTTTCTCACAGTCTGAGTAAACATCAAAAACTATTTGGGCACTTTCTCTTGTATTTGGACAAAACATATGAAACATATCTGTCACAAATGCCTGAAAAGCTCACGCCAGTTGTCCACACTACACGGTGCAATAAAAACCCACCATCAATGACAAATGTGCACTTTTCCAGAACTGTGTTTTCTATAGGTTTGAAGGCTTTGTAGAGAGATGACTTAGTTCCCTTTCCCATGCCAATCTCATCAAACAAAGATGATGGGTAAGGACTCACCTCGTACTTCAGGAATTCTTCCAATTCTTCTTCTGACTCGTCGGCAATGGTCATTATTTGAAACAGAGTGGAGTGGTTGGGTTGATGGGAAATGTTTGACTGTGAATATGTACTGCGCATTTCATCATAGTCAGGGTGTTCACTCGATGTCACCGTTTGAATTTAGCAGATCTGAAATCATCCCCAACAATGCAGTTCATGCCCTGAGTACCCACTTCCCTGACCAAGTGACAGTTGATCCTATCATCTCCAACAATCCCTGTACTGATGAATATGAGTTATGGAGTTTCTGGGAAAGGCGGGTGCTGCTCAAACCAATCCAACAGTTTCGTCATATCGTGACTGTCTCTTCTAATCCTTGAGGTCCGGCTATCAACATGTTGTTCTGAGGTATTGGAAATTAACTGCACAGTAGCCTTCCATTTCTTCACACACTTGTCGGAGTGAAGACATCCCATCGGTCCATCTAGCTAAAATATTTGGAGTCACACCTCGTTGTCGAGTTAATCCACCCTCACTTTCCATGTACTTCATAAGATTCTGTTCAATAGTCATGTCACTCCACAACATATCAGTTCGGATGACAGTAAAAGCCCCTTGTGAAGTGAAAGCGTTGAATAAGGGATGACTGTAGGAGACTTACCCGGTCCAGAGATAAGCCATAACTACATATCAAATTCAATGGAGGACATTCCCTCTTGAAAACCACAAACCAAACTCTACAAAAACGGTTCAGTTGATATATAAATAATAATAAGTACTTAATTAAATTGATATATAATTAATAAGTAATTACATTAATTATTAATTATAAAGTCTAAATAAACAGTTTTTAATAAGTAAATAGTGATAATATAGGTCTCTACTGAATTTTGGGTGAAGGGCACTTGACATAGCGGTTTCGCGTAATCTATATATATAAAAGAGCTTGTCTGTTTGTTTGTCCGCTATAGAATCATAGACTGTTTCACCCACCGGGACCAAATTCGGCACAGTTAATGTTTAGGACCCGAGAAACTTAAATCAGGAAAAACAAAATTTGGGGTGCAATTAGTTTTTTTAAAATTAATTTTTTAAGGTTTTTTTGTGCCTCTAAGAGGTGCGCGTACCCCCTGTGGATAGTCCTTTTCCCTAACCAGCTGCGTTCAGAGGGGTTGGTTTGGGGGTGACGGGGGGAGTTTCAAATTCCAATGCGAGGGAGGAAGAGGATTGGGAATGACCTTTAGCCCTGGCCAACACCGACTCAAACACAAAGTCTCGGCGCACAGTCCGTGACGTCAGATACCCCGGTCATTCGAATCGTCCGGTTTCGGCTCATGAGTGTACATTTAAAAGCCTGAAATTAGCACTTTTTGCTACTTCAATCAATATCAATATGTATGTATATATATATATATATATATATATATATATATATATATATATATATATATATATATATATATGTGTGTGTGTGTGTGTGTGTGTGCGTGTGTGTGTGTGTGTTTGTTTGTTTGAGTCGGTGTTGTCCTGGCTCCCCAGATAAGCACAACTTTCCTGGCTCTGCTTTGTGAAATCTGCAGATGATTCGTTTTCATGCGGAAAGTGATGCAGACGATTTTTTTAACGGATTCTTAAACGGATGACTCTCTTAAAAAGTATAAAGGAATAAATGCATCTGGAGTTTATCTTTAATTAAAATAAAGGATAAAAATTAATAATGCCTCCAAAGAAACGTGCTTCGTTTGGAAAGTCTTCTGATGCGAAAAGAAAACAAGCACAAAGAGTAGTCGAAACAGAAGAAGGCAATCGAAGGCTTCAATATGCATGAAAAATTTAACATCTATATATCTACCCGGGCAACGCCGGGCAATAATGCTAATATGACATAAAATTTCAAAGCGCTCAAACGGCTACACGGTTTGACCAAAATAAGTGATCAAAACTGTGCAATTTTGAGGGAATTCAATGTAGTTTTCAGGGAATTCAATGCAATAGCAGAATCCAAGCTTTTTTGTAATTATAAGCATATTTTTTGAATTACAAGCGAAAAACTTGTAAGGTATACATAAGATTCGATTCACAAGAATCGAACATTTGAGTGAATAAATTAAAGAAGCTGCTTGAGATATGCTAATTTCGGCATACGCGCTTGGTATAAATACCAATCGGCTTGATTAAAGAAAAAGGTTGTTAAGGTTGATAGATAAGCGAGTTAAGGGAGCTACGAGGTAAGTAGCTCCAGGTGTTAACCGGCGCTTGTGCTTAGGGGGCCCAAAGTTTACGTGGCAGAACTGCTGGTTTGACTCTCTAGTTTGTGAGTATTGCAAAGTGCATTTTTATTGAATGCTAATATATATTCCGTACAAGTAGTACGTATGTTTATTGATGTAAAAGCAAATTCTGTATGTGCAACGAATTCAATAAACATTGTTTCATGTATAAACTGTGTTTGTATCAAATTCATTTACAGTGCCACTTCAAATTATATACACCCAAGTCAACGCCTCCTTCAAGAGAAGGCCTGAGCACGCTCGGTGTGACGTCATGAGATTAGGCTGAGTTTCAACGCCGATCGGAGCAATTGATGGTGCTTTAGTTTCAACAAAAATTGTTGTTGATTTATCATTTAGGGTTATTTATAGCAAATTAATGTTTTTTTATAAACATGTATTTGTTCTCAATCACAGAACTTACACTGCTGTTTATCTACTCTATCAATTATTTGGGAATTTATTCATACAAATTTTAAAAAAATGTTTCCTCCAAGATATACAATGAGACGTTTTTTTTTTTTTTTTGGAGCAACTTAAAATACATTAATGACATTTGATAGTCACATTCACGAAATTAAAAACAAACATTTTTCTTTCCTTTTTAAAAGAAATCTGCTTAAAATATCATAAATGTTTAAAACATACACACAAATATGTTTTAAATTCTCTAATACAATAGGAAATTCAATCATGAATTAAAATACCCAGAATTTAAAAAATTTCACCTACCTATTTGCATTTACATAATCTCAAGAAATTAACATATTTCCTCTAAAATATGGAGGATTTTTTAGTGCATTAAATTTCAAATGAAAGGTCATAAATGATTTTTTTAAAACCAACACATTCACACATTTAAACAAGTTTGTAATTTCCAAAAGGAAAGGAAAGTAAAGCACCCCAGAATTTTTTATTATTTATGCTTTATTTACTATTTAGAAGTGCATTAATAAAATTTTAAGAAATTTCCACATTTACCCCAGGAAATATACTTAAAATGAGTTCATCTGACTTCAAGAAATAGAAAAATGTTCTCCAAAATTTGAAGGAATTATTTTTAAAAAAATGTTCAAATAAACTGTCATAAATGAGGAAAACAAAACACACATTTTAACAAGATTTTATTTCTCCAAAACAAAACAAAACTGAAGCATGATTCTTTACATTTGATATTAAAGCTATATATAAACAATGAAAAATTTATTATTTAGTAAGAGAATAATCATGGTATTTACAGAAAATTAGGTTTTCAAATGTGTTAATTTTTAAGTGTTTGGAGTTTTCTTTTCTTACTTTTAGATTCTGCCCTTTCGTTGCGTTTCTCATCTAGTATATTATTTTTTATTTTGCAAAAATTTTTCAAAATTATATTTGTTGAAGCCCAAATGATTTGTTTAGTGACCTGATCGCTTCCATGGTTTTGTGGACAACCATCTAAATCTAAGCATATTTCTTTTGAAGAAAGTATGTTTAAAGTGTTATTGACTGCAAATAGACGTTGATTAATTATTTTTAAAAATTCTCATTCAAATTCTTTTAACAATTTTGATAAAATAATATAATTATGAATTATCATGTAAATGATTTTATGATGTGGATGACGTAATGATCCTCGATCTAGGTTCCTTATTAAAATATATTTTTCACTGAAATCTAAGGATTTGTTTATTGTCAATTTAGCTTCACAGAAAGAACAATTAATTTTATTTAAAACTGAAAACACACAATATCCAGAAATGTAAGTCAGAATTGGCAAAATATCTTGTACCTTTTCAAAATCAGTATCATTAACAGAAACAATTAAAGAGGTAAAAAAACTTTCTTTCAAATTATCATTTGATATATTTAAATCACTATAATCAATGGCCTGAAATTTTAATAATGGCATTAAATTTTGCATTGTTATTTTTGATTCATTTTCAAATAATTGGGCTATTGTAATGTTATAATTTGAACCAGAATATTGTCTATATTTACCAAACCTGTCTTCTAAGGGACCTGTTTGGAATTTGCCTGTCAACAAGTACTTAAAATTTAATTCCTCAACACAATACTGTGTTATATTTAACATTGCGTTTAATGTTTGGGTAATAGCTTCATAGGTTTCTTTACTTAGATGGCCAGTATCCATTTTAAATATTTTCCATGTATCTAACCACTCTATCATATTCTCGATAAATTGTATTTTAATGTCATCATTTGAAAAGGTTAATGGCTCCTGAAATTTGTTCCTCTTGTGAAATCCCTTAACAGGACTTCTTACATTAAAAATGTCCCACCACTTTGCTATAATTTTAATGTAATTTGCTGTTCCCTCATAATTTTCCAAATTATGTTTTTTCCCAAGTATCAATAAACCTTCAGCAAGGTTTTCATTAAAAATTTGAATAGCCAGTTTGACATTTTGCCTTTCTAAATTTGTGGGATATAAGCTTTTTTTTGTTAAACTATATCCATACTTCACAAAATTGTGAGGTTCTATTTCATACATTTTTTTTAGAGTTTTCATTGATGCTGTGCATATGTTATTTCTATCTCCATGGTTATCATTATCATCAAACCATTTTTTTATATGCATTATAAAATAATTATCTGCAAAGAAATTCAGTACATTTTAAGCTGTTTTTCTCAAGACTACATTTAGAAAAGAAAAAAAACATATTTAATATAAATGTATTTCAATATATAATTGAAATTGTAAGTTCTAAAAAAAAATTGTAATATATATTTTGTATATTTACCTTAAATGTTTTTCATCTCTACTTTCGCGGTATGTTATTTGATTTGTCAAATAAGATGGACATCCGGGAAATATGCATGGAATTGCTCCTTCTCACAATCTTGGTTTGTCTAGCTTAACATAGACTTTTTCACCAGTTGTTGAATCCCCAAAATCTGTCACTCTTTGAATATCAGTTTCAGTAAAATGCAATTCACAGACCTGAAAATAAAACAAAGCTACATCGTGAAATTTGCTGGAAATATATAAAATATTTATGGACCAGCTACATTTTAAAGAATAATTTTTAATAACATATCACAATTGTAAATTCACAATAATAGAAAGCATAAGCTGATTTATAATTTTTCTAGAAGGAAAAAAGTATTTTAATTAAAAATTTATTTATTCCTAGAGAACTTACTACTCTTAATGAGATCTTTAATTAAAATTCTTCATTATTATATGGTTATAGCAACATTATTATATTTACAGTACATTTATTATTCTTTATTTAAGTTCATTATTATACTTACAGAAATTACTCAAATATAAGTTATATTATAAACAATCTGGTTGTTAAGTCCTGATTTAATCTTACATAAACTTAAGCTACAAAATATTTAATAACAATAATAGAGATTACTTACCAAAGAATTCTTGTTCACAATCAGGTTCTTTCGAGGAATACATGAAACTTTTTTATCTTCAGAGACATAATTTCCTTTCCGGAGAGGTACAATACATTTGTACGGCATTGTCAGAAATATTAATGCAGTAATTAAAGATTTAATTCGCACAATTCAAAGCACGAACAAAGAAACATTCAAATCTGGAGCGAAGAAAGAATACTGAATTCCGCCAACATTACGCCAACACGAACATTCGTGCCCGTTATACGCATATCTCGCTTTTGTGTTTGGTGACGGAATGACTTGGAAAAGTACATATCGATACGCGATAAGTTACAGTTTCTGGTCAGAGTACCAAAGCGGCATCAGCCTATTTTCACTACGTCATCACATTTTCTGGCAAACCGTGCTCAGGCCTTCTCTCTTTAGGGGGTGTTGCCCAAGTGCGAGTAGAAGTGAGCTATTCTCTATAAACTAACGAGAAAACTGGATTTTCCATTTTCAGCGTGCTCTAGCGGAAAAACCGTTAAACCAAAAAATGCATTTGAAGGGTGCTTTTTGTAGGAAATTTAATGTACTTTATTTTTGTACAGATGGTGGACAAAATAATACTAACACATGTGAAATAATGGAAAATCTTTATTAATAGGGGGTTGGACCACCCTTTGACTGAAGTACAGATTTAATCCGACGTGGGATAGATGCATAAAGGTCATGGACAATATTTAAAGGAATATTAAGCCATTCCTCGTGCAGAGCGGTCTCTAATTCCGAAAGTCCGGATGGAGGTGGAAATCGGGAACGAAGTTTGGACTCCAAATATTGCCATAAATGTTCAATAATATACAAGTCCGGAGACTGAGGGGACCAGGCGAGATGTTCAACTGTATCGTCATGCTCTTCGAACCATTCTTGAACACATCTAGCAGTGTGGATAGGGGCGTTGTCGTCTTGAAAAAGCGGTCGCTCTCCAGGGAATACAGTCTGGACAAAAGAAGGGACATGATCCCCTAGAACGCTTAGATAGTGATTGGATTGGATCCTCCCATGCAGAATAACAAGTGGCCCAAGACCGCGCCAAGATATCGCACCCCATACCATAATAGAGCCACCTCCATGCTTCACAGTCGGCAAGAGGCATTCAGGATGAAAAGCTTCTTTGGGCGTTCTCCAGACATAAACGAGTCCGATCGTCTGAAATAGGATGAATGACGATTCATCTGACCATATTACCTGTTGCCACTGCTGTGGGGACCAGCCTTTGTGATCTCTGCACCATTGGCGTCGCTTGAAAGCATTAGTTGCTGTCACCAAGAGTTTACGAATTGCCACTCTGCCATAAATGTTCGCAGCATGAACTTCCCTTTTGACAGTTTTTGTTGAAACGGGGTCCTGGAGATGACTGTTCATTTCGGATGTTATCTCGGATAACGATTGCTTGTGCTATCGGGCTACTATGCGCTTCAAGACCCGTCTATCCCTAGCAGCAAGCTTGGACTTTCGGCCACTGTTGTGCTTTGAAGACGAGGTCTTACCCTCTTTCGTGTACGCTGTCATAACGGCTGATACCGTACACCTTGCAAACATCAAAAGGTTTCCTGATTCCGTAATCGATGCTCCACTTAAACGCGCTCCAACTATCATTCCTCTTTGGAACTCTGACAGGTCTGACATTTCAACTTATCACAGACAGTTCGATAGAAGCATGCAACGTAGGTGACTGCTGTTGAGAGACTGATACCTTCCTCTTCACGCTCACTAGGTGGCAGACTTCTGTTGCAGGTGGCGCAGCTGTACTGTAGGTGTGAAATACGTCATACTTTTTCACAGGTGTTCGTATTATTTTGTACTCCATCTGTATATAGAAGTCTACCTCCAATAGTGCATAGTTTTATGACTTTTTGGCAAAAAACTGAAAAAAGGTAAAAAATTTTGAGGTTTTTTGCGATTTTCGTTGTGAAGCCACATTCGTGGGAAATAGCAAAGTTGAAATTCGGATTCAGCACCCCAAAGCCATATACAGCGAGTGAGAAAAAACCTTCTATATTTTTTTCCTGAAACAGGCACACCCGGAGACGATTTGACTGCACTTATTGAACAGTGGTGCTCAAACTGAGGGTTGCGACCCAAAGAAGTGTCGACAAAAAAATTGGAGGGGTCGCGGATAGTTTGAAGTAAATTTATATCAAAATGGAATATTTAATTGAAAACCGTGCTTTATACTTTCTATAAACACGCATTTTTAATATTTATATTTATTGTTTTCATATGTTAAAAATATAATATTGTTAAATAAGATACACGTGATCCTGTGAGAACTGGAGGCATTTGATCTTACGGTATCAAGCATATTACTCCAGCGAAGCAGTTTCCTTGATACTCACCCCACTGCTCCTAGAACCCACAATCGGTCCACGTTCAAAGTTTGTTAAACTGCGTTTTCTACTTATTCCTTCCCAGGCGACTTCCAAATGTCTTCGTAATCACCTAGCAATCCATTTTTATACCAGTCCCAACCACAAGCGGCAATAGAGAGACGTCATAGATAAAACTGTCAGTTGGTCATAAAAATTGGCCACTAAGTGCAAACTTGTCTTTATTCTAGGGAAACCTACGGTACAGTTTTGCCTGGCTGTAATGTTGCTGAATGCGAGAAAATACAAATTTTAAAGTTTGTTAAGTGTTTGTGGTCAGATGCAAGTACGTTTATAAGGAGTGTTTCATAAAATATACATGTTAGCGAAACAACCCCCGATGTGTTCAAGACGTAATTATTTCAGTCTTTCAGAAATTTGAAGAAAACTTCCATGCTGTTCACATATGCTATTACTTCAAACCGATACTTTTCAGCAGATATTTGAGAGCTATTTAAAATAATATAAAATATATTCCCTTATGAAATCCGAGATGAAGTCCTATCAATAAAACTTGTGTGATCAAAAACTAACTCCAAAGCAGCCTGAATATATAATATTCAATTCATGATTCGACAACGAACTGTTTGTATTTATATTTTAATCTGCTATCAGTGAGCAATTAATTTTTTTAATTAATCATTTTGAATTTATATAAATTCTCTATCGATAAAATTACTTCGGTTTCGCATGTTCTGCCCATATAACAAAATTTTACCGTCATTTGCTGGTAATTTTGAGAGTTCGGAACATTCCTTCTATTTTCTGAAATATCACATTTTTCATGTGCTCACAGCAAAAGGTAGTTCCTATACTGCCTATATCTAAATTTCCAGACTTATTTAATCGAGGGACAGCTGGAAACCTGATCTGGTATTGAAGCAAAATTTCTCCGTCCATGCCATGCGAGTGTGGTTATCGATTATTCCCGTGGAAGCAAACAAAATGACAGTTCCTATGTTTACGTCTGGATTTACCTACTAATCCTATATGAATACGCACATCTCAACAACAGCGAACGTTCACGATCTACAGACCGCAGCTAGAATTTCTTCGACGTGCAGCTCGTCGCCCTATTATTGTCAGTAGCTAGACCTAATACCTGCTTACGATTCCTGATCACAGGGAGTGATGCTATTTGCTAAGTTGATCAGATATTCATTGAATCTATTAGCAACGTTCACGCTTGAATTAAGAATCCTGGGCAGAATTTGACATCGGTTAACCAACACTTCAAATTACCGCTGAATTAGTACGTTAATCGGGGCACAGATAGTAAACATGGTCGTTGTGATCTCATACGTTTCCATGATAATCTCATTCGCTTCCATGGACATCCCCACTCGCAAGGCACGGTTGAAGGAATTTTGTCTGGATAACAGCCACTGATATGCAGAAATATGTCAGAGGGGAGGGGAACTTGGGCACACTATAACCGTAGTAAGTTCATTTTATTTCAAACTACGAATTTTTCTACTATAAATATTTATATCCGTCTGAAAAAGGGAGATCAAACTTTCGCGTTTGGCCTTTACGAAATCATTCCGGCGAATTGAACGAATCAGAACTCGTTACGACCGCGTATTGTTTGCAGTCTGCATGGCGGAATAGAGATCGAATCCCCCCCCCCTGAAACTATCAGCGTCCCAACCACGAAACCACGCCAGCGGTAGGAATGAATCTCAAAAAGCGAACTCCTACCTTAATGTTTTCTAAAAATCTTTGGCCCCGAAATAAAAGAAAAAAAAATTTAACTCCTCGAAAATCGCGAGATTAAAGTTATTATTCAGTCCTCAGATATCTAACATATAGGCGAAATTATATGCTCCGCGCATTAAATATTACTTTGGCTGCACATCACAAAAAATTACTAATAAAATTAAAAAAATTAAATTAATGTAAAAAAATTAAAACAGAGACAAAAGCGAAAATTAATCGAGTCTCCATATGAAGCTGTAAAATATTTATTTATATATCATTATCCATACATATTTCGTCATTTACAGAAACCAGACCGATCATGACCGATATCGCATTGATAAATATTAAAAATTTTAACAATGTCATAAAACACTAAATTAATTCCAAAAGATAATTATGTGCGATATCTCTAAATAAATACCATCAAACCTGAGTTCGAATTCCATTTTCGAGGACATTTTCACCACGGTGGGACAAAAATATTTTTCTTCGCGAAAGAAAAATCCCGTTTCATACGACAGTACAGACTTCATTACATCCCTGAATGGGTAGGGAGATGCGTTTTCCATGTGCCCTCAAGCCATAAACTTATATCTCATACAGCGCAGAGGAAAGGGTTTTCTCATTCTAAACTACCCTCAGCAGAAATTTATTTCTCAGATATAGTTCAATCGAAAGTTTTTTCTTTTGTATAGGTACGGAGATGCACTTTCAAAGCACTGTAAGGAAAATCTTTTATCTCGCACATTGAGGAAGAAAGATTTCTCCTGTGTAGGTATGAACATGTTTTTTTTCAATTATCGACTTCACAAAATCATACCTCACATGTCTTGTAGAACAAGTCTTTCCTCTATGGATAAGATGCGTTTTCAAATTCCCCTGCAGTGAAAATTTTTTCTCACATAGTGCATGCGAAAGGTTTCTCTCCCGTGTGGGTGCGCAGATGTCTTTTTAAATTACCCTCTCGAGAAAACCTTGCCTCGCATACAGTGCAGACGAAAGATTTCTCTCCCGTGTGGGTGCGGATATGCGTTTTCAAATTCTCCTGCAATGAAAATCTTTTCCCACATATAGTGCATGCGAAAGGTTTCTTTCCCGTGTGGGTGCGGATATGCATTTTTAAACTATTCTGTTGAGAAAAGCCCCTGTCACATACGATGCAGGCGAAAGGCTTCTCTCCCGTGTGGGTGCGGAGATGTATTTTTAAACTATTCTGTGTAGACAATCCTCTGTCACATACGGTGCAGGCGAAAGGTTTCTCTTCCGTGTGGATGCGGAGATGCGTTTTCAAGTTCTCCTGCAATGAAAATCTTTTCCCACATATAGTGCATGCGAAAGGTTTCTCTCCCGTGTGGGTGCGGAGATGTCTTTTTAAATTATTCTGTTGACAAAATCTTCTCTCACATACAGTGCAGACGAAAGGTTTCTCTCCCGTGTGGGTGCGGAGATGTCTTTTTAAACTATTCCGTTCAGAAAATTCTCTGTCACATACGGTGCAGGCGAAAGGTTTCTCTCCCGTGTGGGTGCGGAGATGTCTTTTTAAACTATTCCGTTCAGAAAATTCTCTGTCACATACGGTGCAGGCGAAAGGTTTCTCTCCCGTGTGGATGCGGAGATGTATTTTTAAACTATTCTGTCGAGAAAATCTTTTCTCGCATACAGTGCAGACGAAAGGTTTCTCTCCCGTGTGGGTGCGGAGATGTCTTTTTAAACTATTCCGTTCAGAAAATTCTCTGTCACATACGGTGCAGGCGAAAGGTTTCTCTTCCGTGTGGTTGCGGAGATGAATTTTTAAACTATTCTGTTCAGAAAATCCTCTGTCACATGCGGTGCAGGCGAAAGGTTTCTCTCCCGTGTGGGTGCGGAGATGTCTTTTTAAACTATTCTGTCGAGAAAATCTTTTCTCGCATACAGTGCAGACGAAAGGTTTCTCTCCCGTGTGGGTGCGAAGATGTCTTTTTAAACTATTCCGTTCAGAAAATTCTCTGTCACATACGGTGCAGGCGAAAGGTTTCTCTCCCGTGTGGATGCGGAGATGTATTTTTAAACTATTCTGTCGAGAAAATCTTTTCTCGCATACAGTGCAGAAGAAATGTTTGCCTCCCGTGTGGGTGAGGAGATGACTTTTTAAATGAGACTGTCGAGAAAACCTAGCCTCGCATACAGTGCAGACGAAGGGTTTCTCTCCCGTGTGGGTGCGGAGATGTCTTTTTAAACTACTCCGTTCAGAAAAGCTTCTCTCACATATCTCTTCGCCGGAATAGCTTTTGTTAGGTCCTTTTACGGTGGAAATATACACTTGCTCTTCTGGCAGGACGATAGTTATTTACACGGTGATTAGAACATAACTGCCAGCAATACCTTAAACATCAAAAGTTGTGGATACTACAAACATTTTAGTTTTGCATCTAACAATCTTCACCGAGAACCTGCGAATAGAGTAGAAAGGATTTTGAATGATATATATTAACACTGAACGGTCAAGATTTTTTGGTATTTTTTAAGTTAAACCAATAGCAGTATATAAAATTTGTGCATGCTAGGAAATGGGATATATATATATATATATATATATATACACTGCTGGCCACTGTAAATGCAACACCCTGAAGGAAACATGCAAATAACATGAAATTTACAACGTGCATTAGCGGAGGTGAGATATGCAAATGATTAGAATTTTAGCGCAGACGCACATCACGCGCGCCTGTGGCGTCACTTCAAATCGCTATTTAAGGCTTGGAGATTTCGAGTTCGGCAATTGTTTTTCTTGTGTTTTTTTCAAAAAAACGATCAATTATGCCTCGTCGAAAACAGCGATCATCTTTTGATCAAGTATCCGAGTTCGACAGAGGAAGGATAGTGGCCTACCGAGATCCTGGATTATCTTTCAGGGAAATCGATAGTCGTGTTGGACGATACCAAACAACTGTAATGCGGATATGTGATTGTTGGATGCAGGAGGGTACGACGGACCGGCGTGTTCGATCGCATCTACCTCAGCGCACCACTTCACGTGATGACAGGCAAATTGTGCGCATGGCAGTGACAGATCGCTCAATCACATCACGAACCATAGCACAGCACATGCAGTCTGTAACGCATCATCCAGTGTCTGCGCGTACCATTCGACGCCGTTTACAGCAGAGTGGTCTGTCCGCAAGACGTCCATTGCTTAGTCTACCCTTGACGCAGAACAACAGACGTCTCCGCCGCCAATGGTGCAATGACAGAAGGATGTGGACGGCAGAATGGAATGAAATTGTCTTTACTGACGAGTCACGCTTCTGTCTGCAACACCACGATGGTCGCATTCGAGTCTGTAGACACCGTGAAGAGAGGATGCTGAGCAGGTGCGTTATGCACCGCCATACTGGTCCTGCACCGGGTACTATGGTATGGGGCGGTATTGGATATCACTCTCGCACACCTCTAGTACGCATTGCCGGTACTTTAAGCAGCCAGCGCTACATCTCCGAGGTGTTGGAGCCAGTTGTCCTTCCTTACCTTCAGGGCTTGCCCACAGCCATATTTCAACAGGATAATGCGCGACCACACGTGGCACGCATTGTCCAACGGTTCTTCGTCAATCGCCACAGCAGATCTGCCACAGCAGATCAACTTTGGCAACGTGTGGAAGCTGCTTGGTCTGCTGTACCCCAAGAACTCATCCAAAGTCTCTTTGAATCAATGCCGAGGCGTGTGGCAGCGGTGATCTCCAACAATGGCGGCTACTCTGGCTACTGATTTTGGCAGGAACCACACTTCACAGAAGTCTATAAATTTAATCATTTGATACTTGGTCAACATGTTATCTACAAAATAAATTTTGTTGTGAAATCTCTTGTCTTTCTTGGTGTTGCAATTTGGGTGGCCAGCAGTGTATAAACTAAGAAGTTATAAATTATGTTCTGCATTAATCAAACTACAGCACATTTTGAATTTATTGCAATTAGGGCACGCCGCTTCTCAGACATCCTTATTCTTTTGTCCTGGATGATCATAAGGATGTGTAGATATTTTATGTTTGGGTCTGTAGGAATCACCACAAAACTAATGATACCGGCCCCATAAAAATTGAATAAGCAATATTCAAATTTTTTTCCTTTGTATTCAATTTAGCTGTCGGTAATTGGAAATAATTCATCATTGAGTTTATGCATCGAGAAATTCCAGAGATTTACATGTGATTGAAGAGCTGGGTTACCATCAGATTAAAAAGTTTATAAATCTAATAAAATGTATAAATTAATTTCAGGAAATAATAAAGAATATCTGAATGTTTTGCTTAGGCATATAAGTTCTTTGTTTGGCGTTGACAGATATTATTTAGCAAGCTCTCTCCACATTTTAATCTATATGTTTGTGTATATAGTACATTAGAATTGACAATAGTAAAAAATTTTCAAATTTCTTTCCTTTCATCTACTGTCCAATAAATGCTTTAATGTGATTCTTCAAATAATCTGAATCAAACACTTCAAAAGTTATGTGGACCTATTGTAGCCTATGAGACATACCTTAGGTGCCTTAAATGCTTTATTTAAACATTTCTAGCACCTTTTTCCTATTGTGAATCTTTATATTCCAGAATGAAAAAGTTTTCAAAGAGGGAGGGCTGGGTGATTGCTGCTAGTTACAGTAATATAATTTAAGAAATTAAAAAAAATATTGGTATTTTTTCTAATTCTATAATAAAAATTCAATATTCGTTTATTCTAATTTTTCATATTTTTCAATTTTTTTTCGAAAGTAGATTAGGGTGGGGGAGAGAGAAAATTTAATTAAGGTTTTTATTTAAAATTAAATTTTTCTAAAAAATTAGGTTTTTGCATATTTGTATTTCTACAAAACTGCATACAATTTTATATATGCTGATTTTCGCACGTCTTTCTCATTTGCCCATAATTTTTAAAATTTACTCTATTTGCGGGATCGATATTCTAGGTTACGCAAGCTTCTAAATTAAAGTTTGTTCTTAGAAATGCTCCCTTATGCATTTCCATGGAAAAAATTTCTTTACATTCAATCGGATTTAGACTGGATGTTAGGCCAAAGAGCGCTTACCAAAGTCTAAGGCTAAAGATAAATACTTGTGATTTATGAGATTCTTTAAAATTAAGAGATTAAACATTTTTCTAATTCCGATATACATACATCCACTCAGCTAGATATGTAAGCACAAAGGGAACTACTATATAATAAATGCACTAGAAATAAATATGCTTGCCTATAAAAATATACACTGGGACCAAAAATATGAATTGGTGACTTATATCATCTTTTGAACACTTTTCAAACTTGATCTCGATAATAATTAAAAAAGGTTTTCATATAAATCTAGAAAACTTAAAATTTAAAATTGCATTAGAATAGATAAATTTCTTAATTTATTTGAACTGCATTCTAATTATCTTGAGTTACCCTTATACTGCAAATAAAATAAATAAAACTATCGTGTGGTTCAGAGAATACTGGGGAAAAAAAATTTTCTTACAGGATTCTCATAACATTTTCCATTTTCTGTATCAAGTCAAATAATTTGAAAATATCCATATAGACTGGAATTCCTTTGGTCAGAAATTCATTAACAAAAAGATTGAAAAGCTATTGTCAATATAAATAAATTTGATGATAGAGCATGAAATCTTTTTGTCTTCAGTCATAAATGTATGCACTCAGAGAAACAGCAAAAGTTCAGTCCATATTTTACATAACAGTGATTAAAGAAACATATATGCATAGTATACAAAACAGTGATACTCATACAAATCAAATTTTTTAAAGGGTAAGTAAATAAAAACAAAATGTACAGTCATATAAAATTCTCTACATTATGAAATATAAACTATTTTGTTCATATACAAACACCTTATGGTCCTTCTATAAATTACTTCCCATAAACTATTTTTCCCTTCCCTCCTCTTTCCAAATTAAGAAAATTTTACACATATTATATAAAATAATAAATTTAACACACTTGACTGGAAAAATGAAAAAGTAATTTTTCTGTATTTTGTACACATAAGCTCAGGTGAGGATGCCTGCAAAATATTTATTATGTTTATTTTGAGCAAATGTGACCAAAAAAATATATATTACTTAGCAAATAAGTTATTGGTACCTTTAAAATAAGTTGGGCAAAATTCTTTTATATAAATCTGACTGGAGTATAAAATATTTCCAGACTGGTACAAGGCAATCAACATTTATGGATTGTTGAGGTTGTACCAGAATGAAAAAAAAAGCAGAAAACTCAAGATATCTGAGATGTAGGGTTTTGGATTAGAAGCATTTGAAACTATTAAAACATAACTACCCATTTCTAGAGGTAGAGTTACAATGAATAACATCTGTCATTAGATCAATGAGTACAAAAGGCTAATTATTATATGCCTTCCCTGGAAAGGAATTTATGAGAAGTATAGCATAGACCGAATTACTACCAAGGGCCAGAGGAGGAGTAGGAGGTGGCCTTTAGTCATCTATAACTTTGCAGGCACATATATTGATACACTCCTTCATGCATTTCATCAAAGAATTTAAAACAACTGTATTTAAATTTTATTAACTTTTATTCATTTGCAAACTTTACGTTACATTTAAAAGCTTCTAATAAAATTCAGACTTACTATAAAGTTTCTCAACAAAATCATCACTGTAAAAAAGGTCAGGAGATATAAAAGTGATAAAATGAAGTACAAGAAAATGCCACACAACACTATGAATATGCTAACATAAATTTGCACAAGTTGTGAACCCAAATGCATATATACCTATGAATACAAATATCACATTCTAACAGTTTTTAATTACAATGTTCAGGACATGTTAGATTTTAAGAAAGGTACTAGACATAATTCAGAATTATCTGATTTCCAGAAAAACTTTTTTTTTTTGGCCCTGGATTTTGCATCTTGAAGGCTTTCTGTCATCTACATTTATTCCTACAGAACTAAAGCGAGAAATAATATTCACATATTAGTCAGAAGCGAGAGAAGATTTATAATAAAATTCTAAAAATAGAAATCTACTAAAAACTAAAAATATTAGAGTGCTTTCGCAGCCCCCCCTCCCCCCGCATTTTCACTGTTATGCATATAAAGCATCTTGCACAATTGCAGAGTACAGCTTCTTTAGAGAATACACTAAAGAATAGAAGGGAGTAAAATATCAAAAGTGACATTTTGGAGAGAAATCTTACCACAACGGCATGGATAGGCTTGGTGAATCAGAAATCATTATAATCAGAGTTCAAAGAAATGTGGAGGCCTGGTTATAAAGTTTTTTCAGGCTATACATTTC
The DNA here is from genome assembly GCA_907164885.2 of Dolomedes plantarius. Lineage (NCBI taxonomy): Eukaryota > Metazoa > Arthropoda > Arachnida > Araneae > Dolomedidae > Dolomedes > Dolomedes plantarius. The sequence goes on along the minus strand of OU015499.1, from coordinate 99,586,096 downwards.
TTGCTTATTCTTGTAGCAAGTTAAGAGCAATTAAAGCCAAAAGATGAAATTAGAAGACCTTCCACAGAGATTCTCTTGTCAAAAGATGCCTACAAATTTTCAAAGTTTCTAAAAAACTTCTTTAAATAGTTGAAGGGTTTAATAGAGCTAAATACCAACTGAAACTTGACTTATCAAATGATCATTCAATGAGATTACATGCAATGTGAAAGACACAAAATATATACAATATTTCTGTCCTGTGTAAACTTACCTGTCTTTATCACGACAACAAATTCTGGCTACTTGTCAGCATTCCCGTCATAAATTTTTAAGAAGTCTCTTAATCCAAACACACCGCAGTTCACTACCGAATAAAAATATCATTAATCATAAAACAATCTTAGAAACACTATGAATGAAAGAATACAAAATATATAAGGAATTGATTATGAAAGGCAGGGCTAGATTTAATCAGATTTATTGGAAGCAATTTGGCCCCATACTAGTACAGAATCCCACATGAAAATTTTTTTTAAATATGTCTAAAAGGAAGTGCTGTGATCATTTAGAGGCCTTCTAGAATTCCTGAAAAAATATAGTCACTTTGATTTCAAACAAGTTTTAGTAGAAACCATACAGCTTGCAAATGATTTTGAAGTCACTCCAGAATTTCAGGAAACAGATTTACGAACATGAAAAAGGATATTTAATTATGAGTATGCAGATGAACCAATATGTAATTGGAAAGAAATGTTTGAGGTGCATTGTTTTAACAAATATTGTATAAAGCTAGACAGGCTACACAAATTAATTCAAGATTATTCCACAGAATAAACATCAGGAACATGCATCAGTACTAGAAATTGCCTTGAGAGATGTAAAAGTGATTCAGAATAATGACCAAACAAACAAAGTCTATAAAAGATGTAGAAATAGATAGCTAAATGCTGGTTGAAGAAATGGAAGTATTAAAACGTATTGTTTGGAAACACTATAAAAATTCTACAATTACTACAAATGACAGCTACTGGCTTTCCAAATGTTTTTACATATTTAAGGATATTTTTAACAATTCATGTGACTGTAGCATTGGGAAAAAAGAAGCTTCTCAAGTTTAAAATTTATAAAAACATACCTGAGGTTAACAATATCATGGCAGAGATTCAACAGTCTTGCAATACTGTCTATAGAGCATGTAGAAACAAGGAAATTAAAATTTCATTAATTTATAAATAATCTTGCTGATAAAAAATCTAGCAAAATTTGAATTGTAAATAATTTTGTTCTGAGAATAAAATATATATAGTCTAGTTACTTTTTAACTTTTCTTTTTTATAAATGTACATAAAAAAGGAAATATAACCATCATCCTAATTTTTGTCTTTATGCGTCACATTAAATTTTTATTGTTTAATGTATATTAAAATTTTAAAGGACGCCACCAGAATTTCTGGAATTGGGACTTACTATGACTAACTCCTACCTTGATCAAAGGTATGAATGACAAGAACTCGGATGTCAAAATTTCCAGTAAAACATAATTAACAGTTATACTCTGTTATCTTAATATAAAGTTAATGTAGAAATTTCCAAAGCTTTAAACATAATAATGTAGATATCACATAAAATCTTCAAATTTCTTATTTATGAAATATCCATAAATTAAATTTCTACTAAATTTCTAAAAAGTATGTTTAAAACAAAGTTATATGTAACTAACTGCCAACAAAACAGTGAGTAAGAAACTTCAACATGTAATACAAAGCTATCAAAATGGCTGCAAAAGAAAGAAAAATCTTCTCGTAAATCACTGACTTCAGAAAATTTAATCAGTTTCATAAACGAACTTGTACATAATGTTTATGCATACTTTCCTTAGGCAAAATAAAAACTTAAGAGCCAAAATTTTCATATTTTGGGCAAAGTTATCTTTTATATAGATGGTAACTTATTTTCATCTAGAATTATGTTGTTGTTGTGGCTTAAGCCCCTTGACTGACAGAATATTGGATCAAGTCCATAAAGGCTACTGGGCAGAATGATGCAGCTCCAGTTTTGAATAGCACAGCAAGGGTTGAGGGCAAATTGGTTAAAGGATTAGTCACATAATTTTGAACTGAATCAAGACCAACACAATTGACCCCGCACCTCCAGAGGAAAATTTGAAAACTCGGAGGACATTACAGCCATGACAGATGTTTTGTGCACCAGCTGCCATTAATGAACATGGCAATGGATTTGTCAACGATTGGCATCAAACCAGAGATGTTCAGATCACTGGCTTGGTGCCTTTGCCAACTGGGCTATTGAACCCCTCTAGAATTACAATTTATTTTATGTATATTTCCTCACAGCATAATTATACAACACATTTATGGTGCACTGAGAAAAATAAAGAGTACCAGAATTATCAAAACAGTAGTTTTGATACTCTTACTGCAACTTTATATTTGATAAATATTTTTTACCCCTAGGAGGAGGAAGATACATAAATCCTAAAACAACAAACACCAATTTCACTAAGACTGATCTTAAGGACAGAAACTATATAAACCCGATTCTAATTTTGCACAGGTAAATTGTTCCAGAGACTACCATTCAGAAAAAGAAAGTGGAAAAAAAAATATACAGTGAACATATAAAAATTAGATATAAGTTCCACCCAAATATACTTAATAAAAAAAACTGTTGATGTACATATAAAATATGGATCAATTGATTGAGCTTGAATAAATATGTAAAAGACAATCCACTAAACTTTATTTTAATTATGTTTATATGGATTTTTTTTTTAACTGAAAAAGTATAACAATCAGAATTGATCAAAAATAAATTGAGTTTATTTTTTATTTATTTATACATACATACATATAACAATCAGTCATTCAGTGTTACTACTAGACAATTAACATGACTGTTTACTTTTGTTTTTCAGTGTGGAAAAATCACTCAGGTCTTTGGAAATATTTAATGGCGATATACATACGAGTGAGTCTCAAATAAAATTAACATCTTGAATTTCTTTTATTACACCAGTTTCAATACGAATTCGGTTATCAGATGCTGTGATTTTGTTTTTGTTCAATCTTTATATGATCCTTCATAACATGAGAGAATTATTTTTAAATGACATTGGAATCATACAGTTCAGTCAACACTCAAATCTATTATAAGAAAATGATTGCCAAGTTTATTGTCTAGTTGGAGGTTACTTCATCATAACTGCCGTAAATTAACATCATCAACATTCAACATTAACATCATCAACAAAATCATCAACATTCTCTGAAAAATTCTCTCATAACATTGCACTCAATATTTTTTTTTCTGATTTAGATTTTTAAACCATATAAAAGCTACAAATAAACCAACAAACCCTCCCCAAAAAAAGTAAAGAGATTATTGGTTTTTTCCTTGGATCATGTTATTTCAAATCTGTGCAAAAAAGAGAATCGGATATGTATTAAAAAATTACCCAAGACATAAATAGCAAGAAAGCATTTATAAATTTGACCAGTAGAAAATAATCTGTAGAGTATAAAGAATATGCAGGAAAGAGAGCAGATAATTTAAATCTAGTTCTAAACTGACAAAAGTACAATGTTTACAGTAAAAAATTTTAAAATATCATTTGCAGTCTGTCATAAATATCAGTAAATACAAATTTTGTAAATTTTTTTTTTATAAATTTTTCCAAAAAAGAAGTATTAGAATACATTGTGCAGAGAAAATAACACATTTTTATATATAATATACTAATAATTGTGTACAGTTATGAAGTGTTAAATAACTAATCTTTGCTTAAATAAGAGTTTCAGTTTTAGATATCAAGTCTTACTTTTAAATCCTGTTCTTTGAAATAAATTGATTTCAAACTTTAAACAAGCATATTATAATGACTGATGTACCTAAAATGATGAATATTTAGGATTATTTCATTTAATGTTGTTGCTGTTATCTTTGTTGCTATTAAGGATGAGCATGAATGTTATTATAATATCAATGTTATTTATTAAATTTTGTCATGAAAAATTTTAATGCTGAATAAATACAGAAACAACTAACATATAAAAAAATTATTTCAAATGTAATGACCAATAAAAAATATTTCAGGTAGTCTCTTCTAATGAAACTACCGCGGGTTATTAATGTAGGATTACTTCTTGTTCCTCACCTCTATTTTTAAACACATTTTGGTACTTTTCCGTTTAACTGTTTACTGCTACTGGGTTTGGTGCGCTGCCAGAATTAGAAAACTTGTGACTCTGGATGGACAATTTTTTTCTCTCTAGGGACCATTACTGAGAAATGTAATCCTACATAAAAAATTCTGATATAAGAATGATACAAGAAAATAATGCCTAAACAGCGAATAACTGCTCATGGTGCAAAGCTGTATAAACTCACCAAATTTGCAGCCAATTCATTATTTATGTGGATAATTTCATTGTTTAATTACTTCTATCTATAAGGTTTGCATGAAATTAACAATGTATATCAATATCATTGAAATTTTTTAAAAAATAATGCATATAAATGATGGTTTGTTAACTTTGATAAGCTTTAGATGTTTTAACAATTTTGATATATTAAGCATGAAATTAAATTGTAAAATCACATGAATGTTGGGAAAAGTGCTGGATATTTTATAGCAACAAAGTTGGTTATTATATAGGTGGTGCTTTCTTTGTGGTCTACCACATTGGATTGTATCCTTTATACTACATGTTTTTACTATTCAGTTTAAAACGTTAATAAATTGCAAATGTGATCAAGCTAAACTTCCCTCTTACATCACCAAAGGTCAGTGATTATATCTCAGAATTGTCACTTTTTTTTTTTGTTTCAATTAATTGAATTTGAATAACTATCATTTAGATGTTCTAAGTCAATGAAATTCGAAATTAGCTTTAGCTTATGACTTATACATTCAGTCAATTAAAAAAATTTTGATTCATATTTTAATTTTCCTCATTTTCAAGGAATACAATCAAGAAAATGAGAGCTTACCCTTGGTTATTCATATCTAGATTATAGGTGTTACTCTAGGACTGAGTACATTTGGTAATACATTTCACCGTCTGTCTTTTTTAATTCTAAATATTTCAAAGATGAATATTCATAATTAGTTTTTTGTTAATACTGAACCCTTTTCTAAATATTTTTATTTCATTCTTAGTTTTATAAAATGATATTTATAATTTATAAATATGGTACAGATGTAGTATACGCAACGAACGCCAAGGGGCGATTTTTCGCCAAATCTGATGGTTGTTTGGCGGTTTTTATATTCTAGCAGGGAGGATTTTAAGATCGGATGGTATTTTTAAAATTTTTTTTGCGATAAGCTTTGTTTTACTGACCGCTACAGCCAGCGGAAGCTTTTTTTTACTGTACAACAGCCAACGGTATGTAGCGAAGCCAGCGGCTGGGGATTTTCTGTAATGTTTTTGGACGGATGCGTAACGGAGCATAGCGGAGTGAAGCAAGGGTATCTGAGCGAAGCGAAGATCCCGTGTGCACCTACGAATTTCATAAAGCCAGCAGTAAGTTTGTTTTCCAATTTATTGTTTACATTTCGCAGTTTAAGCCTAACAGGTCTCCGAACGGGATTTTGGCGCCAAATTGGCGATGGCCCATTGCGTATACTACATCTGTTCCGTAAATATTTATAAATTTTAATTTTTTTTTCTAAAAGTTCACTGGTAATACTAATGCTTTGAATATTTTTTTCATTCTTCTATAGACATTGAAATTATCTTCCAATAAACTTTTAAATTTTACTACTTCTTTTAATTTTCTCTAATTTTCTATCTTTAAGTATTTTAGAGTTTATTTTCCAGTATTTTAAGAATTTTTTTAATAAAATTCTTGTATTTGGAATATATTGTTCCCCTACATCATTTCCAATAAGATATCCTATAACGTATTTTTAAATAATTTACATGTTGACATACTTTTTGAAACCAACTCATACTTTGTAAATATTTAGGCAGTTTTAATTATTTATTCCAGATAAATGCTGTATTCAATATTTTTCATTATAATATTCTAAGGTTGTTTAATAGGTACTTATTGTTGAATTTTCATACAGTGTTGATTGACAGGCTAAAAGTTTTAAAACAATGTAAAATGGCATTTTCCTAAATTTCTCATTACAAATCCACTTAGTGGAGTTTGACAACTTTTCGCCGAACAGCACAGGATATGAACTCTTCTCCGTATATTTTGTGTTTTACTGCAGTTATTCACAGTTCAAAATCCTTTGTATAACTCATACCCAACAAAGTTGCTTAACACATTATGTCTTACTTGTATGATGATTTATTTATGAATTTAGTATAAAAATTGTTAATAAAATCATCACATGGGCAGCTTTTAGTAATATCTCTAAATCGTCGAGCGCTTATTTTAATAGCACGCCAACACTGACCAGAAAGGATTAATCTACCTTACACTGAAAACTACATACCACCATGGTAAAACATGTAATTTTTAACCGTGTAATAGTTAAGCGTATTGTATTAGTTCCCTCACAATAAAATAGAGCAAAACATAGATATATACATAATTTTCAATATCCAATCAAAACAGTTCTCCCATACAATACAGAAAAAAATACCTGTAAATTAAACTTACTTGAACAGCTGTTTATTTTCCTAGCATGAACTGTAATGCTATTTCAGTCCGTGATAAATTTTATAATTTGCGAAGGTTTATAGCGTCGGGCACTACTTCATACACTTTTAATTAATAAGATTACAAGCAATTGAATACTATATAAATTTATACAATAATACAATAAGCAACTTCTACCACTGCCCCCTAGAAAGCATGTGATTTAGAGGACAGTGCTTCTACTAAGTACTAAGCGGTTAAACGATATCGTTGCCACTTATCCGACAAATAATGGAAGTCACTAAACTGTGATTAATAACTGCTATCTGCTGCATTGACATTGACATAAAAATACTCCTGAGGTTCGTCTAGGGCAGTGTTTCGCAACCTTTTATGTGCCATGCCCCACCTAAGCCTTTCTAAAATTATTATGCTCCCCCCCCCCTATGTAACTTATGCATAATTTTTAATATTATTGTTCACTTAAGAAACTTAAAAGATAGGTTTTAGGAAGAAATAACTTGGAAATTGTTAACGAAACACAGAACGTAAATTTTCAAACCATATAATAAAAAACTGAAATTCAAATTAGAAATAATTTTAATAAAGAATTTTCTATATTAATTTATTATTTTAATTTAGTGAGATCCTTTCGCTTTATGCTTGCTGCACAGAGATTTTATGTTAGGTTCCAATTTGGTTAGCTTCAGTCTCAAGTCTCCCCGTTGTGTTATATCCAGCCGATTTCTTTTTTTTACCAGTAAATCATTTACAGCACTAAATCCACATTCAGCTAAATATGAAGATGGAAACAGTAACAATGGTTTTCTTGCACATTTGGTTGAATTCGGGTATATGACTTCTGTTTCCTCACAAAGCCATGCCATCACTCCTTTTATATTAAATAAAGTTTTAACTGACTCATCATTTTGCATTTCTGCGAGTTCTTCTTGATACTGCATATTTGATATATCAGACAAATACACTAAAATTGGCTGCATCATCCATGTTGGAAAATCAATTTGTTTTAAATCAGAAAATCTTTCTTTTAAATCAGCCGATAGAATTTTCAGATGATCGACAATAACAAGTATAGCGGTATCAGTTACTTCACATTTTTGGAGCCAATGAAACTGTTCAAAGTTTTTGTTGTTAATATATTTCTGACATAACTCAATAAGGGTAATGAAACCAAATATCTTCGCTTTTGCATCGACAAGAGTTTTATTTCTTCTTTGAAGTTGCTTATTTAATATATTTAGTTTTTCAAAGATATCGGCTAAATAACTCACAAATACTTTACCATCGACTGTTAACAGATACTTCATTTCAGGTTTGTCGATTAAAAAATCACTAAGAGTATCAAACAGTTCCATAAATCTTTTCAAGCAGTTCCCTTTAGAGAGCCATGTTACTTCAGTGTGAAGTAAAAGTCTCACATGGTCTGTATTTTGTTCTTCACAAAATAGCTTGAAGAGACGCTCACTTTTGGATTAGCTTTAATAGCATTGATACACTTTATTACTGAATGTAGTACTTCATTTAGAACAGGCGACATGTTTTTAGCTACCAAGTTTTCCCTATGAATAACACAATGCACAAGAATCATTTCTGGATTCTCATCTTTCATCAATTTTAAGCAGCCATTTTTCTTGCCCATCATATTAGGAGCACCATCTGCAGCACAAGATGTTATATTTTTCATTGGTATATTATTGACATCTAAGTAGTTTTTAATCTTATTATATATATCTTTGGAGGTAGTGGTGCTTTCTAATCTTTTACAGAACAATATTTCTTCAGCAAAATGCCCTTTATCAATATATCTTACGTAAGTTATCAATACTGCCTCACTGTCTCTCAAAGTTGATTCATCCATTTGCACTGAGATTTTTCTTGTTTTCAGCTTTTCAACAAGTTGTTTTTCAATATCTTCACTCATTTCGTCTGTTCTTCTGCTAACAGTATTGTTACTGAGTGGCATAGCTTTTACATCTTTGTCATCTTTTTCAAGAACCGTTTTAAGAAATGCTGATATTGACGGTATTTTTAAATTCTCTTCTAAAGTATAATTTTTTCTAGATTTAGCGATGAATAAAGAAATTTGAGAACTAGCCTCAAGAATACGATTATGAGTTGAAGTATGAGCAGTAAATAGAGACTTTAATGTTGTTCTCTTTTCAAAATTTTTCTTTAAAGTTTGAAAGTAATTCAAATCTGAATTAATATGAGCACTATGTTTCGCCTTCAAATGTGCCTCAAGACGACCTCGTTTCATTGATTCGTTGGTCAAGCATTGCTGGCATAAAAGACAAAAAGGAAACCGCTCATCGTGGACAGCTGGTATGAACCCAAATTTTAAATATTCCTCCGAATATTGACGAATTTTTTTCTTTCTTGCACCACTCATTTTACTATGGGCTGAAAGAAAGAAATATAAGATCAATTAAAAACTAAAACTAAAGTATGTGTTAAAATTAATTTAATGTGACACAGAGTAAACGTATACTAACAAATGCATATTTATTTAAATGTATATAACACATTTACCACACCGCCACCTCAAAATACAGTTGGTTCTCTGTTTAACGACTTTCAAGGGACCGTGAAAAATCGTCCTTAAGTAGAGATCGTCCTTAAAGAGAATTTGTGAAAAAATAACATTTCCCTTCACACTTTACAGGTTTAGGACTGTCAATATATTTCTTAATATATTGGCGTGTTTAAAAATGTTATTTTTATTATCATCATTATTTTATTCACAAAAAGTTATTTTAAATTACATTGAAAAAAAAAGAGTATAAACAATACAATAAATTACGTTTTAAAAAATTCAAAAAGTGTTGATTGCTTTATTCGCCTTGTTTTCGTTATTCTCTTTTCCAGATTTTCTAAAATGTTAAATGAGTCACCTTCCATTTTCGATGTAATATAGCGTCGGAGAACATCTAGAGCAGAAATTGCATCTGTGTAAGACGGTGGCAGTGTCTCGTTTTCCGTGTCTTCAACTTCACCTTCTTCGTCTGACACTGTGTTTTCGTTTACAATATCTTAATAAATTTGTTCTACATTTCTGAAATCTGTTGTTAAAACATATTTATCACAAATGTAGAAATCTTGAATTGAAACATCCTCATCTTCAACAAGACTTCTCCATTCTTCAGGGGTAATGTCATCTTCATTGATTTCTACATCCGTACTTTGCACTTCCACTACAAGTTATTTGTGAATTCCAGCTCCAGCAACGCGAAAGCAGTTTTTTATTGTGGATGAACTTCTTTCCATGCTGATGTTATCATGTGCATTGTTTCCAAGATTGTAAATTTTCTAATTTTTATACTGTCAGCCGAATTGTTTATTAATTTCCTAATTAAAGACTTTCTGTAGTATGCTTTCACACTGCGAATGATACCCAGGTCTAATGGCTACAACTTACTAGTGCAATTAGCTGGTAAGAAATGGATAGTCAAATTTGTAAGTCCAGGGATATTTGGAGTATGTGCAGTGCATCGGTCGATTAAAAGTAAAACTTTTCACTTTTCTCGATGCATTTTTGCATTAAATTTTCTAATCCAGTCAATAAAAATGTGTGATGTCATCCACGCTTTATTGTTATTGCGGTACTCACAAGGTTTCCTGGTGATATTCTTAAAACACCTTGGTTGCTTTGATTTGCCTATAACTAGTGGTGGAAATTTCTCAGATCCATCCGAATTAGTGCACAGTAAAACAGTCAATCGTTCCTTACTGTGTTTTCCACCAAAACACTTTTCGCCCATATACGTTAAGGTTTTATTAGGTACCATATTGTAGAATAGGCCCGTCTCATCTGCATTGAATATGTTCTTCTCATCATATCCATCTAATTTCCCCTTCAGCACTATTTTCCATTCATTCACTATTTTTTCATCTACGGAGCCACTTTCGCCAGATATGCTTTTAAATACAAGCCCGTATGTTTCTTTGAACTTTGTTAGCCCACCAGCCGAAGCCTGAAAATTTTGCATTCCAAACTTTTCTGCCAGAATAATAGCATTTTCTTTAAATATCACTCCGGAAATTAAAATGTTAGATGCTCTTGTTTGATGAAAACATTGCAGGACTGCCTTCTCAAACTCTTCTGATCGGCCACATTGAATTTTCCGCCGTTTGGATTTGGATCTCAAACCAAACTTTTGTGCTGCTTCAAGAATTTTCTCTTTGCTTACTAAAATGCCTTTGAGAGTAGACTCGGGTAGCTGAAATTGTCTTGCGAATTGGACTTTTGTTATTCCAACACTTTCTTCCCAGTTTTCAATAATTTTCCCTTTTTCGTGTAGCGTAAGATGCTTTCGCTTTGATGCCATTTTGCTCTGCTCACCTCGTATTCGTACTGGAATGAGCTCCTACGCCCAACCATGAATTGAGGCGGTGAAAAGCAAAGTGGTGTAGGTCAGTAAGTAAAGTGGTGTAAGTCAAAAGCGTTTTACTGCAAAAACTACAAAAATTCCACTATAAATTGAACAAATTATTATTCATAATAATTACTATAATATTGCAAACAATAATTATTTGCAATTCCACTATAAATTGAACATGGAGATTACATATTTGCCCTCAAATAAAAAAATTGAAAATGTAACTTACACCACATTCACTGCCTCAATTCCACCTTTCACTGCCTCAATTCTCTAAACATGAACACGTGCTTCCCAGAAAGAGTGAGAGAGGGGTGCTTTTGGACAATTCGTAAATCACATGACAACATGGTAGGTACAATAGAGTGATTCCACACCCGCACTAAGAAATTCGATCCACCCGGGAAGAATGTTCGATCTTCCGAGAAACAGTAATCCCCCCCCTCCCCCGGTTTTTTACACTGCAACAAGTCTATGATTGCAACAAACATAAAGGAAATTCCGGGTCTGTTTTTGGAACCAAACTCCCCCACAGAAATTAAATTTACAGTAGGAAAAAATCGTCGTTAAATAGAAACAAAATTGTCTTAAAGTAGAATTTTTTTACGTCGGAGGGACCGGGACCGGGAAATATCGTCTTTAAATAGAGATCGTCGTTAAGTAGAGCGTCGTTAAACAGAGAACCAACTGTAACATATTTTTTCCCATCAGACAAATTTCTCTGGAAAATTATGCTTCTAAAATTAAAATCAAATGCTTACCAATTATATATATACAATGTATATATTTTTTAAATCAACGAGACATTTACAACAGTTTTTACGGACGTTTATTTCAAATTTACACTAGCTGAATGCTGCGAAACACTACAGAAGTTGAGACGGGCCATTCAGATTTGAACAACTGCCTTGTTTAGCGAGATTTTAAAGCGTCCGGGGTTCCCCGCGGAGCCTGCCGTCTGCCGCATGGAGGTTAACTTGACGACGCCAAAAACCCAGTCGATATTTTGGTCTCGTCAAACAAATTTATAATATTTATTGGCCGCAATTATTTGAGAATTTGCTTTTTTCGTTCAATTTTGGCACCGAAATCTAGCATTGCATTTAAATGGCCCGGAACAAAAGGTTAACTCGTGTCGAGTCCATTTTCGAATTGCCCCCCTGAACAATAAAATTCCCCCTTGTGGGGCGTGGGTCCCAGCCGGGGAAACACCGCTCTAGGCAGAGGTAGAGCTCTTTATACGCCATCGGAGTGCGACGCCATTTTCAGCTTTGGAGACCAGAACTTCATCAAAATGCTTTAAATTTTCTAAACAGTTCTGGATTTTTAATATACTGCAATTGCCTTTGAAAATCTATGTTTATAATAAAAATAATTTTCAGTCAGTGTCATATATTTCTGACGACTACATGAATAAAATATATTTTAAACTTAAACATTAAATTTATATTATTTAAAATTTTACTTTATTTAAAACTTAAATTATTTAAAACTTATATTATTTAGAAATTATTTAGAAATTTAATCATTGGTATTAACATATTATTTGCTATAATTTTATTTCTCTCAAATTCCATCTCACTTATTTCAGACCTCCAATATAAATTTGTAAAAATTGAAATTTATTTTTCGGTGATCAGTAGTAAATTTGATATTTAATCCTCGTGATACTTAGTCACTCGTGAGAATGCCAGATGGGGAATTGAATGGAGAGAGGGGGTGAAAGGTTTTTTAATACGCTTTAGAATATTCCAGATTCTATTCCATTATCAATACAATATTCGTTGATTTGCGTTCCATACCGGCAGGTGCAGTTTCTATTTTAATCACAATTCCAACCGGGGTGGTGAGCATTAAAGTCCCCCATCAGTATCACATTATCTCCCAGGGAGAATAAATTTTGAAGATCTGAGCTCACAGAGTTATTATAGGCAGGTCTTAAATATACACTTACGACATAGATAGGGTTTTTGGGTGTTGGAAAAATTTTAACTATGGTACTTTCTAACATGTTTTAATGAAGCCTAGATATATGGTCATATTCAATGTTACGTTTGATATAGATTGCCTATATCTAGCGTGACGGTTTTTAATTTCTTGCACAAGAACCAAATCCATAGAATTATCAATTAGAAAGTCCCTCAGTTCATCAATTTTGGTTTGAAGTCCATCGGCGTTCAAACTTAGTATTCTGACTGCAGATTAGGGAATTAGAGAGAAGGGGGTGCCTGCACGGGATCAGTCATGACAACTGGGAGATCAAAATTAACTATTAAGTTATTTAGTACACTTTGTTTAATTTTAATTGTGCTCTTTGGATGCTGAGAAGATCCGTAGTATAAAGTTGTTTACAACGTTAATCCTTCAAACAATAGTCTCTCTCTATTGTTTTAAGTCTATCTGTGTAGCCGTCTAGTTGGATTAAAGTTTCAGTACGAGGAGCAATATTTGCGGTGGGAATATTCATGTTTTGAATTGGAGCTAGTGTGTTTACGTTATTGTTTGTCATTTCTTTGTTTACCGGGGAGGGGTACCCTGTTGTCTATTTTTAAGTATTGCGGTGAAAGATTTAGTTGGTTCAGTTTCTGTGGGCTTAAATGTATTCCCTCTGTTTGCGTGAAGTATCACCCTTCCGTTTTCCACACTGACCTTCCCCATGTCTCTCGTGGTTTTAACCTGTTCTTTTTAATGTAGTTGGGGTGACGAATACAGCCGTTATAATTTTCCGGGGGATCTCCACCACAGTGAGCGCAGACGGCTTTCTCAGATAGGGGCTTGGTACATTCGTTGGTCCTATGGGTTTCTGCACATTTAAGACATCTGGCATCCATCCTGCAGTTATCGCTACTGTGATGAAAATTTTGGATATTATAACACTGTTTCGTCGTCCCCCCCCCCCCTTTGAACTTATAGGATCCAATTCTAAATATGAATCCCAGAAATTCATTCAAATGATTAATTTCCATGGTATTCAATCGGAATGTCCGAGGGGATACCCTTAAAAGGTGACTGCCTACGTTGAAAATGCCATTTTTTGACTATTTTTATCAATTTAATTTTTTGCAAGAATCTTGTAATTCAATCTTTTCTCTTTTCAAAACAGTTTTGATTTTCATTCTACGTCAATTAGAAGCAGAGTTATAGCTATTTTAAAAAACATCATCTAATACAAAATTTAAGTGACAAACAACTTTAAATGCGTCCATTTTTTGATCATTTTGGTCAATTTTATTTTTTGCAAGAATATTGTAATTCAATCTTTTCTCTTTTCAAAACCGCTTAGATTTTCATTCTACATCATTTAGAAGCAGAGTTATAGCTATTTTAAAAAACATCGTCTAATACAAAATTGAAGTGACAAACAACTTTAAAGGCGTTTTTCTCAGAATTATGTTTTTTAGCACAAATCTCTACCGTTATCATGATATTTCAGATAATAATGCATATAATTTGATAAAATTTTCAGGAAATGTTTTAGATGCTATTGTTAATGAAATGACGTACAATAATTGATGTATAAAAAATAGTTTTTTGTTTGGGACTGTTTTTATAAGGAAAGGAATGACGAATTGGGGAAAATTTTCATATTGGAACATAAAATTGTCTGTATTATTTTTGCATTTTGAAATTTCTCTTAGATTGTAGATCATTTTGAAGATATATGTTATATGTATCATGCGTGAGAAGTAAATTAAAATAGTAGCATTAGAATTTTGTTCAGAGTGATAAGCGTTTTAGCTAAATTTCATTAAAAATTACTTCAAATTGACCAATTTATAAAAAAGTATGGTGTTTACAGGAAAGTTTTTTTTTTATTTTTTTTTAAATGCTGTTTTACCATATGAGACCAAAAAATCCTTAAAAAAAACAATTTTTTTAAAAATTGGCTCCGAACGTAGGCAGTCACTAACCATGTTCCTAAACTGTTCACTGTTTTGGGAAAAAACTTTAACGAACATCCCTGAGTCTTGCAGGGACATTTTCGTTTTAAGCAAGTTGTTTTTTCACTAGTTATCTTTCTCGATTGGGTGCCCTGCTCTTTTAATATCCAGAAGGGATCTCGTCTTCTTTCTCTGTGTGCCTCTGCACTAGGATTGGGAGTATTACAACTCCTATTTACGCATTCACTCCGTCGTCATCGACCGATACCACGCCAAAACGATTATTAATACTGATGGCTTGCTTGACATCTGACCTTTTCGCAAGTTTTTTAGTTTTCTGTCTAGTGCTGACAAAGATAGATTCCTCATTACCGTTAGTATTAGTTTTAACATTATTGTATTTATTTTCAGTGTCACTAAAATCCCTAGTTATTTTCTGGTTTTCTGGTCAGAGATTACGATACTCAATATGTTTACCCAACTCCAACACATTATAAGTGCTACTACAGGCAACAGAAGCAGTAATCAAATCCCACATACCTTGTAGGGTCCCCACAGCCGCATAGAAGTCCTCAGAATCCTTTTCGCTTGCAGTCAGCTTGTTGTGTAAGTAGGTCAGAAATTGGGAAATCCTTATAGCTTTATCCGAATGAACAGAAAAGTCCGGAAATCCACTTTTGCCATTGATGATGACGGCGAGGTCCCAGACAATTTTATAAGCATTATGATTATTCGGACAAATCTTTGGCATCTCCATCTCGAAAGTGTCCATATTTGAAATCGAGGCCATTTCGACGTTAAGCTTAGAAATACTCGCTATTGAAGGATTGGTGTGAGCTACGGCCGTCACTAGTAGAGGCCCGTCACACATACGGGAGAATAAAAATTCCCCGTAAGGTCACAGACGCAATAATAGTAACGAAAGAAAGCAATCGAAGAAACACGTGAGAAAGCACGAGGCCTAACACGGAGAGCACTGAGACAAGTCCTCTCTCTACCGGGGCAGGAGGGGGAATCCTGTTATCAGCTACCAAAGTCAAGATCCGGCTGTTTCAAAATTTCTGTGTCTCTCCTTGTTGCGAGGTCGCTTCTGCGCTCCTCCCACAACTACCCCTTGTTATCAGGTTCGCTCGAACGCTGTCCTGAGTGCTTGGATGATGGAGCTGTCACTGTTACCCTGTGCGACCCCAAGTCTCTCGCCCTGTGCGATCATCGATCCTTTCCCCCGATGGAAGCCTACCGCAGCCATTTTCATCTCGTTGGTATTTGGCGGAGGAGTTGAGCTGGCGTGCCTGCTGTTCAACATGGAAAGAAAAGTGTCCAATAGAAGAAACATACTTCGATCATAACATCTTACGGTCGGAGGTAAAGTGAGAGTCTTCAACCCCCGCTAGGTACTCTGTCATCTATATGACTTTGAAAAGTTCGGTGTGAAAGTAAAACGCGATAAAAGAAAGAGCTCTATGGGTCGGAGGGCACATGTAGTTTGCAAATTAATATGCGGAGTACAGAATTTTGTATGACGAGAAAAAAAAATTTAATTCAAAGTTGAAAATCTCACAATTGAGGGCACTGGATGGAGGGGACATAGGTGATAATTGTGACATGAAACTTTTATTTCAGCATGATTTACATTCTTGGAACAGATTTCGGGAACTTTTTCAAGTGCTTTTTCTCAACGTTAGCAAATAGTTTTTGATGCAACAAATTTCGGGGCCGAATATTTATTGTTTCAAAATCAATTTCAAACTTGGCCCACTGACAGTATGCAGTTTCTTTCAAGTCTATTCTTGGGACAGATTTCGAGCCACACGACAACTCCCGTGTTCCAACGTTGGCAAGCAGTTTGACGCAAAAATGGCCTCAGAACGTCTATAAAGACATTCTTCGGCCATTTATTTTACCAAGTACTTAAATGACTTGACTAAGTTCCCGAAATCTGTTCCAAGAAACTAAATCGTGCTGAAATAAAATATCCCAACAGCGTTTTCTATTGTCGAGATTTTGAAGTAATTTTTTTTGTGTCACCGTACCACAGTGTGTATTGATCTACAAATTTCATATCTCTCCGACCCATAGATCTTCTTTTTATCACGTTTTACTTTCGCACCGAACTTTTGAAAAACCTTGTAGTTGACAGACGTGAAGTTGACAAAGTACCCAGCGAAAAATTTACAAACAATTATTTAGTGTTCACTGCTTAGTTTTTTTTCAAACAACCTAACGTAGTACTAGTGCCGCAGCATCACATCACTCACAGCTCATCGCTCGCCCCTAGGTAGGTATATAGTATTTTATCGTATCTTGAGCATTTCCCGTTTCCGTATTTATATTATAAAGAATGGAAAACGCCACGTAATTTCAGTGTCGTATATAGACTTCGCGTGTCTTATATTATTAGTCTTAATTCAAATAAGTACTCGAAAAAGATAAACAGAAAAATGCAATCATAGCATATTTTTACAAAACGGGATTTTGATGAAAAAACGTAGCTTTCAGTTCTGGTGAGTAATGAACCGAGTTGGTATATATTACTCGGTAAAAATCTCGATAAAAATTCTTCAAGTGTTTTTAATTTTAAGTAGGTAGTTATTTACATGTTATGAGATCAGTATTGCAAAAACAATTATGTTTGGGTTTTGTTTATTAGAGGTAATGGCAGAGTAAAATTTATTTATGATTACCCTTTTTATTCAAGTATTATGAAATTTGAATGGCTTTATTACATACAGCAATTCCCGTGGGACCGTATGGCGTGTGGGGCTTACTTTCACTGCATTTGAGTTTTTAATAATCTTCATTAAAAGCCGGTTGCATATTGAGTTTTTTGCCTTAATACGCTTTTGTTATTCTTAAGTGTAAATTCTTTAGTAACTTTACATTTCATAGGTTGAAATTACAATCGCGCCAAGGAAAAAACTAATCAGGTGCGGGACATAGGAAAAAAGCCAAAGATAGGGCCCAACAGGAAAAGCATATTGCGGATAAGATGAAAAAGTGGCTTGGCGGAGGAGGTTCACTGCCAGTCTCTGCCGCAACTCCTGAAGACGATGTTCATATAGAGGATATTTCTTGCAGTTTGCACGACCAAGCGGACCAAGATTTTTCATCTCCAAACAGTCTGCGAGTGCTGACTCGAGAGTGCAATATTCTTCATCGGTCTCCAACGAGCATCTCGAGGAAATAGAGCTAAGATACAAAGAATCTGAATCGACTCATTCGGTGTCGGATGAGCAGTAAAAAATCGGAGTTGATTTGACGTACCCAGGCAGTCGGCCAGAGATGGAAAAAATGACCTATCAGCAACGATCTTTCTTTAGCAGTCAAGCTGTGTTATTAGCAGAAAAATGACCCAGAAAACGTAGAGTTTAGGTCAACCGAACGGAATGGCAGACATTTGACAACTTTTATGTGGTATAGAACGTTGGCAAATAAGTAACAGGTTAAAAGATCTTGGCTTATATATTCTAAGACTAAAAATGCAGTTTCTTTTGTACGCCTTGAAAGATTTACAAGAAACCTGCCCGCTACATCTGCGTTGTGTACTTCAGGATTCATTAATTAGAAAAAATCTTGAGAAAGATTAACCGAGAACGAAGTATCTCAAATGAACAGAGAGTGTATGATTAAGTGGAAAACTCGAGTACAACAAATTAAATCATTGCAGGGTATTGATAAAGACATTGAGCGAGTAAGGGCCTGTTCACATAGGAGTCCATTGCGTAGCGTTAAAGGAAAGATGACGTTGAGACGAAAATAAACCAATCATAGGCGTTAAAAATTTCGTTGCTAATCGTTTGGAGGTTTGTCATTGGTTAAATATATTTCAATACTTTAACGCTACGCAACGGACTCCTATGTGAAAAGGCCCTAATTCACACAGAGGAAGAAAATTCGAGACAGATCCTGCATATTGTTATGGATGCTGTACTGTACATGTTCATTTGAAGACGAAACTGTGCACAAACTTTCATGGTTTAAGTCTTGATTAGTTTTAGTATATAATATACAAGTGTGCAATGTTATTTGATTTCGTGATGCACCGAAGTGGTGACCCTGTACATCTTCAGCAAGTTTACAATTATAGTTTTCACTGAAATCAATGTCTATTGCAGCTTCATTAGGCAGCAAAGTATCAATGCATGTCCTGTAGGCGTGATACTGTTGTTTGATGTTAAAAATATGCTTCGTAAAACGATCTATATCGGCAGTAAACTTTTCTACCAACAAACTTAAATTTCCTCTTATTTTCTCCTTCACTATTTTTTTAGCCTTGACTTTTTCATTACCATCAGCTGATTTTTTATTACATTCAGCTTCTTTTCGGATCCACTCAGCCCACTCAATTTCTTAATCAGGGATATTTTTTAAAGTTCACCTGTTTTTTTTTTACAAATTTCACATTTATAATACATACATTTTTTTTATTTTAAATCACACACAGAATCCTTAATTATAACATCTAAGTCCTTTGTTTCACATACTCCAATAGTTTTCAAAGCTGAAACTCTGGATTTCATATTACTATGAATTAAGCAGAGACATGTTTCTCGATTACCAACTGAAGGAGGTACAACATAAAATGGTCTATGTCGAGTGAAGGTTGCATAAGATACATTCAAACTTCTTTTTTAAATTTATGATGAAGAGACAGCATTGAATCCAGAAGATATCATTTCTGAATTTTTTGTTTATTCTTTGTTGCAGTTTCTTTCATCCCTGCACTTGCTCTGCTGACATCATCTCTATGATAAAATTTTTGAATTGCTCGTATTTTTTTTTTTGACATAATTCTGACAGACATTTTGGGTATCCGTGTTCTCCCAGAGAACCCTAAACAATCAAATCATATTTCCTGCATCATTTTATATTTTTAATTATTTTAGATGCAACAACTGCTTTTAGTGTTTTTTACTTTTTATTTCTTTTCGAACATATATTTTTCCTTCAAAGATTCAGATAAGCAGTGGTATTTAAAGAGCAATCTTCTTACTTTTTTAACACCTTCTGGTGTAACATCAGATAAGTATTCATGCATAATCTTGTTTGTTTTAGATTTAGGCATCATGTCAATTTCTTCATTTAAGGTTTTAGCTCGATATGCTCTTTTTCTGTATTTCTCATTGCTTGTTTTCAAATTTTTAAGCTCAGCTTTTAATTTCAAATTTTCTTGATGCAACTTACATCTATATCTTCAAATTTTTTTTCTACCTCTTATTTTATTTAATTGCTCATTATTAATTGCAACGTGAGATGTAATTTCAGGTGATCTTATTTCATTATCAGCATGACTATTAGCTCTTTCCTTTCGTTCTGCTTTTTCTTTTCGCACACTCTTTCGTTGGGCTCGTTTTCTTCTTTCAGACATACAATTTATTAATTTCTTGTTTTCATGATAGCACTCGTGGTCTTTTTTCTTGTTTTCTTCTTCCTTTTCTTTATCCTTCCTTCTTCGCTCTCTATACCTTCTTTGTTTTTCTGCTGATGTCAAAGACATGTTCTCTAAAAAAGAAAAGAGAGACAAATAAATAAATAAATAGCAACTGTAAAATGTAGGCTAATAATTTCCTAGGATCTAAGATGGACAGCTCCAGTTTGGATCTAAGATGGACAGCACCACTATTTTTTAAATTTATATTCTTCCCAGACCCATTACGGAACAGTTCCGTATCCTGTGCTACTTGGCGCCATTTGTTGTGGTTTCTGAGTTTTCCGCCAATCGCGGACACCTGAGAAATCGCGCCAAATCACAGTTATACCAAACTACCTAAACGACGCCATTATCTCGCCGTCATGTATAACGAAGGATGGATCGGATCTTGCATAGTCTCAATTGCAACTGACAGTAAACCACCCACAAATTTTTCTTTTAAGAAAATTCCAAACTAACTGTAAACCAACGGGTCATTTTGAAAGAAGAATCAGTTTGAAAGAAAAGTAGCATATCTAATTAATAATCACATTTTTGTAATCATAATAAAGTATATATTCAATATTAGAAATATTAACCTCACACAGCATCAAAAATATAGAAACGTTTTGTACCGTAAACAAGTCGCCTATGTTAAAATTTTCCTACAAAACATCAAAATGAAATTAAATTTGAGACAATATTTAAAAACTAAACAACCATTAACTGAGAAAATTAAAAATCTATGAGTATTATTAACAAAACGCTTTACAATCATTACAAAAACAAGGACAGCATAAAGAATTCTCCACCAGCTCTACAAATTACGGTATAAGAAGTTGATGGGTATTTCCAAACGAAAGCAAAGATTTCGCGAGTGCATCCCTGAAAGGTATTTTAAAGTTAAAAAAATTTTTTATCAAAAGGATTTACGAAGCCACAGGATGGTAAATAAGAATCACCAGGGAGGAAACTACATCAATTGCGAAAGACCTCCTCAAAAAAAAAAAAAAAATTTATTTTGCTGGGAAAGCCTTTGCACTCTGATTGTAGTTGTTAGACGGAAGTTACCTGCGATTTGTTTTTGGCCACGGTTATTCAAATATCCCTTTATGTAAATATTATTGTAAATAAAATATTTTCTTGTAAAATGGAAAATGTTGCATTAAAAAAACTTAAAAGTTGACAATGAAGTCATATTTTCTTGCCAAACACTGCTCTGTTTGTTCGGCTTTAATTTTTTTTTTTTTTGTCGATAAAGCAGGTTTTAAAACTTTTCAGGCCATATGCATTTTGAATCCCAGCAGGTGAAGTAACAGGTTACGTTTGATTAAACTGTGGTTATAAAAAGGCCGTAAGTTTCGTTTTCCATTGTCTGAATTCCAAATTTTCATTAATTAAAATTTTCACACTCCGATAAAAAAAATCAGCACTACCCTAAGAAAATTATACCGTCTAATAATTTCTCTCAGGCGCGATGTCTGGAATGATTTTTAAAAACTGTCTATTTGGCACAGAAATAGTAAAGAGTTCCGTATCCTAAGCCACTTGGCGCCGTTTGGCTCGGTTTTTAAATAGAATCGATGGGTTCAGGAGGGTCATACTGAACGCCGTGCAGGATCTCAACGGCCTCCCGCCACTAACGCCCGAGAGGACAGACATATTGTCAGGTCGGCCTTCCAGGATCGGACAGCCACATCACAGACCATGAGTCAGAAAATGGTCTTGTTTGCAGCCCGACAAGTATCCGCACGGACAGTGCGACGAAATCTGAAGCAGCACAGACTGTCTGTACGGCGACCGTTATTGCGGCTTCCCTTGACGCTGCAGCATAGAGACGCGCGGCGACAGTGGTGCACCCAACGACAAAACTAGATGAGTGGCATCACGTCGTCTTTTTAGATGAGTCCCGGTTCTGCCTGCAGCATCTTCATGGACGTATCCGTATCTGGAGGCACCGAGGAGAACACACGTGGCCTGCTTGAATTCGATATCGTCATACGAGCCCTGCACCTGGTATGATGATACGAGCAGCCATTGGGTACACGACACGACCACCTCTTGTTCACGTGGTCGGTAATATGATCAGCCAGTGTTTCATTTCTAAAACTTAAGGCCAGTGGCTCTGCCCTATCTTCGAGGCCTCGGTGACGTCATCTTTCAGCAAGATAACGCAAGACCGCAAGTTGTCCGTCGTGTTGTATGAACTTTTGAAAGTCTATTTTTCTTTTATTACTTACAATAAAAGAAAATACATATTTTCAGTAATTTTTGTTTTAAATATGCCTCTGTAAACAGACAATTAAACTTACTTATTTTTTCTTTCTTTTTTTTTAAATGAGGCAGGCACTTGTGTTATAGACTACTAAACTTAAAATTACTTCTACGATTTTAAATTTTGATTCCACTAATTGCTTTCTCACCATTGTAAAATATGGCCTGACGCCATATTCTCAGCCTCCCGTCGGCGTTAAGTAGTCGGAATCGAGACTCATCACTCCATGCTACTCGTTTCCAGTCCTCTACACTCCAGTCTCTGTGCTCTCTTGCCCAGGCAAGACGTGCAGCCCGATGGCGAGTATAGAGCAATGGTACTCTCGTAGGTCGACGGCTCCCAAAACCCATACGGCGAGCGTTGCACAGTCCGTTTACTGACTGTACGACTGGCACCGTCATTAAACTGGGTGGTAATTTGAGATAATGTTTGGCTTCGCTGGCTACGTACAATACGTCTGAGCCGTCTCTCACCACGCACTGTCAAGGCTAATTGTCCTTTGTAGTTTGCCCGATCGCTAGTTTTTTTCCACCATCCATGTATTCTTGGTATACTCTTGACACTGTCGACCTTGAAAATCCTAGCTGTCTGACGACAGCTATCCGGGGTCACGTCCTATCCGGGGTCATCCTATAAAATAGCCCAGTTTCATCAGCGTTGAAGATTTCATGGTCTTCATAGCCTTCTCTTAACGCAGTCCAAACGGTTTTAAGCCAGTTATCAGAAACTCCTGATGGCACGGCCTTCGATTCTCCACTAATTATCCCGAACACAATGGAATGCCTCTCCCGAAATCTCTGGATCCACGAAGCTGAACAAACGAAATCATATTTTTTAAAGAGCTTCGCAAATTCATTTGCTTTCGCTTGCAAAATCGGTCCGCTTAGGGGAATGTTGGAACTCCTTTGAATTTTAAACCATTGCAAAAGGGCTTCTTCTATGTCAGCATGTGGACTTTTTCGAAGTTTCTTAATTTTAGTCCGATCTTTTTCAAATTCCTCTTTTAATTTTTCTCTATTTTTAAAAATATTTGAAATCGTGGCGTGACTCACCTTTAATTCGTTGGCAAATGTTCCATTTTTTTCACCATTTTCTAATCTGGAATTTATACGAATTTTTTCCTCAACCGTGAAAGTTTTACGTTTTGCACTCATCATTGAATATGTGGAGGTACAGACTACAGAGGTACAGACTGTGATGACTTGTCGGCTGTAGAAAGAATTGTAAATGCTTTGCACTCTTTCCTCTCGTCACTAGTCTGGAATTTCTGCTGCCGTTTGGGTTGGTTCCGCACCTCATAAATTTTTCTTATCGGACTCCACTGGTGGGTGGAAGTTTGGGGGGACTGGCTTGGCGGGGTCAGCACTTCTGATCATTATATCTCAGTCACTAGGGGTATGGGCTGTGGCCCACTTTTCTTCGCAAGTTTTGTTTACTGGAGGCACACTTTTTTAGCAATACCTACTTTATGAGGGCTGACCACAGCCGAATTAGTTTGTGAGAGTTGGGTTTTATTTTACGTACAAAAAAAATGAATAAAATGGTTGAAGAACAATGTGCTGCCACTTCCCGTCCGTTCACAATTAACATGTTCTTATAAGCGATTTATTTTCCCAGACACCAATTAATTTTAAGTCACTAAAAGCGATATGTTCTTATTAACGATGTTATTATAACCGGATTTTGTATCCATTATAACATATGAGAATTGGCCGGGAACTAATAATTCCGTTCTTTTAAGCGATATGTTTTTATATCCGGTGTTCTTATAAACAATTTATATATGTATATATATATACACTGAAGTGCCACTGAATTAGGGATACCTACCTAGTAACGAGTTGGGCCTCCTCTGGCCTTGATAACGGCTGCCACACGACGAGGCATAGATTCAACAAGTTTCTGGAAACGTTCCACGGGTATGGCTTGCTAAATATTGGCTAAAGCTGTCCATAATTCAGTAAGATTCTTTGGTGCTGTGTGATGGCCTTTCACGCCTTGTTCCAAAACATCCCAAAGATGCTCAAAAGGATTTAAGTCTGGGCTTCTAGGTGGCCAATTCATGACAGAGAAGTCAGAGGAATGCTCATCCAACCAGCCAGTACCCAACCGGGACTTGTGAGAGGTACAGTTGTCTTGCTGGAAAACTCCATTACCGTACGGATAACAGAACAGCATAAACGGATGGAGGTGATCACCCAGCAACTCTACGTACCGAATTGCATTAAGGGAGGTTGGTACACGCACCAAAGATCCCAAACTGTGCCACGAAAAAACACCCCAGACCATGATTGAGCCACCATGCCCTTGTACAGTTCCAGCCACGCATGCAGGATCCATGGCTTCATGAGCCTGACGCCATATTCTCAGCCTCCCGTCGGTGTTAAGTAGTCGGAATCGAGACTCATCACTCCATGCTACTCGTTTCCAGTCCTCTACACTCCAGTCTCTGTGCTCTCTTGCCCAGGCAAGACGTGCAGCCCGATGGCGAGTATAGAGCAATTGTACTCTCGTAGGTCGACGGCTCCCGAAACCCATACGGTGAAGCGAGCATTGCACAGTCGGTTTACTGACTGTACGACTTGCACCGTCATTAAACTTGGTGGTAATTGGAGCTAATGTTTGGCTTCGCTGGCTACGTATAATACGTCTGAGCCGTCTCTCACCACGCACTGTCAAGGCTAATTGTCCTTTGTAGTTTGCCCGATCGCTAGTTTTTTTTCCACCATCCATGTATTCTTGGTATACTCTTGACACTGTCGACCTTGAAAATCCTAGCTGTCTGACGATTTCGGAAATTGAATGGCCCATGCGTCGCGCACCTACGATTTGTCCGCGATCGAAGGCGTCTAAATCATGCAGTTTACCCATACTGGCAATTCCACCAACTAATTCAGAACAACCACAGTACAAGCTATATATGCAGTTACCACAGCGCCCTCATTTGCGCATAAATGATGCGCAGCGCTACACAATTTGCATACGCTTTGCTATCCCTAATTCAGTGGCACTTCAGTGTAAATGTTCTAAAATAATTTACCTTCAGGATTTTATAAAAAAATCTCACATTTAATTTTAATTCTCCCATGGGCGGAATTTCAACGTAGGATTACGTTGTTCAATAATGGTCCTCCGAAGAGAAAAAGAATTGTCCTGCGTCGCGGGTTATAATGTTGGCAAATAGCGCGTTGGCAAAACGCGCCAAACCCAGTAACAGTTAAACAGAAAAGTACCAAAATGCATCAAGAGAGAAAAAAAAAGCGTGAAGCAAACGAGAAATAATCTTACGTTAATATCCCGCGTAAGTTTCGTTAGAAGAGACTAACTGAAATATTTTTTATTTTTCTGGGTGACTCTTGATCCAGGTGGAAAATATTGAGGAATTTCTCATACAAAACACAATTCTGAAAGATAACTCATCAAAACCAAGCCAAAGGAATATTGTGAAAAATTCCATGAGGATGCTTTAATAGAATTTTTGGTATCTGCGCAATATAACTGAAGCTGGCTCGTTTGGTGCAATGGCGAATAAATATGTGCGCCAGTCTCGTTCCCGCCATTATTTGTGCATTTCCTCTATAAGATACGTTATCACCTAATTTTTTGCAATCTTGAAGATTTCGGATTTGTGAAAGAGGACATTTGTTGGAAGATGATGCAGTGTCTTTTTTTCCCCATATTCATGGGATTTTACCCGTTCTTTGTCAGAGTGGCTTCAACATGCGAGCATATTCTGGAACGAACTTGTGTACGACATGTAATGTTAAAAGGCTGCAGCAAAACGTCGGAATTCAAATCAGGAAACCAATCCCACGGTTCCCGGTTGCCATACATATTATGGATATTTTTATTTTATATTTTGTACACAATTTTAACTTTCATCTAAGATGATTTATATCGAAATCATGTTTTTGATTTGCCACTATTATCTATGCGTATTTCTTGTATTTTTTTTTTCAACGTGAGACCTATCAAAATGTTGGCAACGGACGGTTTTGAAGGGTACAGGGTGTAATATATTATACAAATACTCTTATAATACTAAGATAACTTTTATTGATTCCAGTAGCAAGCTTAACATGTTTAACGATACAGCATGGCTTATTGCCAGTTATTGGTTCGGTAACCGGTAACAGTTATTTAGAGACATTGTTACAGTGAACATTGAGGTATTAGAGACATTACATTACCTTCCCTGTAAAAAAAATATTAAACCTAAATAATTACAAGTCCAGTCTATTGGGTTTTCTGAGGTTTCGTATTAGGTTGCGCCTGGAGATATTTGGATTGTTATTAGTTTCAGGAACTTCTTGCACTGTTTCATCATCATCATACCAGTGGTACTCTGAAGACTGTCACCTGTCACATTCTGTGTTGGGAACTTTAGAGCGTATTTGGTCTTCATGGACCAAAACACATGAGTTATGAACACTGGAAGTCCATGTTTTGAGTCCACATTGTTTGGTTAGACAGCCAGTGTACCACTTACGTTGTCTGTAGGAATAAATCCACACATCTTGGTTGCACTGAAAATTTCTGTTTTGATTATGGCTGCGATCGTGATATTTCTTCTGGATCAATTGTTTACTGGTTACTCTCTCTTTTAGAACCGGATGAACTAATGACAAGAGTGTACGAATTGGTCTAGAGAGACAGCTGGGGAGACTTGGGTCGTAGAGTGAGGTGTAGAACGATACGTTATAAGAAATCTCAAAATTTTTTGATTCAAGCTACTTTCATCCTTTCTATCACTATTCATTTTCTTCAGTGGTTGTTTAAATGTTTGCACAGCTCTTTCTGCCAACCCATTGGATCTCGGTCTGTAAGGAGGTATGGGGGTATGTTTAACTCCATTCATTTTTAAGAAACTCTGAAATTCATGAGATGTAAATGGAGGTCCATTGTCAAAAACAAGTTCTAAAGGATGACCATACCTAGCAAAAAGACATTGCAAGACTTCAATGGTTTGTTTTGCTGCTGTTGATCTCATTTCAATTACTTCTAACCATTTAGAATCACTGTCAACAATAACAAAGTAATTTCTGTTATCTTTTTGATCAAAATCAACATGGAATCGATCCCACGGGGATTTTGACCAAACCCATGATTGTAGGGGAGCTATAGGTGGTAATCGTGCATTTTCTTGGCATGAAGAACACTGTTTTCCCATATTTTCAATGTCACGATCCAAAAGAGGCCACCAGAAATGACTGCGTGCCAAGGCTTTCATCCTTGCAATACCAGGATGTGCATCATGTAATAAATTTAACAATCTGCTTCTATACTTGTCAGGGATAGTACCTCTCATACCCCATAACAGGCAATTACAGTCAACTGACAGTTCCTTTTGTCTAGTGAAAAAAGGTTTTACCTTGTCATCACTGACTTGTTTTGGCCAACTATATTGTACATATTTCGGAACAGTTCCAAGCAAGGCATCATTGCAAGTAGCTTTGGCGATTTCCTGACTGCTAATTGGGAGATCCTCAGAATAGGAAATTAAGAAAATTTCACGTTCTTCTAAATCATTATGTACAATAGCTACTCTTAATAATGCATCTGCATTTGTAAGTTCAATTCCTTTCTTATATTGTATGGAATACTGAAAAGATGACAAGAGAATTGCCCATCTTTGCAATCTTGCAGCTGGCATAGACGGGATTGATTTGTTGGCACCAAATATTGTAATTAACGGTTGAAGATCCGTTACAATAGTGAACTCTCGTCCATAAATGTACTGGTGAAATCTATTTATACCAAAGATAATGGCAGAAGCTTTCTTTTCTAGTTGCGAATATTTTTTTTCTGCCTTGGTTAGAGTTCTCGAGGCATATGCAATTGGTCGTTCTTCATCATTTATAAAGTGTGACAGAACCACACCTAAACCCAAAGGTGAAGCATCAGATGATAAGTTGATAGGAAGTATTTCATAATGTACAAGTACTGCACTAGATGTAAGCAAACTCTTACACTTTTGGAATGTTTCTTCTTGTCGTTTTGTCCATTGTCAGGGAGTATCCGCATGCAATAGTTCATACAAAGGTGCTAAAATCAAGGAGGCAATTTTGATAAATTTAGCATAATAGTTCAATAAACCTAAGAATGATTTCAATTCAGTCACAGTAGTTGGAGAATTGATGCTAACAATTTCTTTGATCTTCTCATCAGTGGGATGAATGCCCTCAGAATCAATTCTGTGGCCCAAAAATTCAACTGAGCTTTTTGCAAATTCACACTTATTTAGATTCAATTGAACATTGTATTTACGCAGACAGTCAAAAACGCTTTTCACATTTTCAAGATGTTCTATGAAAGTAGATCCAGTGATCAGGATGTCATCTTGTAAACATATTACTGACTGCAATCCTTGAACTATTTGTTCAATTATAGACTGAAAAACAGATACTGCACAGGTTATGCCATATAAAAGCCTACGAGGACCCACAAGCCCTAAATGAGTGTTTAGTGTCAAAAACTCTTGGGATTCTTTGTCTTGTTCCACTTGTTGGTAAGCATGTGACAGGTCCAACTTTGTGAAATACTTTCCACTATTTAAGGTAGAAAAGAAATCTTGCTGTGTGGGCAGGGGATATTGACTTGGGTCTAAAAACCTGTTTATGGTTACCTTGAAATAACCACAAAGCCTTACTTTTCCATTCTTCTTAGGTATAATTACAAGTGGTGTAGCCCAACTGGAGTGTTCTACGAAATCCCATACACCTCTTTCCTTAGTTTTGTAGATCTCTTCAGACACCTTCCGTTTGATTGAGTAAGGTACTGGTCGAGCTTTGCAAAATACAGGTTCACAATTTTCTTTTACTTTCAACTTAGCTTAGAAATGGCTAATTGGTGAATCAGATTCTTTGAAAAGGTCAACATAGGACTTTTTAAGTCATTAGTAGCTTCTTCTACCTTTATACATGGTTCACATTTTACTGCAAAAATATTTTTCCAATTCAACTTGAACTGAGTTATCCAGTCTTTTCCAAACAATGCTGGTCTATCACCTTTGACAATGATTAAGGGAAGTGTCTTACTTTGATTTTCATATAACACTGAGACCATAGCTTGACCTACAATTTCTATTTCCCTACCATTAAAATCTCTCAAAACAGTTGATGTTGGTTTCAATGCAACATCAGGAATCACACTTGAGTACCAAGAATCAGAAATTAGTGATACATCAGCAGCAGTGTCCATTTTCATGGTAATAGATTTATTGCTAATTTTGACAGGAACTGTGAAGGATTTTTCAATAATTTTATTCACAGATTTGATGCGAAACAAATTTAAATCACTTACTTCAGGTATATCGTCTGCTGATATCCTTTTGGTTGATTTCTCTTTTTTTCTTGCAAACAGGAAGGATATGGCCAATTTTTCCACAACCATGACACTTTCCACTTTTATATTTACACTTATCAGAACTATGGGCGGCTCCACATCTATAACATTTTTATACTGATGTTTAGTATACTGCGAGTGAGAATTCTTAACTTTACGTACTGTGGCTTGGTCTGGAACATTAATGTTGGAAGCATCTTTTTCCATTGCTAATGCAATTTCCGTAGCATCTGAGAGTTTGAGGTCTTTTATAGCCAGAAATCTCTTCGGAGTAGCTTCACATCGCAAACCACAAACAAAACGGTCGCGAACTGCTTCTTCCAGGAACGTACCGAATTCACACGTGGACGCTAAACGTCGTAACTCCACTAAAAATGGTGACACAGTTTCTCCTGGTTCTTGATGTCATCTGTGAAAACGAAATCGTTCTTCTATTATAATCGGTGTAGGTTTGAAGTGGTTACTGATCGTATTCACTAGCTCATCATATTTGGAGTCTTTCGGCAATTTTGGTTGGAGCAGATAACGCAACAACTTATAAGTTTTCGCACCAAGCGCCGAAATAAAAACTGCAGCTTTCTTTTTCTCATCGATATCGTTTGCTGCAAAGTACTGTTCAAGCCGTTCGACGTATAGAGAAAATTCATCGGAGTCCTCGTCGAACGAATTCAAAGGCCCGATTAGGCCTAACATTTGTCGATCTGCCAAGACGCGAAATCATACAACATAGAAAACAAATACTGTTCCGTTCTGTTGAAAATACGGTTGTTACTTATATACTGCTTTAATGTGGGTTAAAAAATACACTGCTGGCCACTGTAAATGCAACACCCTGAAGGAAGCATGCAAATAACATGAAATTTGCAACATGCATTAGCGGAGGTGAGATATGCAAATGATTAGAATTTCAGCGCAGACGCACATCACGCGCGCCTGTGGCGCCACTTCAAAGCGCTATTTAAGGCTTAGAGATTTCGACGATTTCCAGTTCGGCAATTGTGTTTTTCTTCTGGTTTTTTCAAAAAAACGATCAATTATGCCTCGTCGAAAACAGCGATCATCTTTTGATCAAGTATCCGAGTTCGACAAAGGAAGGATAGTGGCCTACCGAGATTGTGGATTATCTTTCAGGGAAATCAGTAGTCGTGTTGGACGAAACCAAACAACTGTAATGCGGATATGTGATCGTTGGATGCAGGAGGGTACGACGGACCGGCGTGTTCGATCGCATCCACCTCAGCGCACCACTTCACGTGATGACAGGCAAATTCTGCGCATGGCAGTGACGGATCGCTCAGTCACATCACGAACCATAGCACAGCACATGCAGTCTGTAACACATCATCCAGTGTCTGCGCGTACCATTCGACGCCGTTTACAGCAGAATGGTCTGTCCGCAAGACGTCCATTGCTTTGTCTACCCTTGACGCAGAACCACAGACGTCTCCGCCGCCAATGGTGCGATGACAGAAGGATGTGGACGGCAGAATGGAATGAAATTGTCTTTACTGACGAGTCACGCTTCTGTCTGCAACACCACGATGGTTGCATTCGAGTCTGGAGACACCGTGAAGAGAGGATGCTGAACAGCTGCGTTATGCTCCGCCACACTGGTCCTGCACCGGGTATTATGGTATGGGGCGGTATTGGATATCACTCTCGCACACCTCTAGTACGCAATGCCGGTACTTTAAACAGCCAGCGCTACATCTCCGATGTGTTGGAGCCAGTTGTCCTTCCTTACCTTCAGGGCTTGCCCACAGCCATATTTCAACAGGATAATGCGCGACCACACGTGGCACGCATTGTCCAACGGTTCTTCAATCGCCAGATTGAATTGCTTCCCTGGCCGCCTCGCTCTCCGGATCTTTCGCCGATAGAAAACATGTGGTCCATGGTTGCTCTACGATTGACCCAGATTCCATCCCCAGCTGCCACAGCAGATCAATTTTGGCAACGTGTGGAAGCTGCTTGGTCTGCTGTACCTCAAGAACTCATCCAAAGTCTCTTTGAATCAATGCCGAGGCGTGTGGCAGTGGTGATCTCCAACAATGGCGGCTACTCTGGCTACTGATTTTGGCAGGAACCACACTTCACACAAGTCTATAAATTTAATCATTTGATACTTGGTCAACATGTTATCTACAAAATAAATTTTGTTGTGATATCTCTTGTCTTTCTTGGTGTTGCAATTTGGGTGGCCAGTGTAATCCAACTCGTCGGCATTGTAATATATTATACAAATACTCTTATAATACTAAGATAACTTTTATTGATTTTAGTATCAAGCTTAACATGTTTAAGGATACCTCATGGCTTATTGATAGTTATTCGTTCGGTAGCCGGTAACAGTTATTTAGAGACAGTTTTACAGTGAACATTGATGTATTAGGGCCTGTTCACATAGGAGTCCGTTGCGTTGCGTTAAGGAAAAGATGACGTTGAGACGAAAATAAACCAATCATAGGCCTCCAAATGATTAGCAATGAAATTTTTAACGCCTATGATTGGTTTATTTTCGCCTCAACGTCATCTTTCCCTTAACGCTACGAAACGGACTCCTCTGTGAACAGGCCCTTAGAGGTATTACTCAGGGGACCTTCAACATCGAAATTTTTAATAATCAATTTTTAACTCTATATACAAAACTAGCTGAATACCCGTACTTCGCTACGGAGTACATTAAAATTAAATACAACTGTCAATGTTTGCAATTAATGTAAAATAAAATTATATATATATATATATATATATATATATATATATATATATACACTGAAGTGCCACTGAATTAGGGACAGCAAAGTCTATGCAAATTGTGTAGTGCTGCGCATCATGTATGCGCAAGTGGGGTGCTGTGGTAACTGCATATATAGCGCGTACTGTGGTTGTTCTGAATTACTTGTTGGAATTGCCAGTATGGGTAAACTGTCTGATTTAGACGCCTTCGATCGCGGACAAATCGTAAGTGAGCGACGCATGGGCCATTCAATTTCCGAAATCGTCAGACACCTAGGATTTTCAAGGTTGATAGTGTCAAGAGTATACCAAGAATACATGGATGGTGGAAAAAAAACTAGCGATCGGGCAAACTGCAAAGGACAATTTGCCTTGACAGTGCGTGGTGAGAGACGGCTCAGGCGTATTGTACGTAGCCAGCGAAGCCAAACATTAGCCCAAATTACCACCAAGTTTAATGACGGTGCCAGTCGTACAGTCAGTAAACCGACTGTGCAACGCTCGCTTCACCGTATGGGTTTCGGGATCCGTCGACCTACGAGAGTACCATTGCTCTATACTCGCCATCGGGCTGCACGTCTTGCCTGGGCAAGAGAGCACAGAGACTGGAGTGTAGAGGACTGGAAACGAGTAGCATGGAGTGATGAGTCTCGATTCCGACTACTTAACACCGACGGGAGGCTGAGAATATGGCGTCAGGCTCATGAAGCCATGGATCCTGCATGCGTGGCTGGAACTGTACAAGGGCATGGTGGCTCAATCATGGTCTGGGGTGTTTTTTCGTGGCACAGTTTGGGATCTTTGGTGCGTGTACCAACCTTCCTTAATGCAATTCGGTACGTAGAGTTGCTGGGTGATCACCTCCATCCGTTTATGCTGTTCTGTTATCCGCACGGTAATGGAGTTTTCCAGCAAGACAACTGTACCTCTCACAAGTCCCGGTTGGGTACTGGCTGGTTGGATGAGCATTCCTCTGACTTCTCTGTCATGAATTGGCCACCTAGAAGCCCAGACTTAAATCCTTTTGAGCATCTTTGGGATGTTTTGGAACAAGGCGTGAAAGGCCATCACACAGCACCAAAGAATCTTACTGAATTATGGACAGCTTTAGCCAATATTTGGCAAGCCATACCCGTGGAACGTTTCCAGAAACTTGTTGAATCTATGCCTCGTCGTGTGGCAGCCGTTATCAAGGCCAGAGGAGGCCCAACTCGTTACTAGGTAGGTATCTCTAATTCAGTGGCACTTCAGTGTATATATATATATATATATATATATATATATATATATATATATATATATATATATATATATATATATATATATATATATATATAAATTGTTTATAAGAACACCGGATATAAAAACATATCGCTTAAAAGAACGGAATTATTAGTTCCCGGCCAATTCTCATATGTTATAATGGATACAAAATCCGGTTATAATAACATCGTTAATAAGAACATATTGCTTTTAGTGACTTAAAATTAATTGGTGTCTGGGAAAATAAATCGCTTATAAGAACATGTTAATTGTGAACGGACGGGAAGTAGCAGCACATTGTTCTTCAACCATTTTATTCATTTTTTTTTGTACGTAAAATAAAACCCAACTCTCACAAACTAATTCGGCTGTGGTCAGCCCTCATAAAGTAGGTATTGCTAAAAAAGTGTGCCTCCAGTAAACAAAACTTGCGAAGAAAAGTGGGCCACAGCCCATACCCCTAGTGACTGAGATATAATGATCAGAAGTGAGATATAATGATCCCAAACTTCCACCTACCAGTGGAGTCCGATAAGAAAAATTTATGAGGTGCGGAACCAACTCAAACGGCAGCAGAAATTCCAGACTAGTGACGAGAGGAAAGAGTGCAAAGCATTTACAATTCTTTCTACAGCCGACAAGTCATCACAGTCTGTACCTCTGTAGTCTGTACCTCCACATATTCAATGATGAGTGCAAAACGTAAAACTTTCACGGTTGAGGAAAAAATTCGTATAATTTCCAGATTAGAAAACGGTGAAAAAAAATGGAGCATTTGCCAACGAATTAAAGGTGAGTCATGCCACGATTTCAAATATTTTTAAAAATAGAGAAAAATTAAAAGAGTAATTTGAAAAAGATCGGACTAAAATTAAGAAACTTCGAAAAAGTCCACATGCTGACATAGAAGAAGCCCTTTTGCAATGGTTTAAAATTCAAAGGAGTTCCAACATTCCCCTAAGCGGACCGATTTTGCAAGCGAAAGCAAATGAATTTGCGAAGCTCTTTAAAAAATATGATTTCGTTTGTTCAGCTTCGTGGATCCAGAGATTTCGGGAGAGGCATTCCATTGTGTTCGGGATAATTAGTGGAGAATCGAAGGCCGTGCCATCAGGAGTTTCTGATAACTGGCTTAAAACCGTTTGGACTGCGTTAAGAGAAGGCTATGAAGACCATGAAATCTTCAACGCTGATGAAACTGGGCTATTTTATAGGATGACCCCGGATAGGACGTTGCGTTTCAAACACGAAAACTGCAGTGGTGGTAAGCTTTCAAAAGAAAGGATAACAGTTATGGTTGCTGCAAATTTAACTGGAATTGAAAAATTGAAGCTCTTAGTGATCGGGAAATACAAAAATCCGAGGGCATTTAAAAATATAAAATCGCTGCCAGTTGATTATCATTCGAATTCTAAAGCTTGGATGACGGGAGAAATCTTTGAAAACTGGTTACGTAAGTGGGACCACGAACTTATTAAACAAAAAAAGAGAATTCTTCTTATTGTGGACAATTGCCCAGCCCACCCTCCGGTTCAAGGTCTTCATGCCATTAAATTAACTTTTCTTCCTCCCAACACAACCTCCGTATTACAGCCTATGGACCAAGGTGTCATTAAGTCCTTAAAAGTTCATTTCAGGAAGAACTTGATTCTACTGATCATCGACGATATTGAAAATAAGAAAGAACCGAAGATTTCAATACTGGACGCTATCATCATACTAGAAAAGGCGTGGAATAATGTTAAACCTTTAACGATTTCTAATTGTTTCCGGCATGCTGGTTTTCTTAGGGGTGAAAATCCTTCCATTTTTCAAATTCAAGAAGCTAGAGATGAAACGCTTCAAGACTGGGCTCGAGATTTGCCAATAGAACAAGATTCACTACAGGAATATGAAGACATAGATTTGGCTCTTGCAACACATGGGAATATAACGGATGAAGATAGTGTTGCAGGCGTAAATGCAGAGATTTCTTGCAGAGATGATGATATTGACGACAGTGCCAGTTCAGAAGATCATTTGAACGAG
Organism: Dolomedes plantarius; assembly: GCA_907164885.2. Taxonomy (NCBI): domain Eukaryota; kingdom Metazoa; phylum Arthropoda; class Arachnida; order Araneae; family Dolomedidae; genus Dolomedes; species Dolomedes plantarius. The sequence goes on along the minus strand of OU015499.1, from coordinate 99,550,159 downwards.
TTTTCTTGCCCCAGTTTAAAAGAAATGTTTTCAGCAATCAATACCGTTAATAAATTTTTAACTTGCAATGACGATTTTGTGAAGGATCAGATAAAAAAAGCTGTCAAAGAACTTGTCGCGATAACCGAAAATTCTTTTTATTTACAAAAAAAAAAAAAAAAAACTAAACAAGCAAATATTACTGACTTTTTTTCGGTAAATCAATAAACATGTAAAAACAAAATATTGCAGTATATATGTACATTCATAATAGCTATATAATTTTATTCATTTTTCTTTTTAACATTTGTAGAACTATGTATTTGAAAAAGTTTAAAAAAACTTTTTATATGAAAATAAGCAGTGTGTTTTTCCCTGATTGGACTTAAACCTCTTAACCATTTTTTGAAAGTCTTGTTTCAGGTGTAAATAGAAATTATGTGACAATGAATTTGGTATTTTCAGCAGTTTTAAGTCATCTATCGGTTATAAAAACTATCGATTATAAGAACCAGTTTTTAAAGTCCCCTCGATGTTCTTATAAACGATTTTTACTGTATATATATATATATATATATATATATTTATAAAAAATCGTAACTTATATTTTTATAGTAGAAGGAATATTCAAGTTAAATACAACGGTCAATGTATGCAATTAATTTGTATGTTTAATATCCATAAAACATGCTAATTTGAATTAAATTCCTAAAAAACTTCCATTAGTCTATACTCGGGGCATACCTATCCTGAATATAGACTGAACACTAGAGCAGTATGATTCCGCCATTTCGATATACGTAGTTCGCACTTTTTCCTATTAACAGAGTTGATTAAAGGTACATTTCAGATATAAATCATTAAAATAAAGATTTAACTGATAAAACGAAGACATATTTGGGCAACAAAAATGTGGTGTTTCATGTATTTAGTAAATAATGCGCAATACAGCATGCGATAGAGAATGTAACGTCATAGAATAATCTGATCATTCACAAGGCTTCGTTTCCTTGGCGGGAGCATCTGGCGTTCAATGTGAATGTGGAATTTTAGTATCCCCAGGTCTCCTAAAGATCTCTCAAAAGTGTTCACACGGGGGGGGGGCTGTTTTTTAAATTTTTAATCTCATGATGGGTGGAAGGTGACAAAACCGACTGTCAACGGTAGAGGAGGAGATTGTCACCAAACATCCCCCACTTTTCGCCAAAGAACGGTATTTGCCCCAAGGAAAAGTCGAACAGGCGTGTCTTTCTACCGATGAGTAATGGACGACAGACCCCTAAGAAAAGACAGTGTTTACAAGAGACAAATGAGGAGGAATACACGTCTGCAGTTAACAATTGAAAGGAAATTTTCAACACTATACCTATTGGACTATTAACTGCCGTGATTTGCTGTATAATCAACGCTGATTTCTTATGTCTATTTTTCAAGTTATAAACTTGTAAATAAGCAAAACATCTTCACGCTTTCATTTAATTTCTAAACTGGGCAAAAATATGGCTAACAAAAACCAAGTTATGAGGAGATATTTCACAGAGGAGGAAAATTGAGTTTGACGAAATATTCCCCTAGTTAAATAGCGGCAATTGGGAAAATTTTATAAAGTGTTGAAAAATTAATTGCATGTGATTTTTCATTAGAAGAGGTCATTAGTTCAGTCATCATAACACTTTAAAGGGCAGGGACGGCTTTAAGCCGATTTGACCTATTAGATTAGGAAAATTTTAAAAATGTCTAAAAGAAAATTGCGTTAACAGATGTAAAAATTATTCAGAATAACAACCAAACGAAGTGTGTAAAACATGCAGATGCATATCTCGATATGCTGGATGAAGAAATTGAAGCATTAAAACATTCTTAAATCTTAATACTTCTAAAACCCATAAAAATTCTAAAATTCCTCGCTACGAATGACAGAGCTGCTGGTTTTCCATATAGAGACCGGAAGCAGGAGTTTTTCTAGATTCAAATTAATTTAAACATACCTGAGACCAACAATATCGCAGTAGAGACTAAACAGTCTTGCAAAACTTCATATAGAGAATAAGGATATAAAAATTTGATCAAATCATAAATGATTTTGCCGATAAAAAAAAATCTAGAAATATTTATTTGTAGATATTTTTGTTCTGTAAATTAAATCTGGCTTAAATACTTTTTCCATAACTTAAGGTCTTATATAATCGTTTTATGTTTAATCCCCCATTTTTAGTACAGACTATATCCCAAATAAAACCAAAATTCTGCAAAAAATAGAATATGTAAGAAATGCCTAACATAAATGCAAAAACTGAATTTGCTGAAACTCTGATAATAATCAACTCTGTACATTACATGAAATGAAAAGAAATGTATAATTAAAAACAACACTTCAGTAGTGTCATTTTTATCATTTATTCGTGCTGTCAAGGGTTTATGAAAGTCCATTTGTTTTATATTTTCATCACTTATTAATATAACTAGCCACACTTACTATTTTAAATGAAAACAGAATTACCGAACCAGATCGCGTCTCATACAGGGAAAGAAAAAACTAACAATTGCAAAAACCCAAATACCCAGAAATCTGCATCTATAATAATAAAGTTTTATATGATCCCGCATTTATTAAAGCAAACATGACTCAAAATTTTATTGAGGGTTTCTGAAACTCCCTCACATTACATCGGAAAATAAGTAGATAGTATGTAAACCCCGGGAATAGTAACCCCCCCCCCCCCTCTCTCTCTGCTTTTACTTTTAAAATAGTTCGGAGATTATTTAAAAAAAAAAAAAAAAAAAGGGCAAATTAATTTATAAGAATGCGTGGTTTCTATGACAGCCACATACTATTTGAAATAAAAAAATGAACCAGAAACATTTTTCATAGGAATTGAGGCAATTCGAAAATTTATGTTGGTGTACTTTAACATGAGAAAATTCGTTCAAACTGTGATGTGAAAACAAAACTCTCTCTCTTCCTTTGCTGTAAAGCAACAGATGGAAAATCAATCCTCAACAGGCGATAAAAGGCCAAATATGGCAATCTGCATTTTGTAGTGCCAGGAAGACACATGAGTTGCGGGTGTAAACAGGCCGTTGTAGTATATTTCGTGCTCTCGAGTTAGGCGTGCCCCGAGTATAGGAGTTGTTATTATATTTGAGTATCTGATAAAGTTACTAGTATTAAGGGGACAGGGGACTTTCAAAATCGTGAAATTTGATGAAAAATTCGATTTTTTTTTATTTTATTGAATTGTGAAACTACGGACGAGTAGGAATGTGCTGCAAAATTAATTTTTAATTTCTGTGATTATTTTCCTAGTTATAGGCATTTGTATTTAATTTAGATATTATGGGGTTACTAATAGCAATAACTTTAAATGTGTTTTTCTCAAATTAAAAATTTTCACGTCATACAAATATTCAAACTGCTCCGGGCGCATTTCTAATTATCGCATTGCTTTGAAATTTAAGTTTTATATACTTAACTGTATATCAAATAAATATTATTGAAAAAATCATTATGCTTCGTAGCTCGGACTTTCTACATTTTGTACTTGAAAAGATGATTTATAGGTATTTTGCTTCATAAAAAGGGTGTTTTTACTATTATTATATTTTTTCTCTTTATATTTTTAATGAATGCTTAAAATAAGCAATAAGTTTCGTTGTTAGTTCTATAAGGTATCCTGTAAATAAAAATGACTCTATTATATGCAAAAAAAAAAATGCGCATGGAACATTTTTAATGAGGCCAATTTTTGATAAAATTAATTATTCATAATTCATAAATTAAATATTTCATCATTAAATTTTAACCACTTTTACATATTTATCGTACTAATCACATATTCAAATTTCAAGGAAATCCATTCAAAACAAAAAAAGGTAGGTTTGAAGGTCCACTGTCCCCTTAAGACTGAAACTGATTTAAAGTTAAAATGGAACGCGACAAAAAATTAAGAACAGCACTAAGAAGTAGTCTTATCAGAATCGCGAAAAGTTTAGAGAAAAATATATTTTTTCGAACGCGGGGCACTTGTTGCTACATTCGCCTGTAGGCACACCGCGAGACTGCTGGCCATTCATTTAAGAGGGCATCGTGTGGATGGCCAGCACTACCCCCTACAAGCCGGTCCCGTAATTTAGAACAGAGAATCAAGTGACGAGACCGGTACACTTGACTCCGCATGTCCAGACGTAATTTTGAGTACTTGGGGGAAACTGCAGCCACGACAGATTTTCGTGCACCAGCCGCCATTAGTGTACACGGCGGTGTATTTGCCAGCGACGGGCTTCGAACCAGTAACGTTCAAATCAATCGCCCGCTGCTTTTTCCAACTAGGCCACCGACCCTTAGAGAAAAATATAGAAGATAAAGATAGCAATGTCTGGAGCAAGAGGATATTCATCGTTTGCATTGGCCAGCGATGTCTCCAAACAGAAATCCTATTGAACAGTGGTGCTTAAACTGTGGGTCGCGACCCACAGAAGTGTCGTGAAAAAATTGGAGGGGTCGCGGATAGTTTGAAGTAAATTTATATCATAATGAATTATTTAATTGAAAACCGTTCTTTATAGTTTCTATAAACACACATTTTCAATATTTTTATTTATTGTTTTTATATGTTGAATATATGACATTGTTAAATAAGATACCCGTGATCCTGCGAGATCTGGAGGCATTTGATCTTACGGTATCATGCACACTACTGCAGCGAAGCAGTTTCCTTGATACTCGCCCCACTGCTCTTAGAACCCACAATCGTTCCACGTTCAAAGTCCGTTAAATTGCGTTTTCTACTTATTCCTTCCTAGGCGTCTTCCAAATGTCTTTACAATCAACTTGCAATCCGTTTTTATACCAGTCCCAACCACAAGCGGCAATAGAATGACCCCATAGATAAAACTGCCAGTTTGTCATAAAAATTGGCCATTCAGTGCAAACTTGTCTTTATTCTAGGGAAACCTACGTTACAGTTTAAACTGGCTGTAATGTTGCTAAATGGACAAAATATAAATTTTAAATTTTGTTTGTAGTCCCATGTTTGTAGTCACATGCAAATACGTTTACAAGGAGTGTTTCATAAAATACTCCTATTAGCGAAAGAACCCCCGATGTGTTCAAGCCGAAATCGTAAATATTTGTCTTTCAGAAATTTGAAGAAAACTTCCATGCTGTTCACATATACTATTACTTCAAACCGATACTTTTCAGCAGATATTTGAGAGCTTTTTAAAATATTATAAAATGTATTCACTTATGAAATCCGAGATAAAGCCCTATCAATAAAACTTGTGTGATCACAATCCAAAGCAACCTGAATATATAATATTCAATTCATGATTCGACAACGAACTGTTTGCATTTATATTTTAATCTGCTATCAGTGAGTAATTAATTTTTTAAATTAATCTTTTTGAATTTATATAAATTCTCTATCGAGGAAATCACTTCGTTTCCGCATGTTCGGTCCATATAACAAAATTTCACCGTCATTTACTGGCAATTTTGAAAGTTCGGAACATTTCTTTTACTATCTGAAATGACACATTTTTCATGTGCTCACAGCAAAAGGTATTTCCTATAGTGCCTATGTCTAAATTTTACTGACGTATTTAAAGGAGGGACAGCTGGAAAACATGATCTGGTATCAAAGCAAAATTCCGCCGACCTTGCCATGCGAGTGTGGTTATCGATTATTCCCGTGGAAACAAATAAGATGACAGTGACTATGTTTACGCCTGGATTTACCTACTAATCCAATATGAATACGCACATCTCAACAATAGCGAATGTTCTTCACGATATACAGACCGTGGCTAGAATTTTTTCGCCGTACAGCTCGTCGCCCTATTATACTCAGTAGCTAGACCCAATGCCTGCTTACGATTCCTGGTCACAGGAAGTGATGCTATTTGCTAAGTTGATCAGATTTTCATTGGCTCTATTAGCAATGTTCACGCTTGAATTAAGAATCCTGGGCAGTATTTGACATCGTTTAACCAACACTTCAAATTAGCGCTGAATTAGTACGTTAATCGGGGCACAGAAAGTAAACATGGTCGTTGTGATCTCATACGTTACCATGATAATCTGATTTACTTCCATGGACAACCCCACTCGCAAGGCACGGGTGAAGGAATTTTCTCTGGATAACAGCCACTGATATGCAGAAATATGTCAGAGGGGAGGGGAACTTGGGCACACTATAACCGTAGTAAGTTCATTTTGTTTCAAACTGAGAAATTCTTCTACTATAAATATTTATATCCGTCTGAAAAAGAGAGATCCAACTTTCGCGACTGGCGTTTACCAAATCATTCCGGCGAGATGGACGAATCAGAAGTCGTTACGACCGCGTATTGTCTGCATTCTGCATGGCAGAATAGAGATCGAACCCCCCCCCCCTCGAAACTATCAGCGTCCCAACCACGAAAACACACCAGCGATAGGAATGAATCTCAAAAAGCGAACTCCTTCCTTAGTAAAGTTTTCTAAAAATCTTTGGCCCCGGAAGAAAAGAAAAAAATTGAACTCCTCAAAATTAGCGAGATTACAGATATTATTCAGTCCTCTTTTAGGTCACCCAAATATATCATTTTACCAATTTCCACCATTATACCGAACATCCGCCTCTTATCCACATTTCGTTTCCATGGGTTGCTTCAAAAACATTCATTTAAATTTTTACAAACACAGAAAATTTTTTCTCAAACGTGTTAACTGTACGTTCGAAATGATATAAGTTCAGAAATTTCTCCAAAGGAGATAGTATTTCCCTTTAGACCACGTCGTTTCTGCAATATAAATCTTCTAACTGATGACTCCACATTCTTATGAATTTAAGATACACTCGTGTTTAAGCGAACGACAAGATAAAATTCAGTTTGAGTAAGACACAATATTTATCGCATATCTTAGCTGCTCATCAAATTGCTAAACAAACAAATTCATAAAAACTGTAAATATCAATCGGACTCCGTCTTATAATGTAAAACATCCTTTCCAAAGGTTTCTGCTCTCATTACCCGTACCACTCAAGGTGAGAGCAGATGATCACATGTCATGGCCAAATATATTGAAGACTCATTAAAGAGTCTATTATTCGATTGACGAGACTTGCTGTAATTTATAAATCTTAACTATTTTTCAAGAGCTAAGTTCACAATTAAATTTATATATTTCATTCAGACGATATCCAATATAAAGGCGAAATTATATACTCCATGCATTAAATATTACTTTGGCTGCACATCACAAAAAACTTCTAAATAAATAAAAAAAATTAAATTAATATAAAATAATTAAACACAGACAAAAGCGAAAATTAATCGAGTCTCCGTATGAATCAAGTAAAATATTTATTTATATATCATTATCCATACATATTTCCTCATTTACAGAACACAGACAGATCATGACTGATATCGCATTGATAAATTTTAAAAATTTCAATGTCATAAAACAATTAATTTCAAAAGGTAAGTATGTGCGATATCTCTAAATAAATTCCCCTGCAATGAAAATCTTTTCTCACATACAGTGCAGGGGAAAGGTTTCTCTCCAGTGTGGGTGCGGATATGTATTTTTAAACTATTCTGTTGAGAATATCTTTTCTCGCATACAGTGCAGAAGAAAGGTTTCTCTCCCGTGTGGGTGAGGAGATGTTTTTTTCCATCAAACCTGAGTTCGAATTCCATTTTCGAGGACATTTTCACCACGGTCGGATAAAAATATTTCATTGCGCCAAAAAATCCCTTTTCATACGATAGTTCACAGTTCGTTACATCCCTGAATGGACCAAGATTTGGGAGATGCGTATTCCATGTGCCCTCAAGCCATAAACTTATCTCTCATACAGCGCAGATCAGAGGGTTTTCTCTTTTTAAGCTACCCTCAGCAAAACAATTTTTCTCAGATATAGTTCAATCGAAAGTTTTTTCTTTTGTATAGGTACGGAGATGCGCTTTCAAAGAACTGTAAGGAAAATCTTTTCTCTCACACAGTGAGGAAGAAGGATTTCTCCTGTGTAGGTAAGAACATGTTTTTTTAATTATCGGGTTCACAAAAACATATATCACCTGTCTTGCGGAACAAAAGACTTTCCTCTATGGATAAGAAGATGTGTTTTCAAATTCCCCTGCACTGAAAATCTTTTCTCACATACAGTGCAGGCGAATGGTTTCTCTCCAGTGTGGGTGCGGAGATGTATTTTTAAACTACTCTGTTGAGAATATCTTTTCTCGCATACAGTGCAGAAGAAAGGTCTCTCTCCCGTGTGTGTAAGCAGATGTCTTTTTAAATTATACTCTCGAGAAAATCTTGCCTCGCATACAATGCAGATGAAAGGTTTCTCTCCCGTGTGGGTGCGGAGATGATTTTTTAATTTATCCTTTTGAGAAAACTTTTCCTCGCATACAGTGCAGACGAAAGGTTTCTCTCCCGTATGGGTGAGGAGATGTCTTTTTAAATTAGACTCTCGACAAAACTTTGCCTCGCATACAGTGCAGACGAAAGGTTTCTCTCCCGTGTGGGTGCGGAGATGTATTTTTAAACTATTCTGGTCACCAACCCCTCTGTCACATACGATGCAGGCGAAAGGCTTCTCTCCCGTATGGGTGCGGAGATGTATTTTTAAAATCTTCCGTTCAGAAAATCCTTTGTCACATACGGTGCAGGTGAAAGGTTTCTCTCCCGTGTGAGTGCGGAGATGTCTTTTTAAATTATTCTCTCGAGAAAACCTTGCCTCGCATACAGTGCAGACGAAAGGTGTCTCTCCCGTGTGGGTGCGGAGGTGTAATTTTAAACTATTCTGTACAGAAAATCCTCTATCACATACGGTACAGGCGAAAGGTTTCTCTCCCGTGTGGGTGCGGAGATGTATTTTTAAACTATTCTTTCGAGAAAATCTTTTCTCGCATACAGTGCAGAAGAAGGGTTTCTCTCCCGTGTGGGTGAGGAGATGTCTTTTTAAATAAGACTCTCGAGAAAACCTTGCCTCGCAAACAGTGCAGACGAAAGGTTTCTCTCCCGTGTAGGTGCGGAGATGTCTTTTTAAACTACTCCGTTGAGAAAAGCTTCTCTCACATATCTTTTCACTGGAATAGCTTTTGCTAAGTCCTTTTACAGTGGAAATATACATTTCCTCTTCTGGCAGCATAATAGTTATTTACACGGTATTTAGAACATGGTAACTGCCAGCAATACCTTAAACTTCAAAAGTTGTGGATACTACAAACATTTTAGTTTTGCATCTAACAATCTTTACCGAGAACCTGCAAAGAGAGTAGAAAGGATTTTGAATGAGATATAGTAACACTGTACGGTCAAGATTTTTTAATATTTTTCAAGTGAAACCAATAGCAGTATATAAAATTTGTGCATGCTAGGAAATGAGATATATATATATATATATATATATATATATATATATATATATATATATATATATATATATATATATATATAAATTAAGAAGTTTTAAATTATGTTCTGCATTAATAAAACTACAGCACATTTTGAATTTATTGCAATTAGGGCACGGCGTGTCTCAGACATCCTTATTCTTTTATCCTGGTTGATCATAAGGACGTGTAGATATTTTATGTTTGGGTCTGTAGGAATCACCACAAAATTAAAGATACCGGCCCGATAAAAATTGAATAAGCAATATTCATATTTTATTCCTTTGTATTTAATTTAGTTGTCGGTAATTGGAAATAATTTCATCATTGAGTTTATGTATCGAGAAATTCCAGAGATTTACATGTGATTAAAGAGCTCGGTTACCATCAGATTAAAATGTTTATAAATCTAATAAAATGTATAAATTAATTTCAGGAAATAAGAAATATCTGGGTAATGGTTTTGCTTAGGGATATTAGCTCTTTGTTTGGCGATGACAGATATTATTTAGCAAGCTCTCTCTACATTTTAATCTATATGTTTGTGTATATAGTACATTAGAATTGACAGTAAGTAAAAATTTTTCAAATTTCTTTCCTTTCATCTACTGTCCAATAAATGCTTTAATGTGATTCTTCAAATAATCTGAATCAAACACTTCAAAAGTTATGCTGACGTATTGTAGCCTATGAGACATACGTTAGGTGCCTTTAATGCTTCATTTATGCATTTCTAACACCTTTTAACTATTGTGAATCTTTATATTCCAGAATGAAAAAGTTTTCAAAGAGCGAGTGCTGGGTGATTGCTGCTAGTTACAGTAATATAATTTAAGAAATTTTAAAAAATATTGGTATTTTTTCTAATTCTATAATAAAAATTCAATATTCATTTATTCTAATTTTTCATATTTTTCAATTTTTTTAAAAATTTTTTCAGAAGTGGATTAGGGTGGGGGAGAGAAAATTTAATTAAGGTTTTTATTTAAAATTAAATTTTTCTAAAAAATTAGGTTTTTGCATATTTGTATTTCTACAAAACTTTCCATACAATTTTATATATGCTGATCTTCGCACGTCTTTCTCATTTGCCCATAATTTTTAAAATTTACTCTATTTGCGGGATCGATATTCTAGGTTACGCAAACTTCTAAATTAAAGTTTGTTTTAGAAATGCTCCCTTATGCATTTCCATGGAAAAAATTTCTTTACATTCAATCGGATTTAGAGTGGATGTTAGGCCAAAGAGCACTTACCAAAGTTTAAGGCTAAAGATAAATACTTGTGATTTATGAGATTCTTTAAAATTTAGAGATTAAACATTTTTCGAATTCTGATATACATACATCCACTCAGCTAGATATGTAAGCACAAAGGGAACTACTATATAATAAATGCACTAGAAATAAATATGCTTGCCTATAAAAATATACACTGGGACCAAAAATATGAATTGGTGACTTATATCATCTTTTGAACACTTTTCAAACTTGATCTCCATAATAATTAAAAAGGTTTTCCTATAAATCTAGAAAACTTAAAATTTAAAATTGCATTAGAATAGATAAATTTCTTAATTTATTTCAACTGCATTCTGATTATCTTGAGTTACCCTTATACTGTAAATAAAATAAATAAAACTATTGTGTGGTTCAGAGAATACTGGGGAAAAAAAATTTTCTTACAGGATTCTCATAACATTTTCCATTTTGTGTATCAAGTCAAATTATTTGAAAATATCCATATAGACTGGAATTCCTTTGGTCAGAAATTCATTAACAATAAGATTGAAAAGCTATTGTCAATATAAATAAATTTGATGATAGAGCATGAAATCTTTTAGTCTTCAGTCATAAATGTATGCACTCAGAGAAACAGCAAAAGTTCAGTCCATATTTTACATAACAGTGATTAAAGAAACATATATGCATACTATACAAAACAGTAATACTCATACAAATTAAATATTTTAAAGGGTAAGTAAATAAAAACAAAATGTACAGTCATATAAAATTCTCTACATTATGAAATATAAACTATTTTATTCATATACAAACACCTTATGGTCTTTTTATAAATTACTTCCAATAAACTATTTTTCCCTTCCCTCCTCCTTCCAAATTAAGAAAATTTTACACATATTATATAAAATAATAAATTTAATACACTTGACAGGAAAAAAGAAAAAGTAATTATTCTCTATTTTGTACACATAAGCTCAGTTGAGGATGCCTGCAAAATATTTATTATCTTTATTTTTAGCAAATGTGACCCAAAAAAAATATATTACTTAGCAAATAAGTTATTGGTACTTTTAAAATAAATTGTAGGGCAAAATTCTTTTATATAAATCTAACTGGAGTATAAAATATTTCCAGACTGCTACAAGGCAATTAACATTTATGGATTGTTGAGGTTATATCAGAATGCAAAAAAAAAAAGCAGAAATCTCAAGATATCTGAGATGTAGGGTTTTGGATTAGGAGCATTTGAAACTATTAAAACATAACTACCCATTTCTAGAGGTAGAGTTACAATCAGTAACATCTGTCATTAGATCAATGAGTACAAGAGGCTAATTATTATATGCCTTCCTTGGAAAGGAATTTATGAGAAGTACAGCATAGACCGGATTACTACCAAGGGCCAGAGAAGGAGTAGAGGAGGTGGCCTTTAGTCATCTATAACTTTGCAGGCACATATATTGATACACTCCTTCATGCATTTCATCAAAGAATTTAAAACAACTGTATTTAAATTTTATTAACTTCTATTCATTTACAAACTTTACGTTACATTTAAAAGCTTCTGATAAAATTCAGAGAAACTATAAGGTTTCTCAACAAAATCATCACTATAAAGAATGTCAGGAGATATAAAAGTGGTAAAATGAGGTACAAGAAAATGCCACACAACACTATGAATATGCTAACATAAATTTGCACAGTTGTGAACACAACTGCATATATACCTATGAATACAAATATCGCATTCTAACAATTTTTAATTACAATGTTCAGGACATGTTCGATTTTAAGAAAGGTACTAGACATAATTCGGAATTATCTGATTTCCAGAAAAACTTTTTTTTTGGGGCCCTGGATTTTACATCTTGAAGGCTTTCTGTCATCTACATTTATTCCTACAAAACTAAAGCGAGAAATAATACTCACATATTAGTCAGAAGCAAGAAAAGATTTATAATAAAATTCTAAAAATAGAAATCCACTAAAAACTAAAAATAATAGAGTGCTTTCCCAGCCCCCCCCCTCCCCCCACATTTACACTGCTATGAATATAAAGCATCTTGCACACCTGCAGAGAACAGCTTCTTTAGAGAATACACTAAAGAATAGAAGGGAGTAAAATATCAAAAGTGACATTTTGGAGTGAAATCTTATCACAACAGCATGAATAGGCTTGGTGAATCAGAAATCATTATAATCAGAGTTCAAAGAAATGTGGAGGCCTGGTTATAAAGTTTTTTCAGGCTATACATTTCTTGCTTATTCTTGTAGCAAGTTAAGAGCAATTAAAGCCAAAAGATGAAATTAGAAGACCTTCCACAAAGATTCTCTTGTCAATAGATGCCTACAAATTTTCAAAGTTTCTGAAAAACTTCTTTAAATAGTTGAAGGGTTTAATAGAGCTTAATACCAACTGAAACTTGACTTATCAAATGATCATTCAATGAGATTACATGCAATGTGAAAGACACAAAATACATACAATATTTCTGTCCTGTGTAGACTTACCTGTCTTTATCGCGACAACAAATTCTGGCTAATTGTCAGCATTCCCGTCATAAATTTTTAATAAGTCTCTGAATCCAAACACACCGCAGTTCTCTACCAAATAAAAATATCATTAATCATATAACAATCTTAGAAACACTATGAATGAAAGAATACAAAATATATAAGGAATTGATTATGAAAGGCAGGGCTAGATTTAATCAGATTTATTGGAAGCAATTTGGCCCCATACTAGTACAGAATCCCACATGAAAAAATTTTTTAAATATGTCTAAAAGGAAGTGCTGTGATCATTTAGAGGCCTTCTAGAATTCCTGTAAAAATATAGTCATTCTGATTTCAAACAAGTTTTAGTAGAAACCATACAGCTTGCGACTGATTTTAAGTCACTAAAGAATTTCAGGAAACACATTTACGAACATAAAAAAGTATATTTAATTATGAGTATGCAGATAAACCAATATGTAATTGGAAAGAAATGTTTGAGATGCATTGTTTTAACAAATATTGTATAAAGCTAGACAGGCTACACAAATTAATTCAAGATTATTCCACGGAATAAACATCAGGAACATGCATCAGTACTAGAAATTGCCTTGAGAGATGTAAATGTGATTCAGAATAATGACCAAACAAAGTCTATAAAAGATGTAGAAATAGATAGCTAAATGCTGGTTGAAGAAATGGAAGTATTAAAACCTATTGTTTGGAAACACTATAAAAATTCTACAATTACTACAAATGACAGCTACTGGTTTTCCAAATGTTTTTACATATTTAAGGATATTTTTAACAATTCATGTGACTGTAGCATTGGGAAAAAAGAAGCTTCTCAAGATTAAAATTTATAAAAACATACCTGAGGTTAACAATATCATGGCAGAGATTCAACAGTCTTGCAATACTGTCTATAGAGCATGTAGAAACAAGGAAATTAAAATTTCATTAATTTATAAATAATCTTGCTGATAAAAAATCTAGCAAAATTTGAATTGTAAATAATTTTGTTCTGAGAATAAAATATATGTAGTCTAGTTACTTTTTAACTTTTCTTTCTTATAAAATGTACATAAAAAAGGAAATATAACCATCATCCTAATTTTTGTCTTTATGCGTCACATTAAATTTTTATTGTTTAATGTATATTAACATTTTGAAGGACGCCACCAGAATTTCTGGAATTGGGACTTACTATGACTAACTCCTACCTTGATCAAAGGTATGAATCACAAGAACTCGGATGTCAAATTTTCCAGTAATACATAATTAACAGTTATACTCTGTTATCTTAATATAAAGTTAATGTAGAAATTTCCAAAGCTTTAAACATAATAATGTAGATATCACATAAAATCTTCAAATTTCTTATTTATGAAATATCCATAAATTAAATTTCTACTAAATTTCTAAAAAGTATGTTTAAAACAAAGTTATATGTAACTAACTGCCAACAAAACAGTGAGTAAGAAACTTCAACATGTAATACAAAGCTATCAAAATGGCTGCAAAA
>OU015499.1:99470522-99530522 GCA_907164885.2 Dolomedes plantarius | reverse complement strand
AATAACATTAATAATCCTTATAAACACTTTAAAGCTGCTATTACAAAATTACAAGATGACTTTATAGTCACTTATGTAGATAAAGCAGCCAACAACTATGCTATAATTTGTAAAAAATACTTTGCCATATGTTTAAAAAAACAGTTAGAAAATAGTGATCTTTTTCAGCCATTAAATGAAACTACTAATATTATTATTAAGAAAATCATTGCTAAATATAAACTGCTAGGTATTTCATCTAACATTTATCATTTTCCTTATATAACTTTAGTTCCAAAATTTCATAAAACACCTATTGCTTTTAGAGCAGTAACCTGTGGTCATAATACTTATGCTACAAAAGCAAGTAAATTATTATTAAAATACCTTAAATTAATCTATAAAAATATAACATCAGGTGTTTGTGGTATAATTGATAATAGCTATAGTCTAATTAGAAAACTACAAACATTAGATAACTGTAAATATATTGTAACTTATGATTTTAAAGATCTATTTAATAATATTGATATAATTGATTTAAATAGAATAATCATAATGTTAGTACAAAATAATATTCAATACTTAAACAACGAAATTAAACTAACTCGTTTCAATAGGCTCCTAGAATTAGTAACTAAACATAATTACATAGTTCATAATAATAATATATACTTACAGTCCAAAGGTGTACCACAAGGTGGTAATGCTTCAAGTATGCTAGCTAATTTATACTTATATTATTTTGAAATTAATAATATAGAAAATAGCAATTACAATATATTTAGATATATAGATGATATAATAGTAATAAATAAAAGTAATAACCCTATAGACTTAAATTTTTACCCTCCTAATTTGGAACTAATTAAAAGTAGCCATAATAATATTAATGTAAACTTTCTAGATATCAATATTAAATTAAGTACTAACAATAAATTAACTTATGACTTATATGACAAAAGATCTGAATATAATTTTAATATTGTTAAATTTCAAAATTATCTAACCTGTTTACATAAATCTGTTTTTAATAACATTATTGTAAATCAGTTAGTTCGTATAAATAGGCTATGTTCTAAAGACAATAGGATTAAGCATATTATAGACTTGAAAGCTGTGCTAACTAGTAATAATTACCCAGTTAGTCTATCCAAAAACATAATTGGTTGTTTTTGTTTTAATGAATAGTTTGTTCTGTTGCATTAATAAGTTAAACATAAATAGGTTAAAATAAAAATAATAACTACTAAAAACAAAAATAAAACATAAGAATAATAAAAAATAATTAACTAATAGTAGTAACAATAATAAAACTAAATAAATAATGGAATAATAGTCTTAAAATAAGTTACCTTAGTAAGTAAGTAACTAAGTATCCACTACCTCAATGGTTGCAAGTTATGACGTCAGTCATCTTGCGGTTACAAGTTCTTAACTTCCACTCTGATTAGCGCCAGGCTTGGTGTTCTTTGGTTAAGTACTTTAATACAAATTCATTTATTATTCAATTCTTCTGTTAATAATGGATTGTACGGTGTCTGAGTGTGTTTATTTAATAGATCATACTCATCAGAAACAATCCATTGGTTTTTAGACAGTATTGACACCGCTGATGAAGAAATGCTGTCAAAAACCGTATTCATACTTATCTTTACATGTTGGATGTTCCTGGCTACTTGTAGCTTTAGAGCTATTACTGGTTTTCTCTTTCATCTTATTCTTATTTATTTATATATATATATATATATATATATATATATATATACACACATCGTTATATTATATATGTATATATATAATATACATCGTCTAAAAAATGTGTGAACAGTCTCTGTATGTGTCACTTATTTTTTAATCTTTCATAATCTTACCCTTCTACAGAAACTTACAGTTTGACTTCTTTTATAATGTTTACATTCGGAATAGGTATGCGCGTAACATTCGATTAAATTGTGTTTTTAAATTGCTCATTCATATTAAAAATCATTCTCAAATGCAATGTTCCGTTTCTTTGTTTTACTTTATCAGTTTAATGATTTGAAGTTTACATTTACGATCTCCATTTATCCGTTCTTAATTTTACTTATAATTAAGGATGAACTTGAAAGAATATTTACTTTGGTTATCTGTTAAAAAAAAAAAAAAAATTGAGACGGCTATGATATGACGAGCCCAGCATGAGGGGAGTTATTTCTGATATTCATTTAAGAGTTTCATAAATTAATCCCAGATCTTTTCTGTTTGTTTGTCTCGTTCCTGTTTTCCAAAGTTCGGGGTTTCAGAAACCCCGACGATAATTTCCCCCTCGCGGGTAGCAAGTCGGGAGCGCTACCCCTTGCTGTGATGGGCGGTCCCGTCAAAGTTATCAATCATCCCCCCCCCCCCCAACAGACGAAATTCTCAGCAAATTTTTTTAAAAAATCATTTTTTGTCAACTATTTACAGCTACATAAATGCTGATAATCAAATAAAATTGGTATTGTCAGATAGCCTGAACTTTTCTGCAGTACTCTACCGGATTCATTTTATAAATTTCATCCACCGAAAGAACTTATGAGCGTTTAAAACACACTATAGCAGATTTTTCTCCGAATAATTTAAATTTAAAAATATTAATTGCATTTTTAAAAAAAAACGAAAGCGGTACACAGGTGTAAAATTTCTTTCTCTATGACGGAGTAGAATTTTTAAAAAAAAATCTTTGAATCCAAGTCGGCAATCCGTGGACAAATTTTCTCCATAGGTTAACATTGAGGTGAGCGAATCCAGTGGGGTTTGTACATAGCAGCCTTAAGGACAGAAACTATATAAACTCGATTCTAATTTTGCACAGGTAAATTGTTCCAGAGACTACAATTCAGGAAAAGAAAGTGGAAAAAAAATATACAGTGAACATATAAAAATTGGATATAAGTTCTACCCAAATATACTTAATAAAAAAACTGTTGATGTACATATAAAATATGGATCAATTGATTGAGCTTGAATAAATATGTAAAAGACAATCCACTAAACTTTATTTTAATTATGTTTATATGGATTTTTTTTTTTAAACTGAAAAAGTACGGCAATCAGAATTGATCAAAAATAAATTGAGTTTATTTTTTATTTATTTATACATACATACATATAACATTCAGTCATTCAGTGTTACTACTAGACAATTAACATGACTGTTTACTTTTGTTTTTCAGTGATGAAAAATCACTCAGGTCTTTGGAAATATTTAATGGTGATATACATACGAGTGAGTCTCAAATAAAATTAACATCTTAAATTTCTTTTATTACACCAGTTTCAATACGAATTCGGTTATCAGATGCTGTGATTTTGTTTTTGTTCATTCTTTATATGATCCTTCATAACATGAGAGAATTATTTTTAAATGACATTAGAATCATACAGTTCAGTCAACACTCAAATCTATTATAAGAAAATGATTGCCAAGTTTATTGTCTAGTTAGAGGTTACTTCATCAAAACTACCGTAAATTAACATGGAATCATCAACATTCTCTGAAAAATTCTCTCATAACATTGCACTCAATATTTTTTTTTCTAATTTAGATTTTTAAACCATATAAAAGCTACAAATAAACAAACAAACCAAAAAAAAAAAAAAATTAAGAAATTATTGGTTTTTTCCTTGGACTGTGTTATTTCAAATGTGTGCAAAAAGAGAATCGGGTATGTATTAAAAAATTACCCAAGACATGAATAGCAAGAAAGCAGTTATAAATTTTACCAGTACAAAATAATCTGTAGAGTATAAAGAATATGCAGGAAAGAGAGCAGATAATTTAAATCTAGTTCTAAACTGACAAAAGTACAATTTTTACAGTAAAAAATTTTAAAATATCATTTGCAGTCTGTCATAAATATCAGTAAATACAAATTTTGTAAATTTTTTATAAATTTTTCCAAAAAAGAAGTACTAGAATACATTGTGCAGAGAAAATAACACATTTTTATATATAATATACTAATAATTGTGTACAGTTATGAAGTGTTAAATAACTAATCTTTGCTTAAATAAGAGTTTCAGTTTTAAATATCAAGTATTACTTTTAAATCCTACTCTTTGAAATACTTTCATTTCAAACTTTAAACAAGCATATTATAATGATTGATGTACCTAAAATGATGAATATTTAGGATTATTTCATGTAATGTTGTTGCTGTTATCTTTGTTGCAATTAAGGATGAGCATGAATGTTGTTATAATATCAATGTTATTTATTAAATTTTGTCATGAAAAATTTTAATGCTGAATAAATACAGAAACAACTAACATATAAAAAAATTATTTCAGATGTAATCATCAATAAAAAATATTTCAGGTAGTCTCTTCTAATGAAACTACCGCGTGTGAACATATAAAAATTTTAAAGATTAATGTAGGATTACTTATTGTTCCTTTACCTCTTTTTTTTTAAACACATTTTGGTACTTTTCCATTTAACTATTTTACTGCTACTAGGTTTGGTACGTTGCCAGAATTAGAAAACTTGTGACTCTGGATGGACAATTTTTTTCTCTCTAGGGACCATTACTGAGAAATATAATCCTACATAAAAAATTCTGATATAAGACTGATACAAGAAAATAACGCCTAAACAGCGAATAACTGCTCATGGTGCAAAGCTGTAAAAATTCACCAAATTTGCAGCCAATTCATTATTTATGTGGATAATTTCATTGTTTAATTACTTCTATCTATAAGGTTTGCATGAAATTAACAATGTATATCAATATCATTGAAATCTTTTAAAAAATAATGCATATAAATGATGGTTTGTTAACTTTTATAAGCTTTAGATGTTTTAACAATTTTGATATATTAAGCATGAAATTAAATTGTAAAATCACATGAATGTTGGGAAAAGTGCTGGATATTTTACAGCAACAAAGTTGGTTAATATATAGGTGGTACTTTGTTTGTGTTCTACCACATTGGATTGTATCCTTTATACTACATGTTTTTACTATTCAGTTTAAAACGTTAATAAATTGCAAATGTGATCAAGCTAAACTTCCCTCTTACATCGCCAAATGTCAGTGATTATATCTCAGAATTGTCACTTGGTTTTTTTTTTAGTTTCAATTAATTGAATTTGAATAACTATCAGTTAGATGTTCTAAGCCAATGAAATTCGAAATTAGCTTCAACTTATGACTTATACGTTCAGTCAATTAAAAAAATTTTGAATTATTTTCATATTTTAATTTTCCTCATTTTCAAGGAATACAATAAAGAAAATGAGAGCTTACCCTTGGTTATTCATATCTAGATTATAGGTCTTACTCTAGGACTGAGTACATTTGGCAATACATTTCACCGTCTGTCTTTTTTAATTCTAAATATTTCGAAGATGAATATTCATAATTAGTTTTTTGTTAATACTGAACCCTTTTCTAAATATTTTTATTTCATTCTTAGTTTTATAAAATGATTTTTATAATTTGTAAATATTTATAAATTTTAATTTTTTTTTCTAAAAGTTCACTGGTAATACTAATGCTGTGAATATTTTATTCATTCTTCTATAGACATTGAAATTATCTTCCAATAAACTTTTAAATTTTATTACTTCTTTTAATTTTCTCTAATTTTCTATTTTTAAGGATCTTTATCTTGAAGTATTTGAGTGTTTATTTTCTAGTTTTTTAAGAATTTTTTTAATAAAATTCTTGTATTTGGAATATATTGTTCCCCTACATCATTTCCAATAAGATATCCTATAACGTATTTTTAAATAATTTACATGTTGACATACTTTTTGAAACCAACTCATACTTTGTAAATATTTAGGCAGTTTTAATTATTTATTCCAGATAAATGCTGTATTCAATATTTTTCATTACAATATTCTAAGGTTGTTTAATAGCTACTTATTGTTGAATTTTCATACAGTGTTGATTGACAGGCTAAAAGTTTTAAAACAATGTAAAATGGCATTTTCCTAAATTTCTCATTACAAATCCACGTAGTGGAGTTTGACAACTTTTCGCCGAACGGCACAGGATATGAACTCTTCCCCGCATATTTTGTGTTTTACTGCAGTTATTCACAGTTCAAAATCCTTTGTATAACTCATACCCAACAAAGTTGCTTAACACATTATGTCTTACTTGCATGATGATTTATTTATGAATTTAGTATAAAAATTGTTAATAAAATCATCAGATGGGCAGCTTTTAGTAATATCTCTAAATCGTCGAGCGTTTATTTTAATAGCACACCAACACTGACCAGAAAGGATTAATCTACCTTACACTGAAAACTACATACCATGCCTAACATGTAATTTTTAACCGTGTAAAAGTTATACGTATTGTATTTGTTCCCTCACAATAAAATAGAGCAAAACGTAGATATATACATCATTTTCAATATCCAATCAAAACAGTTCTACCATACAATACAGAAAAAAAATACCTGTAAATTAAACTTACTTGAACAGCTGTTAATTTTCCTCGCATCATCTGTAATGCTATTTCAGTCCGTGATAAATTTTACTATTTGCGAAGGTTTATAGCCTCGGGCATTACTTCATACTCATTTAATTAATAAGATTACAAGCAATTGAATACTATATAAATTTTCCAATTTATTGTTTACATTTCGCAGTTTAAGCCTAACTGCTCTCCGAACGGGATTTTCGCGCCAAATTGACGATGGCCCGTTGCGTATAGTACATCTGTTCCCAGCTTTTAGTAATCTCTTGAAATCGTGGAGCGTATATTTTAATAGTACGCCAACATCGACCAGAAAGGATTAATCTACTTTTCCCTGAAAACAACATACCATGCCTGAACATACAGTTTTTAATAGTTATACGTATTATATTAGCATTTAGCTACCCTCACTATGAAATAGTGCAAAACGTAGATGTCATATATATAATTTTCAACATCTAAACAAAACAATTCTCTCGTACAAGACAGAAAAATATATTTGTAAATTAAACTTACTTGAATATCTGTTTATTTTCCTAGCATCATCTTTAATGTTAATTCAGTCCGTGATCAATTTTACAAGTTGCGAAGGTTTATAGCCACGGGCACTTCATACACTTTTAATTACTAAGATTACAAGCGAGTGATTGCTATATTAAATTATACAGTAATAAGCACCTTCTACAAAGCGGTTAAGCGATATCGTTGCCACTGATTCGTAAAAAAATGGAACACCCTGAACTATGATTAATAACTGTTATCTGCTACGAAAGTCAAAATCCGGGTGTTTCAGAAGTTACTTTTTTTTAACTTAAACTTTAAAAAAAAATTATTTATATATTTTTTTTACATTATTATTATTATTATTATTATTATTATTATTTATTCACATTATCAAATCTGCCATAATCTTGAGAACGATAACCATGAAACATCCCATTGTTGATACCATGAAGCTACAGAAGGAGGCGCAGCTCAGTGTTAAAAATGTGTCTCCCTTTTTGTCGCCGCCCCTAGAGGGCGCTCACGTGCTCTGGCGGGCGGCTTAGACACGGACAACCATACGCTTTAATATGGATTTTTTGTATTTTTCCTAGCGAAAACAAGTTGTTTTATTTTAGTGCGTATCTAATATGAATTTATTTATTCTATTTAACAATTTTTTATTTTCATTCAAAATCTTTATTTCAAGTGTTTTTTTTTGCTACAATTCAATAAAATTCTTAAAGGAAATGAGTAAATAAACTTTTTCAGAATAATTGTGTATTGGTTTCAGAATAAATTAGTTCAGAATTCTGTAATAATTTAATAATTAAGGAAATGAAATTACAGAAAAGAATTGTGAAGAAAGTTTTTTATCATTGTTCATAATCTCTTATGGAAAAAAATTGTGAGAAATAATACTGATTAACCAAAACACACACACACATAGTAATATAAGAATATTTTTATTTGCAGATAAGTATGAATAATACATCATATATAACAGGCCTTTAAAAAAAAAAGCAACATTTTCTATCAATCCCAAATAAATTCTTATCAGGACTAATAAAATAGGAAGTCAATTCAGTATTTAATCAGACAATACTTTAAAATATCTTCCTTTGGGGAAAAAACAAATCAGTCAAAGCATCTCAGATTACACTTTCAAAAACTAGAGGTATAATCCTCAAGTTGGTAAATTACAGAATACAAATTTTTTCAGCAAATTAAAAAGAAAAAAACAAATAACTTTGACTAGGACAAATCAGCTATATTTTTGAATTTTCACAAAGTACGCATTTAATTGCATAAGCAGATTTTGTACGCAGATTTTGCATAAGCATTTATAGTAACATTGTTTATCATACAATGAAAAATTATTTACTTATCAACTAACTTAAATAGTGATTAAATTCAATATTATGGTTCCAGCATTGTCAGGAATTACCTTCAAGTTGGTACATTATCGATTACAAATATTTTCAGCAAATTAAAAAGAAAAAATCCCCAAATAACATTCATAAGGACAAATCAGCTATATTTTCGCATTTTCACAAAGTATGGGTTTCATTGTAGTCACAGTAAAAAGATAGGAAAATATTAATTTTTTTAAAAATTATACTCAACAGATTTTGCATAAGCATTTATAGTAACAACATTATTTATCACACAATGAAAACTTATTTACTTATCAACTAACTTAATAGTGATAAAATTCAATATTAAGAAAAGTTAACTGGAAATATTTTATTTCTGTGCACAATTAAAAAAAATGATGGCTTTAGTTCAGACGTGTAGCTCAATTTGCCATAACCACAAAATATATTGAATAGAAGAAAAGTATTTCATAATTATAAAGAACTGAAATTAACAACATACACTATTAATACATTATTATAAAATAAAAATTAAATGTGTGATATACAATTTACTATAGATAAATTTGATCAAAACAATAAGTAAAGTTCAAGAACAAATGTTACCACCCAATGAAACAGATTAAAATTAAACTTACACTGATTCAGCATTTTTGCAAATTACTAAATCCTTAACACGCTGTAGTAAAAATGACAGGCTTTCAATATCATGCACATCAACATCCAGTGATATTTCTATATTTCTCAAAAAAATCTGAAATTCGAAAAGCAGTGTACTTCAATTTCTATTATTAGTAATATTTAATGGAACAGATGTAGTATACGCAACGGGCCATCGCCAATTTGGCGCCAAAATCCCGTTCGGAGACCTGTTAGGCTTAAACTGCGAAATGTAAACAATAAATTGGAAAACAAACTTGCTGCTGGCTTTATGAAACTCGTAGGTGCACACGGGATCTTCGCTTCGCTCAGATACCCTTGCTTCACTCCGCTACGCTCCGTTACGCATCCGTCCAAAAACATTACAGAAAATCCCCAGCCGCTGGCTTCGCTACATACCGCTGGCTGTTGTACAGTAAAAAAAAGCTTCCGCTGGCTATAGCGGTCAGTAAAACAAAGCTTATCACAAAAAAATACCATTCGATCTTAAAAATATAAAAACCGCCAAACATTCAGATTTGGCGAAAAATCGCCCCTTGGCGTTCGTTGCGTATACTACATCTGTACCTATTTGATGATTAAAATCAATATGCATTAATTCATTATGTCATGTATTCTTAAAGTAAAGAAATCTGTTTAAAAAGTACTTATGATTACATTAATCAACACAACAATTGGAAACAACTGTTCATTACTTTTATATCTAATACAGGGTGGCTAATAAATACTGTGACAAATATCGAATCATTTAATTACACACAGATGAAATAGAAAATGGAAAATACAACAATATTATGAACATTATACACGAAAGTTTACCATGAAATAATTTTACTCGAATCGACCGCCATCTTTATCGATTACTAAAGATAATCTCTTACGCCACTGTCCTATTGCGGCACGAATCATTTTATGAGGTAATTTGTCCCATTCACTCCGTATTGATGCTTTGAGGGAGTCCAAATTTCTGTGCTGCTTAGCATTTACTTTAGACTCTAAAATCCCCCAAATGCAATAGTCTAAAGGATTTAGATCTGGTGAAGAAGGTGGCCAATCTTCTTGCTTGATAAACTTCGGGCAATTGACATGGAGCCATTCCTGTGTTGTTTTGGATCGGTGGGACGGTGCAGAATCTTGCTGAAATATCCAATTCTTTTTGGGATACAATCTGTTAGCATGTGGTAATAAACGTGTAGCCAATACTTCCTGTTTGTAATATTCAGCATTGATTTTTACCCCTTTATCAATGAATTTCAGAGGCAGTTTTCCATTGTGTGACACTGCAGCCCAAACCATAACAGAATTCTTGTTCTGAAAGCGTTTAACAGTTCGAAGATTTTCAGGTATATCCGCGAAGGTTGCTGAATATACAGCATCATTTTTAACATTATAACTTTGTTCTGTACAAAACAGCTTCTCATCAGAGAAAATTATTTTTTCAACACTTTTGCTACCGTGCCGGTTCAGTAATTTCTTACATCTTTGTAACCTTTTTACTATTTGTGAAGTAGTCAAACCTTGAACTTTTCTTTTGCGATAAGGGTGAAAACCCAGGTCTTCATTTATGATAAGTTGCATAGTTCTGCGACTGATGTTCTCTTCTGCAGCCATTTTATTTGCAGAACGTTGTGGATTTCTTCGTATCTTTTCACGAATTCTTTTGATACGTTCTTTTGTACGAACAGTGCGTGGACGTTCGGACCTTGGTCGATCTTTACCACTATTGGTATCCAATAATCGATTTATAGTCCTATATATAAACTTCCTATTAAAACCAAGGCATTTTAATTGCTTAAATATTTTACCTGCAGAAAATCCACGATCAAAAAGCTGTTTAACCATTAACCTTTTGGCTTCCATCTTTAAAAATATTCTACATGTTTTAATTTAAACTAAAATCGTCTGCGTTTACAAAAAGTTGCCAACCACACAAATAGATAGATAAATTGTTTTTCCAAACGATTAAAATTAACTCTTATTTTTTGGAGTGTTACAGTATTTATTAGCCACCCTGTAGTTAAGGTGGAAGTAATATACTTAGAATATTATTTTACACCATTTAACATTTTAAAATTAACCATTAACCATTTTGCAATTTCAACTTTTTTAAACAATAATATTCTGTACATACTTTTACAGATGAATCCTGACAAATAATGACTCGTCGCTCACAAGAATATTTAGAATTCCATTTTGAACATATCAGATACTCTTGAGTAGATGCTACTGTCCACCATGAATCTGGTTTTTGTATATTTTCTAAATGAATCAAAAATGTAGAATAATAATTTTGCTGTTCAGCTTCTGTATGAGATTCAACATCTGTACTTATATTAGGCCTTTTGTTTTTTTCAAATGAAGAATGACGAGGAGCTGGAGCTTTTCTCTTGCATGTTCTAACAGACAGATATTTTGGTAAATTTGGGAATAATGTTGGTACAGAACCTGCTTTTAAAAGAGGTGACCCTCTCTCAAGAGTAAATATTGTTCCATCAGTGAGTTTAGTCACATATGACCTTTCTATACACTCTTTTTCAAAATGCAACTCACAGAGCTTGTCACGATTACTGAAAACTTTGTCTTTTCTGGGGATGGCTTTTTGCCATTTCTCCAAAAGTTCACTATCCTGGAATGAGTAGAATTGAAATGAACAACAAACACAATCAATATATATTTATAAAATGAAAATTGTATGCTTGGTATAAAATTCACTCTCTGATAACTTGTTACATACCACAAACATATCAAATGAATTACAATCGCTAATGAAGGTAAATTTGTAATTAAAAATTTGAAAACCATCAAAAACTAATGCTTCATTATATACGTAAGTATCGTACATCTTTTATTGATGAGCTATTTCCTTTAGAGCAATAGTATGAATAATTATTTACATCTTTTTACATACAATAGAGCTTTGTGAACACGTGATGATTATTTTTGATGGGATATAGGGATGATTGAAAAATAAAACACGCTTATTTCCAGCAGAACTTAAGATGTCTTAACTTTGCGTTCACTTAAAACACAGCAGCTGTACTTTTCTCTCATTATTATATATCTTATATTAACACAAAACAATAATAATGTTTTTACCTTAGGAGCAGCAAATATACTAGGATTTCTCTGTCCAGTTTCTTTATTTCTTTTTAAGACTGATCTATAGCCAGTAGAACAACCCGGGGCAAAACACGTGTTTGGCATATTTCTCCACGCATAATAAATTTAAAAATTTATAAAACAACTTTCACCACCACGCCGTATAACTCAATGTAAAATAGTCACTTCGATCGCATGTCGCGCCCTCTACCGGTGAGCGACAACAATCGGTTCATTTTTCGAAAAATTCCCCATTGAAGCTTCCGCTCCTTCTGTAGCTTCATGGTTGATACCCAGGATAAGCAGCTCATGCTCTAAGGCACCTCCATGAAGCTACAGAAGGACCGTAAGCTTCAATAGGGAATTTTTCGAAAAATGCACCGATTATTGTCGCTCACCGGTAGATGGCGCGACATGTAATTGAAGTGACGATTATACTGGTCCTCCTATGCCAGTAATTGGTTGCACTGAGCAACATAACTTTAATTTAATTCAAAAGGTTATTAAATTTTTTCTGATTACGCGCATGCATTTTATTTGCGAACAAGAGAATAAAAATGCCAACTCTGCGCTAATGTTAAAAGATTGAGAAAAGAATCGAAATTATAATTCTGTATTATTAAATTTAATCTTTCATTTTATATTACTTTTGAATTGAATTATTCTCTTGTCTGAAGTTATTCACTTGTCAATATCAATGAATAATGTTATCAATATCTGCAAAACCTGTCATGTATAATTTTTTGATCAAATTTATCTATAGTAAATTGTATATCACACATGTAATTTTTATTTTATAATAATGTATTAACAGTGTATGTTGTTAATTTCAGTTCTTTATAATTATGAAATACTTTTCTTCTATTCAATATATTTTGTGGTTATGGCAAATTGAGCTACACGTCTGAACTAAAGCCATCATTTTGTTTAAATTGTGCACAGAAATAAAATATTTCCAGTTAACTTTTCTTAATATTGAATTTTATCACTATTAAGTTAGTTGATAAGTTTTCATTGTATGATAAACAATGTTGTTACTATAAATGCTTATGCAAAATCTGATGAGTATAATTTTAAAAAAAATTAATATTTTCCTATCTTTTTACTGTGAGTACAATGAAACCCATACTTTGTGAAAATGCGAAAATATAGCTGATTTGTCCTTATAAATGTTATTTGGGGTTTTTTCTTTTTAATTTGCTGAAAATATTTGTAATCGATAATTTACCAACTTGAAGGTAATTCCTGACAATGCTGGAACCATAATATTGAATTTAATCACTTTTAAGTTATTTGATAAGTAAATAAGTTTTCATTGTATGATAAACAATGTTGTTACTATGAATGCTTATGCAAAATGCTTAAGCTTAAAAAAATAGAAGACCCTGAACTGTGATTAATAACTGTTATCTGCTACCAAAGTCAAGATCCGGGTGTTTCAAAAGTTACTTTTTTTAAATTTAAACTTTTAAAAAAAATTAATTATATATTTTTTATTACATTATTATTATTATTATTATTATTATTATTATTATTTATTCACATTATCAAATCTGCCATAATCTTGCGAACGGTAACCATGAAACATCCCATTGTTGATACCGAGGATAAGGAGCTCATGCTCTAAGGCACCTCGCCAGCTTTTCCTACGACGACGACAAAGAGATCTATGGGTCAGAGACACATGTAGTTGGAAAATTAATATTCAACGAGGTACAGAATTTCGTATGACGCGAAAAATTAGTCAAAGTTGAAAATCTCGACAATAGAGGGCGCTGGTTACCGGGGGGGGGGGGGGTGATAAATGTGAAATGAAACTATTATTTCAATATGATTTACATTCTTGGAACAGATTTCAGGAACTTACGGTCGAATTGAATGTAACGTTTTAGCTATTTAGCTAATACGTATTCAAATGTCCAAAGTGAGCGAAATATCCGATTGCCGGTTAGCTAAAACTAAGTGGTTTCTCTGGTGGCGTTTTTGTTTTGGATTAAGGTTTCGACTACTTTTTACTGTTTTAAAGTTAGTAATTAACCTCTTGTATTTTTCGATATTATAAATTCTATTTATTTAGCTGTTACATTATAAATCAGCAAATTATCTTTTGCTAATTCGATTAATCTTTTGTTACGTGCACAGGGACGGATTTCCCATAAAGCCAACCTAGGCCATGGCCTAGGGGCAGCCGTTAAGAGGGCGCAAATTTAGAAGAAGTAACAACCAAATTATAAAATTTTTATCGATATAAAGCGAGAAAGTTCAAATTTTTTTTCTTTTCCATTTTTATTTATATTTTCTTAGTATCTCTAAAAATGTTATTTGCAATATACGCATTTTTGAAATAAGTTTTTCGTCAACTGACTTTTTATTTTTCCCTTCTTCGTCTTTCATTCTTTTCCCAAACATCCATTATGAGTTAACGAGAAGGATGTTAAGAATTCTTGCAATTTGAAGGGATAATGATTGCAGAAAGCAGTCGGACTTGAACCTCACAAAAGACAACTTCCGCTGTATCTTTCGATACATTCGACAAAGAGCAAACAGCCCTCACTTTTTCCTCCAAAAACAGATTTCAGACCAGGGGCAGTCCGATAAGAAGACTAATTGTTTTTAAACTCCCAACCTATCGTCGTCATCTGTCCAGTAATTGCCGTCTCGTTGTCTAAGGAGTGTGCTATAATGAACGATGGTACCTTCCAGGTATAGAAACTATTTCAAGGTGAAAGAATCATTGTGTAAACACCGGACTAGGCTGTTTTTCTGTGCAAGGTGTTTCTTTCAAGTAAAATGGACAATTATATGGAAACCGCCAGAGTTTCTGCAACCTGAATGAGTCGTCTTTGAAAAGAGACAGTTAATTTTGTCAAAGGGAACCGAAATATTTGTCGGTTCTTTTCTTCTAAATTTTTCCCGGGAAGCCATAAGTTGGGTAAAATCAGAGTTCCCAAAAGTGAACATCTATTTGGACCGCGTACCAATCCCGGTTGAGAGGGATATTAAAAGGAAGGAGAGGACAGATGGAGCCTCAAGGGGTTAAAGGGCAGGGCCCGTGTTTGCTTTTGATACGAAAAGAGACTTGTTTTTCCGTTAGAGTGTGATCTGCAAGCTCCTTTTGGCTGAGTGCTTTGTCAACATTTTGCAGTATACAAAACATAAATTGTTGTTGTGAGCTTACTATTTCAGTTAGTTTTTTCATCTGGACCTATGAACATTTCTTGCTATTTTAAACAAACACCTTTTCTATCGTGTAATTTCCAAATCTAAAGTCTTCAATATTAACAGTTATAAGTTGAGTTTAGTTTTAATATTAACTTCATTTGCTTTAAAAAATGTTTTTATTATTATTATTATTATTATTATTATTATTATTATTATTATTATTTTGTTTCATTTTTTTAATGTGTACTTGATTTTAATTTCGTTAAATAAAGCTAAACCTGGACTGGGGTCTCTAAACTTTTCGGTATGAAAAGGGGTGAAATGTCTTTTGACTGAAAAGTCTCGTGTTGAGTGTTACAAGAGGCTCTAGTAGAAAAAAAAATATTCTAGAACTCGGTACGAGTGTTATTGAAAGTACATTAAGTTTGTTTAAATAGTTAAATTTTTTGCCATTTAAAGCTAAGGGTCTTATATACTTTTAGTCTAAATGTAAAAGTTAAAAATATTTTTTAAAAGAGAACTATTTAACTTTTTTTTTAATTTTGAACTTTTATTAGTGTGCTAGTTGCTATTTTTTAATATAAATTATTTTTATTCCATAAAGTTATTTTTATGTCAATTAATGCAGATATGAGAATTTTGCTTTTATATTATTTTTAGCTCGTTAGTTCAATTGTTTTGCACCAACATTTTTAAGTGTTCTTGTTCATGCTTTTCTTCTTCAAACTTTCCTTTTAATTAATAACTAGTGAGTAACTTAAAATGAATGTAACACTTTTTTAAGTTTATTTGGAAATTGCTCTATACCTTCTAAAATTTATATTTTAGATGAAAACAAAATCTGTCAATATGTAAAAATATGTTCTAAAAATAATATTCTATGTTTAAGTTAGAATTTTCTGATTAGGTTTTTAAATGGAAAAATTTAAGCTTTGAAACAATGTGGAAGAAAATGTGGGGCTACCTTCGTCTAAACTCAAATATTATTTAAAACAAGGACATAACGTTCCGGTGCAAGTTTACCTCCCAAATCTAGGGTAATATATGTGTTAAAAATCACTAGTTTTCATTTTTTAAAAAGTTTTTTATATATAAATTTTTTAGTCATATTTTAAGGTCTTTTAAAACAAAGTATATTTTTTTAATTAAAATTAAAGCTCTGCAAATTAATTTCCAAAATGAAGCGATCTCTGTTAGAGTAAAGTAACCTTTTATTATACTTATCTGGAGTTGTGTTTTGAGATAAATTCTTAAAATATTGATATTTTATATAATAACTCTAAAAGGAAAAACAATTAAAGATAAACAATTTTATCATTTTATTTTTTAAGCTAAACTACCGAATAAACATGTAACAATCAATTTTAACTGAAAATAAAAAATGCATTTTATTTCCCTTATAAAATGAACTTTTATATTAATAATAAGGGATAATTGTGATAAATTATAATAAAAACTTATATTTTTAGTGTTGGATAAACGTGTTGTTGAAATATCTTTTCAAATTTCTTCTTTGAACAATGCAACCTTTCGATGCAAGGTCACCAGGAGTCAGGAGTATATATTATTATTAACAAACATTATTTGAATCTGTCATCCTATCTCTCACATCCAGGCATCCATCTCTGACAGACATCCTATCTCTCATCTACTATTTGTGATGAGTTCATCGAGCTCCTAGCTAAAAATGTATTAACGCGTATTGCTAATGAAGCTAAAACATGAAAGTACTATTCCCTTGTTGTAGATTAAATTCCTGATATCTCGCATGTGGATCAGCTGTCGTTTGTTTTGCGATATGTGAAAGAAAATGGGAAACCTGTTGAGGGATTTATAAAATTTTTACCTAACGTTAGCCACAAAGCCCATGAAATGTTTGAAGCTGTTATTAAGACTGTCACTGATCTCCACCTTGATATCTTGAAATGTCGTGGTCGATCATATGACAATGTAGCTAATATGGCTGGTGTTTACTCAGGTCTTCAGGCTAGGATACTTGAAGTTTCGCATCTTGCATACTTCATACCTTGTACAGGACACTCTTTAAATTTAGTGGGCACACATGCTGTAGATTGCTGCATTGAAGCCACATCGTTTTTTAATTTGCTTCAAGAACTTTATAATTTTTTTCTCGTCGTCTACAATGAGGTTTGAAGCATTGAAGAAAAATAGCACCCTTACCGCAAAAAGACTCTCCACGACACGATGGTCGTCAATATATGATGCTTGTAGAGTCTTAAAAGAAGATTGGTTTGCAGTCATAAAAGCTCTAATATACATTGAAAGTGACGAAAGTCAAAAATCAGGAACAAGAGCAGAAGCTAGAGGTTTACTAACGAAGTTGCAAAGGCTCGAAACAGTATTCATGGCACAGTTTTGGGAAATGGTGATGATTAGACTTCACCAAGTCAATAAGTATATTCAAAACGTAGAACTTGATGTTTCAGAAATTGCCACAGTTCTTCAGTCACTCGTAAAGTTCTTGTTAGAACTACGAGAACAATTTGATATATATTAAAACAAAGCTCTGGATATTTCTGAAAAGAAAGTTTATGAGCGTGATGAAAAGCGTCAGGTTTTCAGAAAACTACAAGCTGACAAAAAACGTGAAGGTGAAGTTAATTTAAACGGGCATGATATCTTTAGAGTTAATACCTATTTCACGATTGTGGACAAACTCAAAGCAGAGCTCGAGAAGAGGTCACAAGCTTATAGAGAGCTCGGTGAAAAATTTAAAGGAATTACGAAAATTTGGTCAATGACTTCTTCTGAGCTTGAAGTATAGGGAAGAAAATTACAGGCAATTTTTAAAGATGATTTTTAGCCTGCATTATGTAATGAACTGCAACTTCTAAAATCTCACATAACTGAGTGCAGCATTGGTTCGAAAAGTCCCTTAGCAATTTGCGAGTGGCTACGTGAAAGTGGATTACAAACAGTGTATCCAAATGTTGATATCGTATTGAGAATGTTTGTGTGCACACCTGCCACAAATGCCGCTGCAGAAAGATCGTTTTCTGCACTAAAAAGAATCGAAGATCATTTAAGATCTTTGCTGCAACAAGACAAACTAAATGCCTTGGTACTTCTTTGCATTGAAGCAGATTTAACAAGATCTGTTGACTTCAATGAAACTATTGAAGAATTTTCATGGCCGAAAGCACGAAGGAAAAAGTTTTAATTGTAATTTTTAGATAAATTAGAAGAAATTATGTAGAAAATTTTTATTAAAAATATGTTATTCAAGTGTTTATTAAGTATATACTTTTCAAAAACTCTTACTGTATATTAAATCTAATGTTATAAGTCAAAAATTTAAATGGATGGAAGGGGTGCAAAATGGTGCTTTGGCCTAGAGCATAAAAATATGTAAATCCGTCCCTGTGCGTCCACTTTAAAAAATCTTCATGTTTTCCGGTACTTGAAGTATTTTCGGAGCGTGTTAAATAATAATAATCCACAATCAGAAGGTTAGAACATCAATTCTTTTATTCGCCGCTCACTTATTCCAGCTCTCGTCAAAACAACTAACTTTTTTTGTTGCCAACGCAACTTACATAAAAAGTAGATCGTTATATTTTATTAACGTTGTAACTCGTCAATAACTTCGACTTAAAATATATTTGTTGAGATACTACAGAGTATCACTCACCCCCCCCCCAGTGACAGAGGATAATACGATGGAACGACACAAAAATACAATATATGTTCTAAAAATACATAACCATAAAATGAAACTGAAGTAGAAATTTTTTTTTTAAATATCGCATAATTTACGCAATTATACCTTTCAGACATAAGATGAAATTTTAGTAATATTAATATTATACTATATATTATCACAGTATATGATAATGTTAATAAGTTATATATATTGACAGTTTGGCTGGGAAATGAACTCGTCTGCCCGACTTAGTAGTCACAGTTTTGTCTGATTCAGGTTGATTGGAAGACTGATGTTTTTTCGGCTGAAAATATTTAGGAGAGACAGTTTTTTCTGCCTGTAGTATAGGAGTTTTGTCTTCATGAGTAGGAATTAAATATGCCGGTTTGACGCGGTCTATGGACACAGTTGATTTCCGGCCATTAAGATCGATAGTGAAGTTTTTCTCTGTTCGTCGTAAAACCTTGTGTGGACCTGTATAGGGTTGGCATAAGGGAGGTTTCACACTGTCAACTCTTAAAGACACGTGCGAGCAAGTTTTTAAGGACGGATTAATATAAAACTGCGTTTGTCCATGTGTGGATGTTGCCACTGGATTCATTTCTCGCATTGCGTTTCGAAGACGATCAACAAAGATATCATTGGATGGTGGAATGACAGATGTTTCGATCATATCACTGGGGAGTTGAAGAGTTGTTCCGTACACCAGTTCGGAACAAGATGCTTTGATGTCTTCTTTGACAGCTGTGCGGATTCCCAATAGAACTATCGGAAGTACTTCTGTCCACTGAGCACGCTCATGTGCTCGAATAGATGATTTTAAATGGCGATGGAATCTCTCTACAATCCCATTTGCCATTGGATGGTACGCTGCAGTGCGAATTCGGTTTGCACCCAACATTTCCGAAAACTCGCGATACAAAGATGATTGCATCTGTGAGCCTTGATCTGTAGTTATCATCGAAGGGCATCCGAAGCGAGATATCCAAGTATGAAAAATCGCGCGACAAATGGCTTTAGTTTTCATGTCGGCTATTGGAATAGCTTCTAGCCATCTTGATAATCTATCGATCATTGTTAATAAATAAATACAACCATCAGATGGAGGTAAGGGACCAACAATGTCTATGTGTATCTGACGAAATCGAGCATCAGGCAAACTAATTGTTCCTAACGGAGCTTTTGTGTGGCGCTGCACTTTCGATCTTTGACAAGGTTCACAGCACCGAACCCATTCTTTTATATCTATTTTCATATTTGGCCAAACATATCCGGCGCAGATTAGTTTCGTCGTCGCTGCTATTCCCGGATGTGAAATATTATGCAACTGTTCGAAAATTAGTCTTGGAAATGATTCCGGAACAAACGGTCGTGACTAGCCAGTTGAAATGTCACATATTAAGTCAGAGTCTGTATTCTGGCAAGGTTTGAGTGCAAGTTGAAGAGAGGAACTTTTGTCCTGGAGAAACCTTTGAGTTTCGGGATCATTTTGTTGAGATTTGGCCAGTTCACTAAAATTTAGAAAACGAGATTTGGTAATTGAATTCAATTGTGTGCATGAAAGTGAGCCTACCACTACATTTTTGGATCCTTTCACATGTCTGATGTCAGTGGAGTATTGTGATATAAAATCAAGATGGCGTAACTGCCTAGGTGAACATTTATCTTAATTTTGTTTGAAAGCATAAATTAATGGTTTGTGATCAGTAAAAATTTGGAATTTCCTGCCTTCTAACATATGCTTAAATTTTTTTATTGCCGAATAAATCGCAAATAGTTCTCTGTCATAAGTTGACCACTTTTTTTGACTATTGTTTAATTTCATTGAATAAAAGGCAATCGGTTCCCATTTCTCCTTAGAGAGTTGCATTAATGATCCACCTAGGGCAAAATCGGACGCATCAACCCATACGCTTAGTGGTGCAAAAGGAATAGGATGTCTTAAAAGAGTTGCTTGTGCGATTGCTTGTTTTGCTGCTAAAATGGATTTTTAGGCGTTCTCATTCCATTTAATTTTTCAGAGTTTTGAACATTATATCGAGATTTCTTTTTGTTCTTATGTCCTTATAAAAATTTCACTAATAGATGGAGTATAACAGCAGCTTTTGCAATAAATCTGCGGTAAAAATTGAACATTCCTAAAAATCTGCGTAGCTGTGTTAATGTTGTGGGTTGAGGGAAATCAAGAATGCATTGTACTGGATTAGGAAGGGGTTCTATTCCCTTTTCGGAAAGTTTGAAGCCTAAAAAATTTAGAGAGTCTTTTTCAAAAGTGCATTTTTCAACATTAATACAAAGACCATATTCATGTACTTTT
Organism: Dolomedes plantarius; assembly: GCA_907164885.2. Lineage (NCBI taxonomy): Eukaryota > Metazoa > Arthropoda > Arachnida > Araneae > Dolomedidae > Dolomedes > Dolomedes plantarius. Next base: position 99,509,321 of record OU015499.1, on the reverse strand, counting down.
GGAAACAGGATTTTGATATGTTCCAAATGTTCACTGTGATCTTTTGAAGCAATTAAAATGTCATCGACAAAAGCATATACACCCGGTAAATCTCTAGTAGTCTCATCTATAAATCTTTGGAATGTAGCTGACGCATTACACAATCCAAATTGCAAGCGCGTACTCTCAAAAAATACAAAGGGAGTACAGATTGCCGTTTTCGGAATATCATCTGGGTTTATCGGAATTTGATGATATGCCTTTACTAAGTCAATATGACTAAAAATTTTTGCACCATGCAATTCAGATGTAAAATCAGCTATACATGGAATAGGGTATTTTTCTTTCACAGTCTGAGCATTCAGAGCGCGATAATCTCCCACTGGCCTCCACTCCAACGTTCCCTTTTTGGGGACCAAATGAAGTGGGGATGCCTAGCTACTTCTAGAGGGTCTTAAGTGACTCAATCGGATCATATTTTGAAACTCCGTTTTAGCTATTTTTAATCGATCGGGAGCTAATCTCCGAGGTTTCGCTACCACTGGAGGACCTATTGTTGTTATAAAATGTAGAGTATTATGCTTGATGGGTTGATTAGGATCGATGCGTTTGATGGGTTGATTAGGAAATTTACATAAAAGTGTATGATACACAGAAATGCCCGAAAGTGTTTTAACAGAATGCACAGATGCTTCTTTAACATGACCCATTGATTGAAATTTTGTTTCTAAGTCTCTCAGACATTTATTGTGCAAATCAGGCACTAACTCATAAAAATGAAGAAAATCTGCACCCAAAATAGGCGTTTTGATGTTAGCAATGAGAAATGTCCAAGAATATACTCTTCTTAATTTAAAATCTAAGGAAAGGGTTTTTTGTCCGCAAACATTAATTGGTGACGAATTAGCAGCGAAAATTGTTTGCTGTGTAGGTTTTCTTTTTTGGATGTTGTCTGCTGGTAGTATCGACACGTCAGACCTAGTATCGACCAGAAATGATAAGTTTGTTGTCCGGTCACGTATAAACAGGCGACGTGATGTTCGCGGCAAAGAATATGTCGCGTCTATTCTTCGCCGTTTTCGTTTCCTTGAAAATTGCAAGGCGAAACGCATTTTTTTGGTTTGCAGGCTTTTCCGAAACGACGATGGTACCAGCAAACGGAAGAATTTCGGTTTTGACTATTACCTCTCGATCTGTGATTACTCCTGTTTCTACGAAATGGGGAACGACTGCGAGAAAATTCGAGCTTGACAATTCGTGCATTCAACTTTTCAATTTCGCGAAGGAATTTTGCCTCCAAGGAATTCGAATTGTTTTTATTTACAGCATGAATTTCCATGGGAACAGGTGTAACTTCTAATATTCTATCCGAAATTTCAGCTGCTTTATCTAATGTTAAGTCTGTCACAGCTGCCAAAATAGTTTGTACCGATGTTGTCAAATGCTGTAAAAACAATTCTAACATAAATGTTTCTGGGACCTTAAGCGTTTCTGCACGACGTCGCATATTCCTTAACAATTCAGAAGGCTTCCTAACACCTAACTCTTCACCCGATAGAAGTTGCCGAATCTCCTGTTGTGAAGATTCACCAGCCCTATTTATTAGTTCCGTTTTCAGATGATTATAAGGATCTTTAGCGTCAGGATTCATCAAAACATCGCTCACAAGCGACGCAACCTCTGGGGGCAAATGGGAAACGACATAATTGAATTTAGTCATAGATTCTGCAATTGGTTTTGAAACAGCTAATTTAAACGTGCTCTCACACATTATGAACCAAAGCATAGGTATCCAAAAGCGAAATCAAATCCAAAAACGGAAGTATTCAAATGGGATCGTATTCTTGATGAATAGCAGTTCAAATATACTTCATTTGAGTAGAAAACAGTCCGCATAGTCACCACTGAAGTGTTTTGGGAGCGTGTTAAATAATAATAATCCACAATCTGAAGGTTAGAACATCAATTCTTTTATTCGCCGCTCACTTATTCCATCTCTCGTCAAAAAAACTCTCTTTTTATGTTGCGAATGCTACTTACATAAAAAGTAGATCGTTATATTTTATTAACGTTGCCACTCGTCAATTACTTCGACTTAAAATATATTTGGTGAGATACTACATACTAATGTATAATGATTTGGAAATTACAGTAGAGATATTATGATATCAGTGATTTTATGTATAATAATTAGAGAATTCCTGTAGCTTTAACCGCTTTTGTTGTTGCTGTAAAATAGAGATCTTATATACAGTTCACACACACAAACGAAATATAGAATTTGACTATCAAACATTTGATCTGTTCTCAGTTTAGATATCCGTAGTAGAAGAACACAGAAGGATTTCAGAAAATACGTTTAATTAATCATTCTTCATGTAGGAGAATTAGAACTGCATCAATCATCTGAAACGTAGAAATAAAATTATAAAACGTTTGGATCTAAGATGGACAGCACCACTATTTTTTAAATTTATATTCTTCCCAGACCCATTACGGAACAGTTCCGTATCCTGTGCTACTTGGCTCCATTTGTTGTGGTTTCTGAGTTTTCCGCCAATCGCGGACACCTGAGAAATCGCGCCAAATCACAGTTATACCAAACTACCTAAACGACGCCATTATCTCGCCGTCATGTATAATGAAGGATGGATCGGATCTTGCATAGTCTCAATTGCAACTGACAGTAAACCACCCACAAATTTTTCTTCTAAGAAAATTCCAAACTAACTGTAAACCAACGGGTCATTTTGAAAGAAGAATCAGTTTGAAAGAAAAGTAGCATATCTAATTAATAATCACATTTTTGTAATCATAATAAAGTATATATTCAATATTAGAAATATTAACCTCACACAGCATCAAAAATATAGAAACGTTTTGTACCGTAAACAAGTCGCCTATGTTAAAATTTTCCTACAAAACAACAAAATTAAATTAAATTTGAGGCAATATTTAAAAACTAAACAACCATTAACTGAGAAAATTAAAAATCTATGAGTATTATTAACAAAACGCTTTACAATCATTACAAAAACAAGGACAGCATAAAGAATTCTCCACCAGCTCTACAAATTACGATATAAGAAGTTGATGGGTATTTCCAAACGAAAGCAAAGATTTCGCGAGTGCATCCCTGAAAGGTATTTTAAAGTTTAAAAAATGTTTTATTAAAAGGATTTACGAAGCCACAGGATGGTAAATAAGAATCACCAGGGAGGAAACTACATCAATTGCGAAAGACCTCCTCAGAAAAGAAAAAAAAAAAATGTTATTTTGCTGGGAAAGCCTTTGCACTCTGATTGTAGTTGTTAGACGGAAGTTACCTGCGATTTGTTTTTGGCCACGGTTATTCAAATATCCCTTTATGTAAATATTATTGTAAATAAAATATTTTTTTGTAAAATGGAAAATGTTGCATTAATAAAACTTAAAAGTTGACAATGAAGTCATATTTTCTTGCCAAACACTGCTCTGTTTGTTCGGCTTTAATTTTTTTTTTTTGTCGATAAAGCAGGTTTTAAAACTTTTCAGGCCATATGCATTTTGAATCCCAGCAGGTGAAGTAACAGGTTACGTTTGATTAAACCGTGGTTATAAAAAGGCCGTAAGCTTTCGTTTTCCATTGTCTGAATTCCAAATTTTCATTAATTAAAATTTTCACACTCCGATAAAAAAAATCAGCTCTACCCTAAAAAAATTATACCGTCTAATAATTTCTCTCAAGCGCGATGTCTGGAATGATTTTTAAAAACTGTCTATTTGGCACAGAAATAGTAAAGAGTTCCGTATCCCAAGCCACTTGGCGCCGTTTGGCTCGGTTTTTAAATAGAATCGATGGGTTCAGGAGGGTCATACTGAACGCCGTGCAGGATCTCAACGGCCTCCCGCCACTAACGCCCGAGTGGACAGACATATTGTCAGGTCGGCCTTTCAAGATCGGACAGCCACATCACAGACCATGAGTCAGAAAATGGTCTTGTTTGCAGCCCGACAAGTATCCGCACGGACAGTGCGACGAAATCTGAAGCAGCACAGACTGTCTGTACAGCGACCGTTATTGCGGCTTCCCTTGACACTGCAGCATAGAGACGCGCGGCGACAGTGGTGCACCCAACGACAAAACTACATACATGAGTGGCATCACGCCGTCTTTTTAGATGAGTCCCGGTTCTGCGAGCAGCATCTTCATGGACGTATCCGTGTCTGGAGGCACCGAGGAGAACACACGTGGCCTGCTTGCATTCGATATCGTCATACGAGCCCTGTACCTGGTATGATGATACGAGCAGCCATTGGGTACACGACACGACCACCTCTTGTTCACGTCGTCGGTAATATGATCAGCCAGTGTTTCATTTCTTAGAACTTAAGGCCGGTGGCTCTGCCCTATCTTCGAGGCCTCGGTGACGTCATCTTTCAGCAAGATAACGCAAGACCGCAAGTTGTCCGTCGTGTCGTATGAACTTTTGAAAGTCTATTTTTTTTTATTACTTACAATAAAAGAAAATACATATTTTCAGAAATTTTTGTTTTAAATATGCCTCTGTAAACAGACAATTAAACTTACTTATTTTTTCTTTCTTTTTTTTTAAATGAGGCAGGCACTTGTGTTACAGACTACTAAACTTAAAATTACTTCTATGATTTTAAATTTTGATTCCACTAATTGCTTTCTTACCTTGTAAAATCTTTTTCTTTCGTGTTTAAATAAATGTTCTAAAATAATTTACCTTCAGGATTTTATAAAAAAAATCACACATTTAATTTTAATTCTCCCATGGGCGGAATTTCAACGTACGATTACGTTGTTCAATAATGGTCCTCCGAAGAGAAAAAGAATTGTCCTGAGTCGCGAGTTATAATGTTGGTAGCGCGCCAAACCCAGTAACAGTTAAACAGAAAAGTACCAAAATGCGTCAAGAGAAAAAAAAAAGGGGTAAGCAAACGAGAAGTAATCTTACGTTAATACCCCGCGTAAGTTTTGTTAGAAGAGACTAACTGAAATATTTTTTATATTTATGGGGGACTCTTGATCCAGGTGGAAAATATTGAGGAATTTCTCATACAAAACACAATTCTGAAAAATAACTCATCAAAACCAAGCCAAAGGAATATTGTGAAAAATTCCATGAGGATGCTTTAATAGAATTTTTGGTATCTGCGCAATATAACTGAAGCTGGCTCGTTTGGTGCAATGGCGAATAAATATGTGCTTCAGTCTCTTTCCCGCCATTATTTGTGCATTTCCTCTATAAGATACGTTATCACCTAACTTTGCAATGTTGAAGATTTCGGATTTGTGAAAGAGGTCATTTGTTGGAAGATGATGCAGTGTCTTTTTTTCCCCCATATTCATGGGATTTTACCCGTTCTTCGTCAGAGTGGCTTCAACATGCGAGCATATTCTGGAACGAACTTGTGTACGAGATGTAATGTTAAAAGGCTGGAGCAAAAAAGTCGGAATTCAAATGGGGAAACCAATCCCAAGGTTCCCGGTTGCCATACATATTAAGGATATTTTTATTTTATATTTTGTACACAATTTTAACTTTCATCTAAAATGATTTATATCGAAATTATGTTTTTGATCTGCCTCTATTATCTATGCGTATTTCTTGTATTTTTTTTTCAACGTGAGACCTATCAAAATGTTGGCAATGGACGGTTTTGAAGGGTACAGGGTGTAATATATTATACAAATACTCTTATAATACTAAGATAACTTTTATTGATTCCAGTAGCAAGCTTAACATGTTTAACGATACAGCATGGCTTATTGCCAGTTATTGGTTCGGTAACCGGTAACAGTTATTTAGAGACATTGTTACAGCGAACATTGAGGTATTAGAGACATTACATTACCTTCCCTGTAAAAAAAATATTAAACCTAAATAATTACAAGTCCAGTCTATTGGGTTTTCTGAGGTTTCGTATTAGGTTGCGCCTGGACAAAATTGGATTGTTATTAGTTCCAGGAACTTCTTGCACTGTTTCATCATCATCATACCAGAGGTACTCTGAAGACTGACACCTGTCACATTCTGTGTTGAGAACTTTTGAGCGCATTTGGTCTTCATAGACCAAAACACGTGAGTTATGAACACTGGAAGTCCATGCTTTGAGTCCGCATTGTTTGGTTAGACAGCCAGTGAACCACTTACGTTGTCTGTAGGAATAAATCCACACATCTTGGTTGCACTGAAAATTTCTGTTTTGATTATGGCTGCGATCGTGATATTTCTTCTGGATCAATTGTTTACTGGTTACTCTCTCTTTTAGAACCGGATGAACTAATGACAAGAGTGTACGAATTGGTCTAGAGAGAAAAAGTTCAGCTGGGGAGACATGGGTCGTAGAGTGAGGTGTAGAACGATACGTTATAAGAAATCTCAAAATTTTTTGATTCAAGCTACTTTCATCCTTTCTATCACTATTCATTTTCTTCAGTGGTAGTTTAAATGTTTGCACAGCTCTTTCTGCCAACCCATTGCATCTCGGTCTGTAAGGTGGTATGGGGGTATGTTTAACTCCATTCATTTTTAAGAAACTCTGAAATTCATGAGATGTAAATGGAGGTCCATTGTCAAAAACAAGTTCTAAAGGAAGACCATACCTAGCAAAAACACATTGCAAAACTTCAATGGTTTGTTTTGCTACTGTTGATCTCATTTCAATTAATTCTAAACATTTAGAATGACTGTCAACAATATCAAAGTAATTTCTGTTTTCTTTTTGATCAAAATCAACATGGATTCGCTCCCACGGGGATTTTGACCAAACCCATGATTGTAGGGGAGCTATAGGTGGTAATCGTGCATTTTCTTGGCATGAAGAACACTGTTTTCCCATATTTTCATTTTCACGATCCAAAAGAGGCCACCAGAAATGACTGCGTGCCAAGGCTTTCATCCTTGCAATACCAGGATGTGTATCATGTAATAAATTTAACAATCTGTTTCTATACTTGTCAGGGATAATAACTCTCATACCCCATAACAGGCAATTACAGTCAACTGACAGTTCTTTTTGTCTAGTGAAAAAAGGTTTTACCTTGTCATCACTGACTTGTTTTGGCCAACTATATTGTACATATTTCGGAACAGTTCCAAGCAAGGCATCATTGCAAGTAGCTTTGGCGATTTCCTGACTGCTAATTGGGAGATCCTCAGAATAGGAAATTAAGAAAATTTCACGTTCTTCTAAATCATTATGTACAATAGGTACTCTTAATAATGCATCTGCATTTGTATGTTCAATTCCTTTCTTATATTGTATGGTATACCAAAAAGATGACAAGAGAATTGCCCATCTTTGCAATCTTGCAGCTGCCATAGTCGGGATTGATTTATTGGCACCAAATATTGTAATTAACGGTTGAAGATCCATTACAATAGTGAACTCTCGTCCATAAATGTACTGGTGAAATCTTTTTATACCAAAGATAATGGCAGAAGCTTTCTTTTCTAGTTGCGAATATTTTTTTCTGCCTTGGTTAGAGTTCTCGAGGCATATGCAATTGGTCGTTCTTCATCATTTATAAAGTGTGACAGAACCACACCTAAACCCAAAGGTGAAGTATCACATGATAAGTTGATAGGGAGTATTTCATAATGTACAAGTACTGCACTAGATGTAAGCAAACTCTTACACTTTTGGAATGTTTCTTCTTGTTGTTCTGTCCATTGCCAGGGAGTATCCGCATGCAATAGTTCATACAAAGGTGCTAAAATCAAGGAGGCAATTTTGATAAAGTTCGCATAATAGTTCAATAAACCTAAGAATGATTTCAATTCAGTCACAGTAGTTGGAGAATTGATGCTAACAATTTCTTTGATCTTCTCATCAGTGGGATGAATGCCCTCAGAATCAATTCTGTGGCCCAAAAATTCAACTGAGCTTTTTGCAAATTCACACTTATTTAGATTCAATTTAACATTGTACTTACGCAGACAGTCAAAAACGCTTTTCACATTTTCAAGATGTTCTGTGAAAGTAGATCCAGTGATCAGGATGTCATCTTGTAAACATATTACTGACTGCAATCCTTGAACTATTTGTTCAATTATAGACTGAAAAACAGATGCTGCACAGGTTATGCCATATAAAAGCCTACGAGGACGCACAAGCCCTAAATGAGTGTTTAGTGTCAAAAACTCTTGGGATTCTTTGTCTTGTTCCACTTGTTGGTAAGCATGTGACAGGTCCAACTTTGTGAAATACTTTCCACTATTTAAGGTAGAAAACAAATCTTGCTGTGTGGGCAGGGGATATTGACTTGGGTCTAAAAACCTGTTTATGGTTACCTTGAAATAACCACAAAGCCTTACTTTTCCATTCTTCTTAGGTATAATTACAAGTGGTGTAGCCCAACTGGAGTGTTCTACGAAATCCCATACACCTCTTTCCTTAGTTTTGTAGATCTCTTCAGACACCTTCCGTTTGATTGAGTAAGGTACTGGTCGAGCTTTGCAAAATACAGGTTCACAATTTTCTTTTACTTTCAACTTAGCTTAGAAATGGCTAATTGGTGAATCAGATTCTTTGAAAAGGTCAACATAGGACTTTTTAAGTCATTAGTATCTTCTTCTACCTTTATACATGGTTCACATTTTACTGCAAAAATATTTTTCCAATTCAACTTGAACTGAGTTATCCAGTCTTTTCCAAACAATGCTGGTCTATCAACTTTGACAATGATTAAGGGAAGTGTCTTACTTTGATTTTCATATAACACTGAGACCATAGCTTGACCTACAATTTCTATTTCCCTACCATTAAAATCTCTCAAAACAGTTGATGTTGGTTTCAATGCAACATCAGGAATCACACTTGAGTACCAAGAATCAGAAATTAGTGATACATCAGCAGCAGTGTCCATTTTCATGGTAATAGATTTATTGCTAATTTTGACAGGAACTGTGAAGGATTTTTCAATAATTTTATTCACAGATTTGATGCGAAACAAATTTAAATCACTTACTTCAGGTATATCGTCTGCTGATATCCTTTTGGTTGATTTCTCTTTTTTTCTTGCAAACATGAAGGATATGGCCAATTTTTCCACAACCATGACACTTTCCACTTTTATATTTACACTTATCAGAACTATGGGCGGCTCCACATCTATAACATTTTTATACTGATGTTTAGTATACTGCGAGTGAGAATTCTTAACTTTACGTACTGTGGCTTGGTCAGGAACATTAATGTTGGAAGCATCTTTTTCCATTGCTAATGCAATTTCCATAGCATCGGAGAGTTTGAGGTCTTTTATAGCCAGAAATCTCTTCTGAGTAGCTTCGCATCGCAAACCACAAACAAAACGGTCGCGAACTGCTTCTTCCAGGAACGTACCGAATTCACACGTGGACGCTAAACGTGGTAACTCCACTAAAAATGTTGACACAGTTTTTCCTGGTTCTTGATGTCATCTGTGAAAACGAAAGCGTTCTGCTATTATAATCGGTGTAGGTTTGAAGTGGTTACTGATCGTATTCACTAGCTCATCATATTTACAGTCTTTCGGCAATTTTGGTTGGAGCAGATAACGCAACAACTTATAAGTTTTCGCACCAAGCACCGAAATAAAAACTGCAGCTTTCTTTTTCTCATCGATATCGTTTGCTGCAAAGTACTGTTCAAGCCGTTCGACGTATAGAGAAAATTCATTGGAGTCCTCGTCGAACGAATTCAAAGGCCCGATAAGGCCTAACATTTGTCGATCTGTCAAGACGCGAATTCATACAACAAAGAAAACAAATACTGTTCCGTACTGTTGAAAATACGGTTGTTACTTATATACTGCTTTAATGTAGGTTAAAAAATAATCCAACTCGTCGGCATTGTAATATATTATACAAATACTCTTATAATACTAAGATAACTTTTATTGATTTTAGTATCAAGCTTAACATGTTTAAGGATACCTCATGGCTTATTGCTAGTTATTCGTTCGGTAGCCGGTAACAGTTATTTAGAGACAGTGTTATAGTGAACATTGAGGTATTAGGGCCTGTTCACATAGGAGTCCGTTGCGTTGCGTTAAGGAAAAGATGACGTTGAGACGAAAATAAACCAATCATAGGCCTCCAAATGATTAGCAATGAAATTTTTAACGCCTATAATTGGTTTATTTTCGCCTCAACGTCATCTTTCCCTTAACGCTACGCAGCGGACTCCTATGTGATCAGGCTCTTAGAAGTATTACTCAGGGGACCTTCAACATTGAAATTTTTAGTAATGAATTTTTAACTCAATATACAAAACTAGCTGAATACCCGTACTTCGCTACGGAGTACATTAAAATTAAATACAACTGTCAATGTATGCAATTAATGTAAAATAAAATTATATATATACACTGAAGTGTCACTGAATTAAGGATAGCAAAGCCTATGTAAATTGTGTAGCGCTGCGCATCATGTATGCGCAAGTGAGGGCGCTGTGGTAACTGCATATATAGCGAGTACTGTGGTTGTTCTGAATTAGTTGTTGGAATTGCCAGTATGGGTAAACTGTCTGATTTAGACGCCTTCGATCGCGGACAAATCGTAGGTGCGCGATGCATGGGCCATTCAATTTCCGAAATCGTCAGACAGCTAGGATTTTCAAGGTCGACAGTGTCAAGAGTATACCAAGAATACATGGATGGGGAAAAAAAACTAGCGATCGGGCAAACTGCAAAGGACAATTAGCCTTGATAGTGCGTGGTGAGAGACGGCTCAGGCGTATTGTACGTAGCCAGCGAAGTCAAACATTAGCTCAAATTACCACCCAGTTTAATGACGGTGCCAGTCGTACAGTCAGTAAACGGACTGTGCAACGCTCGCTTCACCGTATGGGTTTCGGGAGCCGTCGACCTACGAGAGTACCATTGCTCTATTCTCGCCATCGGGTCTTGCCTGGGCAAGAGAGCACAAAGACTGGAGTGTAGAGGACTGGAAACGAGTAGTATGGAGTGATGAGTCTCGATTCCGACTACTTAACGCCGACGGGAGGCTGAGAATATGGCGTCAGGCTCGTGAAGCCATGGATCCTGCATGCCTGGCTGGAACTGTACAAGGGCATGGTGGCTCAATCATGGTCTGGGGTTTTTTTTCGTGGCACAGTTTGGGATCGTTGGTGCGTGTACCAACCTCCCTCAATGCAATTCGGTACGTAGAGTTGCTGGGTGATCACCTCCATCCGTTTATGCTGTTCTGTTATCCGCACGGTAATGGAGTTTTCCAGCAAGACAACTGTACCTCTCACAAGTCCCGGTTGGCTACTGGCTGGTTGGATGAGCATTCCTCTGACTTCTCTGTCATGAATTGGCCACCTAGAAGCCCAGACTTAAATCCTATTGAGCATCTTTGGGATGTTTTGGAACAAGGCGTGAAAGGCCATCACACAGCACCAAAGAACCTTACTGAATTATGGACAGCTTTAGCCAATATTTGGCAAGCCATCCCCGTGGAACGTTTCCGGAAACTTGTTGAATCTATGCCTCGTCGTTTGGCAACCGTTATAAAGGCCAGAGGGGGCCCAACTCGTTACTAGGTAGGTATCCCTAATTCAGTGGCACTTCAGTGTATGTATATATATATATATTTATAAAAAATCGTAACGGATATTTTTATAGACAACATAATGTAGAAGGAAATATTCAAATTAACCTTCCTACCCTGAATGGGTCGAATCGACCCATTTTTATAATTTAATTCATGATAGCTCCCATGGATTTTAATTATGGCAGCTAATATTTTGAGTATTCCTCAAATAGATAAATTTGTTAAATTTATAACTTTTTCAGACTTGGAGAATTGTTTTTTTTTAACAACAAAAAAGAAAGTGACATTTTAACTGAATGGGTCTAATCGACCCATTTCAGTAATATTCACAGAAATGCATAAAAAGAAATTTATTATTTTTGTATGGTATTTCGGATAATAATTAATAGATGGCGCTACGATACTGATATACACTTATCATATTGTACTTGTTTGACGTGTTTTGCCATTTTATTTTACAATATGGCGCCTAGTAAGCGTGGTCTTACTGAAGAAGAGATCAGAAAGCTTTTGCAAGAGCTCAGTGATCAATCTGATGAAGGAAGTGATAATTATTTGAATGAAACTGATGAATCTGATCACTTATCCATGGAAGAGGCTAATAAGAAAACGGATATTTCTGATACAGAAGAAGAAACTGTGCGGTCACAATCTTCCTTCGTTAGTCGTAACAAAACCGAATGGTGTAAATTCCCTCCATCTACATAAAAAAAACGGTATGTACTATCACATAATTCCAATTTATTATTATTTGATATTTATTTTATTTTATTTATTCTTATTTTTTTTACTATATTTGAAAATTTCTGACTTTACAGACAACATAACATTATGAAATTAACCCCTGGTCCTACACGTTTTGTAATTCAGCGGATAACTGAACCACCCCGTGTCAGCAATGAAGCTTTTCTTGACAATGACATGATGAAATTAATTCTAGAAGAATCTAACCGAGAAATGAAGAGAGTGCGTTCAGAACAGAATAAAACGTACATATTGATTTCTGCTGAGGAACTTGAAGCTTATATAGGTAAAAAAATCTGAAACTTTTTTTCACAAAAATTTATTTATAAATTGAAATAAAATGTAAATAATTGCATGATTTGAAACTCATTTAAACTTTTGTTTAGTTATTTTCATTCATTTTTTAACAGGTTTGCTAATTTTGGCTGGAGTCCATAGGTCAGCAGGAGAATCTCTGAAAGAGTTATGGAGAGAACAAGATGGTCAGGACATATTTCGTGCAACTATGTCTCTGCAACGTTTTGAAATTCTTAGACAGTTTCTTAAATTTGACGACAAAAAAAGTAGAGCAAATCGAAGTCGTGTAGATAAGCTAGCTGCAATAAGATCAATATTTGACATGTTTATTGTATAATTGCCAAAGATGCTCGTTCCTTACGAAAATGTAACAATTTACGAACAGCTTGCGCCTTTCCGTGGTAAATGTCCATTTCAACAATATTTACCATCAAAGCCAAGAGGGAAATACGGAATTAAATTGAGGTTGATGTCTGATGTTAAAACAGCGTATGTTTGCACTGCTTAAACCTATACTGGAAATCTTTCTGATGGTGAGAGAGACAAAAATCAAGGAAGAAATGTTGTATTGCGCCTAGCAAATTCGATTGAGGGTACCGCTCTAAATATTACAGTTGATAATTTCTTCACAGATTATATCCTTGCTAAAGAATTTTTGAAGAAAAAATTAACTACCGTTAGAAACCTTAGAAAAAACAAGCCATTTATTCCGTCTGAATTTCAATAATCACGTGATAGAGAAACATTTTAATCATTATTTGGTTTTCAACCGGATATGACTCTTGTTTCATGTGTGCCGAAAAGAAATAAATCGGTAATCCTCCTTTCAACTATGCACCATGAGGCCAAAGTTCCACACTAGAAAGACAAGAAACCAGAAATATTTGTATGTTATAATGAAACTAAAGGTGGATCAGATACTACTGATAAATTAGCTGCAACGTATACATGCAAAAAGGTAACTAGGAGATGACCTGTGTGTTTATTCTACAATATAATTGGCCTTGCTGCAATAAATGCATTTGTTGTTTTTATGCATGTAAATCCTTCTTACAATCAAAACAAATTATACAAATGGCGCCTTTTTCTTAAGGAATTTGATAATCAGCTGACCGAACCATACAGAAATGTTAGGATGAAAATAAAATATTCCCGTTACAATAAAGAAGAAATTGGCAATTGCAGCAGGTGAAACACCAGAAAAGAGCAGTACACTGAAACGAGGAAGATGCAAAGAATGCGGTCCAAAGAGAGATCGAAAAAAGCAAACGAGGTGTGCTTCATGCTTAAGTTTTCTTCCAAGAGCATGTAAATGTGTACTGTAAATCGTTTTTGTCTTAAAAATAGTATCAAGAAAAATGTAAGTGAAACATAGTATATTTGTAAAATTTCTATTATTTCCCAAGCTTTTAAACCCTTACAAACGCTCATACAAACAAGAGGTTGAAACGGACGGGGGGAGGGGGCGGCAAAAGTGAAGGGGGGATTATAAAAGATATAAAATGTGTTGTTTCTATTAATAAACACAAAATATATAAAATGAAGCTATATAAACATATTTGTTATGACCTAGAATAAATATAAACCAAACTGGGTCAAATCGACCCATACAGGCAAAACGTAACTTTTTTTCAACAGGGTAGGGAGGTTAAATACAACGGTCAATGTATGCAATTAATTTGTATGTTTAATATCCATAAAACATGCTAATTTGAATTAAATTCTTTAAAAACTTCCATTAGTATATACTCGGGGCATACCTATCCTGAATATAGACTGAACACTAGAGCAGTATGATTCCGCCATTTCGATATACGTAGTTCGCACTTTTTCCTATTAACAGAGTTGATAAAAGGTACATTTCAGATATAAATCATTAAAATAAAGATTTAACTGATAAAACGTAGACATATTTGGCCAACAAAAATGTGGTGTTTCATGTATTTAGTAAATAATGCGCAATACAGCATGCGATAGAGAATGTAACGTCATAGAATAATCTGATCATTCACAAGGCTTCGTTTCCTTGGCGGGAGCATCTGGCGTTCAATGTGAATGTGGAATTTTAGTATCCCCAGGTCTCCTCCGAAGAGAAGACCTCTCAAGTGTTCACTCGGGGGGGGGGGGGGGGGGGGTTTTTTTTAAAATTTTTATTCTCATGATGGGTGGAAGGTGACAAAACCGACGGTCAACGGTAGAGGAGGAGATTGTCACCAAACATTCCCCACTTTTCGCCAAAGAACGGTATTTGCCCCAAGGAAAAGTCGAACAGGCGTGTCTTTCTACTGATGAGTAATGGACGACAGACCCCTAAGAAAAGACAGTGTTTACAGGAGACAAATGAGGAGGAATACACATCTGCAGTTAACAATTGAAAGGAAATTTTCAACACTATACCTATTGGAATATTAACTGCCGTGATTTGCTGTATAATCAACGCTGATTTCTTATGTCTATTTTTCAAGTTATAAACTTGTAAATAAGCAAAACATCTTCACGCTTTCATTTAATTTTTAAAATAGGCAAAAATATGGCTAACAAAAACCAAGTTATGAGGAGATATTTCACAGAGGAGGAAAATTGAGTTTGACGAAATATTCCCCTAGTTAAATAGCGGCAAATGGGAAAATTTTATAAAGTGTTGAAAAATTAAATGCTGGTTGAAAAGATGATTTATAGGTATTTTGCTTCATAAAAAGGGTGTTTTCACTATTATTATATTTTTTCTCTTTATATTTTTAATGAATGCTTAAAATAAGCAATAAGTTTCGTTGTTAGTTCTATAAGGTATCCTGTAAATAAAAATGACCCTATTATATGCAAAAAAAAAAAAAAAAATGCGCATGGAACATTTTTAATGAGGCCAATTTTGATAAAAATTAATTATTCATAATTCATAAATTATTAATATTTCATCATTAAATTTTAACCACTTTTACATATCTATCGTACTAATCACATATTCAAATTTCACGGAAATCCATTCAAAACAAAAAAAGTTATGTTTGAAGGTCCACTGTCCCCTTAAGACTGAAATAGATTTAAAGTTAAAATGGAACGCGACAAAAAATTAAGAACAACACTAAGAAGTAGTTTTACCAGAATCGCGAACAGTTTAGAGAAAAATATATTTTTTAGAACGCGAGGCACTTGTCGCTACATTCGCCTGTAGGTACACCGCGAGACTGCTGGCCATTCATTTAAGAGGGCATCGTATTGATGGCCAGCACTACCCCCTACAAGCCGGTCCCGTAATTTAGAACAGAGAATCAAGTGACGAGACCGGTACACTTGACCCCGCATGTCCAGACGTAATTTTGAGTACTTGGGGGACACTGCAGCCACGACAGATTTCCGTGCACCAGCCGCCATTAGTGTACACGGTGGTGTATTTGCCAGAGACGGGCTTCGAACCAGTAACGTTCAAATCAATGGTCCGCTGCTTTTTTCCAACTAGGCCACCGAGCCTTAGAGAAAAATATAGAAGATAAAGATAGCAATGTTGTTGAAATAGAAATTTTAATGTCTCAGTTAGATGATAAACGGTATGAACTCGATTTGAAAGTAAAAGAAATACAGAGTGTATTATTAAAAGATTTCAAGTGCACGTAGAAAAATGTTGATAGTGAATATGAAGCTTTCGCCGGATATAATGAACGTTATATACGTATTAAAACTAAAGTTAGGAAAATACCAAATAGTGTTGATACCAGTGATAAGAGTATTTTAAATGAATCTACAGGTGGTTATCAAAATAATGGAAACACCTATCAATATTTGTGGTGTTTATGAATGTACAACGTACTCCTTAAAAAACAAGTCTGGCCACCGGTATTTTTTTTATGTAATATAGTGTATGTATTATTCTACTGTCAGGTAGCAGTAATGAAGCTAAGGGCACCGTGCTTTTGGGAGGAACAGCGACAAATGTCGAACCTTGGAGACCGTGGGAAAAGGGCAAATTGTTGGAGCGCGTTTAAATTGGAGTATCTGTTACTACAACCCTCAGGCTAATGGGTGTTTTTCGAGCTATGGTATCGAAAGTCATGATAGCATACAGAGTGCACTGAAATATATCCTTTGCCAAACAGAATAGTGGACGAAAGGGAGAGCTGAGTGAAACAGACGGACGAGGTATTGAAGCGGATTGCGACCGAAGAGCTCAATCTGCATCTGCATGTTCCTTTATCAACCATTAGAGGTAGAAGGGAACTTCACAAACAAAGCATTTATGGAAGAGTAGCTATCCCAAGCCAATTGTAATAGATGCCAATACAAAATATCGCCCACACTGGTGCCACGAGAGCAAATCCTGGTCAATAAATATGTCCAAAAACGGCATTTCATCCGACGAATCATTGTTCACATTGTTCCTCGCAACAGGACGTGCGTATGTCTGGAGAACACCTACAGAAGCGTAAGATTCTGGCATTCTCATCTCAACTGACAATCTTGGAAGTAGATCTATCAGGGTTTGGGATGGCATCTCATGGTTTTCTTCAGGCCCTATTGTAAACCTCAAAGGGAGATTGATTGGGAAGGACTATGTCGAAATTTTAGCTCACTAGTCCATCCTATGGTGCAAACACTGTTTCTTGCAGGAGATGGCGTTCTCCAGGATGATAATCCCCCTATACATACAGCTAAATCTATCAAGAATTGGTTTGAAGAGCATGAAAAAAAGTCAAATATCGCATCTTGCCCTGTACAATTCCCCCGACTATATATCATCCAACCACTGTGATCTGCATAAGCGGATACAGCCAGGTATCGATATCCACCACAGCATCTCTGCAGGAACTTTCAAGATTTTCCCCTCAAAAATGGTATAATATATTCTTAACCACTAATCATGACTTGTATAATCCAATTCCAAGGTGAATCAGGGGGTATTAAATGACAAAGGTGTTCATGCGCCGTATTAATAAAGGTTTTCATGATGTTTATTGGTGTTTCCATTATTTTGATAACCACCTGTATGTCAAAACAAAAGTTCAAACGTCCTAAAATTGAGCTAAAAAATATTAGCGGTGATGTCAAGGACTGGCTCGGGTTCTGTGGTCAGTTCCAGAAAATCCACGAGAATCCGGATACAGCTCCTGAAGGTAAATTAATAGATTTATCCCAAACGACAATCGAGAGATCTCGCACCAGACAAATTGTTGATTCTTTTCCCCCATCACCCGAAAATTATCCACAAGTTATCGAATGTCTTAAATCTAGATTCTAAAGAGAGGATTTACTCATTGAAGTTTACGTGAGAGAATTATAGAGCTTAATTCTAAATAATTGTGCGAATCGAAAAAAAGTAGCGCTACTGGCCAGTCTTTACGATAAAATCGAAACACGTCTCCGCGCTTTTGAAACATTAGGCGTAACTTCTAACAAATACGCGTCCATGCTTTACCCTTTGGTCGAATCTTGTTCGCCAAAAGATGTAATCCGTGTAATGGAGAGAAATATTGGACAAAAAAATGAAACAAATAAAAAAGATAAAAAAATTTACCACTCTAATGAGTTTTTTAAAATCAGAGGTCGAAGAAAGAATTTCCATTGCGAAAGGAAGGTTCGGATTTGAATGAAAGCGGAGGGGGAATTATTCCTATCCCCCACTTGGCGGATAGAAATTTCCTACGGCATTCAGGCTGTTAGATGCCTCTATATCCGTCATTCAACAAAATATACTATCTATCAGCATATTTCGAGAACGTGTGAATGAATCATCGGCGTGCCGAAATGCTTTTAAAATGAAACAAGATGAGAGGAAAATAATATTGGCGAAGAGAGGTTGTTATTTTTTCATGCCTCAAAATAGGTCATAGAGCACGTGATTGTAAATGTAAAATTATTTGCGAAAATTGTCAGGGGAGACACCATGTTATCATGTGTGGTGAAATAAAATCGAGAGAGAATAAAACTTCGAAAATGTATTCAAAGGAGGCGAATGACAGTCAAAATGTGGCTAATGATACTGCATTAAGCAATATTACCTGTAGTACCGAAATTCTTTTGCAGACTTTATATGTAAAATTAAGAAGGAAAAACGGAGAAAAAAAAATTATACTTGAGCTTTATGACACCGGGTCTCAGAAAAGTTATATAAGTAAAAGAGTCGTAAAAGACATGAAATATGGAGAAACTTTGGTTACAAAATCTTTTCGCGAAGTATGATGAAGTTTTCAAAAATTGGTACGATCTAGGAATAATCGAAGAAATAAACCAAAACGATCCCATTGATTACGATCACCATTTGCCGCATAGACCGGGAATTAAAGAAATTACTGTCCACCTCCCGTCAAAAGAGACCTGGAACTGGTTTTAAGGTTGCTACCTCGGGGAGGTCGATTCTCAAAATGAGGGGTCGGGGATAATCAACACCCCAATACCATTTCCCGCGGAAAGTATTTAACGTTCTCTAGACATTGAGAAAATTATGAAGGTTTTAACTATGTAGGCTTTAAGAAAGCCATTACATGTTTCGATTTCGATTTTCATGTAATCAACGTATTTTGAAACTCTTAACCCTGATTCGTCCTACTTACTATTTCCGAAGCAATGTGATGGAGTTTCAGAAATCCTCAATAAAATTTACATTCATGTTCGCTTTTATAAATATTGGATCATACAAAAACTTATTATTATCGATGCAGATTTCTGGGTATTTGGGTTCTTGCAACTGTTAGTTTTTTTCTTTCGTCATTGGAGAAGATAAAAATATAATGTAAAGTTTGACAAAATAGGAAAGCAGTCATATTTCGTTTTTTATGTACATTTATAAGAAAACAAAAGCTAAAAAGTAGCTCGACTACACAGATTTCATTTACAGAACAAAAACATCTACAAAGAAATTTTTCTAGATTTCTTATTAGAAAAATAATTTGATCTAATTTTAATATCCTCCTGCTCAATAGAAAGTATTGGAAGACTGTTAAGTCTCTACTGCGAAATAGTCGATCTCAGGTATATTTGAAATAATTTTAATCTAGTAAAGCTCTCCCCCCTCCCCCTGGGTCCCCATTTGGAAAGCCAACAGCTCTGTCATTCGAAGCGAGGAATTGTAGAATTTTTATGGGCTTCAGAATTATGAAGATGGAAGAATATGTTTTAATGCGTCCATTTCTTCAACCAACATATAGAAATCTACATCTGCATGTTTTACACACTTCATTTGGTCGTTATTCCGAATAATTTTTACATCGGTTTTGCCAAGTGTCCACTTGAGAGAAAATCTCGAGATTATTCTCAGGGTGTTGTCCATTTGAGATCACTTATGCTTTCGAGACAGTTTCGTGAGACTCGACAGTCACTGCAGTCTCGTGACCAGGAACATTTCGTGTCGACTTAACAGTCAACTCTAAGTGAGTTGTGTGATTTATCGCAATTTGTTTATTTTTATCTTTCCTTTCCAAATGGATTAGCGTCAGACCCTCGCTTTTATAATTGCGTATAAAATTGTGAAAAAGCGGAAAGTGAAAAAAAAGGAGTGTTGGGTAAGAAAATGGGCGGACCGACGAATTGAATTCGAAACTTGTTCAACACTCGTAAATGAGTTGCGGTCGGAAGATGCACAACAGTTCAGAAATTTCATTCGGATGTCTGCAATGCAATTTGAACTTCTTCTAAATTTAGTAAAACACCAGATTGTCACGCAAGATACAAAATTACGTGATGCAATTCCTGTTCATGACAGATTAATGGTCCCACTTCGTTTTCTGGCTTCAGGTAAGCATATTCAAGAGAATATTCAAGTAGAGCAGAGTCTCGCTAAATATTTTAGCTATTTTTTCTCTTTTTTTATGAATACATCTTTTCATCTAGCTTAATTTTATTATCAATACTACAAACTGCATACGTAGATCCAAGTTTTTGACCTAACAAAATAGGGTTAACAAAACAAAACAACTTTGTGACTGTACAATAAAACTCAAAATTTATTTATTGTACAGCCCTACAAAACATAGCTCTAACAGAACTCACAAATAAACGAATAATACGCTGAAAGTACCAACTAACAACTGAAGGGAAAGAAACAAAAGAAAACGACCATCAAAGATTTTAAATTTTGCCGCAAATTCTTCGTACATGCACACTTTTTATCGCGATTCCTGTATAATTTATGTTTCACATAAAAACTCCCGTTCTTCATAAAGATGGATTAACTTCAACACTTCATCATTAGTCCACTCTCTTTTATCTGGTACAACCATCTTTTGCCTCATTTTGGAAAATTATTTACCGATTTATATTTATTGCGAAATAAAAATAAAAATTAAATAAAAGAATGAAATCAAGTCTCAGATCTGATAAAAATCTTCCAACAATGACTGAAGACTGGAGACTAAGTCACGAGAGCAGGAATGAGCATGTCCACTTGTGACAGGTGCAATCTCTGACACTTCCACCTGCTTGTCTCCGAGACTGTGCTCAGGTCCTTGTCCATTTGTGAGTCTAATATATTTTCCTGATCTAATAGGTCAATTTATATAGGTCACACTGGTGTCCAATATTAAGATCACAAACCTGTTTTTGAAAAGAACTCAAAATAGTTACCAATAAAATTAATAAAAATTTTACCATATATATTTTAGGGTAACACAATATTAGCATCCACAGTGCTAAGAAAAATAAATCCTCCACTGCAGGTCTCTTTCTCGATATCTGACTTGCCTTTGATAAACTTTGGATCGACGGTCTCATTCATAAACTCATTAACTATAACTTCACACCCCAAATCATCATCCTTCTCATCTCATATCTTAAAAATCGCACCTTCCAGGTAAAAATTAACGGCCATCTCTCCAGTAAATTTAAAATCAATTCAGGCGTTCCTCAAGGCGGAGTTTTATCCCCAATTGTTTTTAATTTATTTATTTACGATATACCCCAAAATATTAACACCAATATTGCTATTTTCGCTGACGACACTGCCCTTTATGCTACCAACAAAAATTTCAAATATGCTATAAAATACATCAACACCCAAATGTCCTCCATTCAAAATTGGCTCGACAAATGGAAAATTAAAATTAATTCAGAGAAATGCGTCGCTGTCATGTTTACTTCTAAACGTAAAAAGTCATTCAAGTCACCAAATAGAAATTGGAAACACAAAAATCCACTGGTTTGATACTGTCAAATACCTTGGTATCGTTTTAGATAAAAATGTCACTTGGAAACATCATATCCTCCATGTCAGGGACAAATTCCGAGCAGCCAGAAGATTATTTTACCCTTTAATTTCTCGGAATAGCAAATTAAGCTTAGTCAATAAAATGTTCATTTATAACTCCTATCTTCGTCCTATCTTAACTTATGGAGGGCCAGCGTGGTCATACTGTGCAGACACCCATATTAAAAAACTCGCAACTGCTCAGAGCAGCACCATTCGACAAATTGTTATCACGGATTGGTATTTCAGAAATACTTGTATTTACAGGGAGTTAGGAATCCCTACTATTCGAAATTATCTCAAAAACCAAGCTATTAACTTTCACAATTCAATTGACAGTGAACTCTTATCTAATCTTGCAAATTAAGATCACGCTGACCCCACTAACAGGAAAAGGCCTCGTGCCATCCTGAGTCTTCCGTCATAAATTTTTGGTTGTCTTCGTCATTTAAATAAAAATAAAAATATAAAAAACTATACTTGGCTTGCAAAGGCAAAAAACATCTAAAAATTTTATAAAATAAAATAAAAACCTATTTTCTATCCTTAAACTTTCTTTTAGCTTAATTATTTTTGTCTCAGAGCAAATCCTTTGGCTTTGCTCATTTCATAGTATTAGAACTCACGGATTCTAAACCTTATCTCTTTATCCAATCACTTTACTCTATTCTCTCTAAACTTGCCAATTGAAATCCAGCTTACAGACAGCCATTGACTCCACCCCCACCAGCGTATCAACTCGAAGATCCAGGAGACATCCAATGAGAACTGCCCATTTTCACCCTCCTATGTACAGACCAGAAGACTCTTTGCTTCACTTTTTGTGTAGCATTTCCTGAACTTTAGACTTAACACATCGAACTTTTTCTACTTCTGAACATTTCCAGCTCTTCGTTGCTATATTTATGAAATATCTGAGTTTGAAGGCGTTGGCCTGGGCAACTCAGTTAAAACACTTGTCCTATATTAGCATCCAGTTTTGATTCTACGATGTTTAGCGACAGTCTCGTAGCAGAACGTCAAAGTGACCATTTCTGCACCTGGGAATTTCGTCTGCAGAGTTGTGATTCTTGCATTAAATCCGCCCAAAATTGATTGATTTCAATGCGAATGACTTCAAGTGGCACTAGCATCAGGAGGCCCGGCCAAGACCACCCGAGAACGACTACATCTGCACAGGATCATTACGCTGCATTTAATACGCGACGGCATAGATGACGGCTAGAGAACTTGCTCGGGACCTTGCTGCTTCGTCTGAATCAACAATTTTCTGGCTAACTGTATACAGACGCCTAGCAGAGAAGGGCCTTTACGCCCGGTAACCAGTGGTGCCCCCCGCCTTTGACTACATAGCACAAGATAGTCCATTTTTCATGGCGCTGAACACATCGTTCATGGACACAAGAATGGTAGCGTGTTCTCTTCACTGATGAGTCCAAATTCAGTACACATGAGGATTCTTGACGAGTCTTCATCTCGAGACAGCCTGGGACCCTCTATCAACCTTCCAACGTAAGATAAATCTACCCTTTTTGTAGTAGAGAAATCCTTGTCTGGGGCGGCATCTTGTTAGACAGTCGAACACCGCTGATCACTTCGATGCGGGCAGTGTCATCGCACAGAGCTACAGGGATGAGGTCTTTGAAGCATACCAGAGGTTGCTCTGGGGGCTGCTGGTCCGGGCATCTTTTTATGGATGATAATGCGAGGGTCCACAGAGCTCAGCTTGTCGACGATTTTTTGGAGCAAGAGGATATTCATCGTTTGCATTGGCCACCGATGTGTCCAGACCGAAATCCTATTGAACAGTGGTGCTCAAACTGTGGGTCGCGACCCACAGAAGTGTCGTGAAAAAATTGGAGGGGGCGCTGATAGTTTGAAGCAAATTTATATCATAATGAATTATTTAATTGAAAACCGTGCTTTATTTTATACTTTCTATAAACACACATTTTTAATATTTTTATTTATAGTTTTTATATGATAAAAATATGATATTGTTAAATAAGATATCCGTGATCCTGCGAGAACTGGAGGCATTTGATCTTACGGTATCATGCATATTACTCCAGCGAAGCACTTTCCTTGATACTCTCCCCACTGCTCCTAGAACCTACAATCGTTCCACGTTCAAAGTCCTTTAAATTGCAATTTCTACTTATTCCTTCTTAGGCGACTTCCAAATGTCTTTCCAATCAACTAGAAATCCGTTTTTATACCAGTCCCAACCACAAGCGGCAATAGAATGACGCCATAGATAAAACTGTCAGTTTGTCATAATAATTGGCCACTCAGTGCAAACTTGTCTTTATTCTAGGGAAACCTACGTTGCAGTTTAAACTGGCTGTAATGTTGCTAAACGCGACAAAATATAAATTTTAAAGTTTGTTAATTGTTTGTAGTCACATGCAAATACGTTTACAAGGAGTGTTTCACAAAATACTTCTATTATCGAAAGAACCCCGATGTGTTCAAGCCGAAATCGTAAATATTTCAGTCTTTTAGAAATTTGAAGAAAACTTCCATGCTGTTCACACATACTATTACTTCAAACCGATACTTTTCAGCAGATATTTGAGAGCTTTTTAAAATATTATAAAATATATTCACTTTTGAAATCCGAGATTAAGTCCTATCAATAAAACGTGTGTGATCACAATCTAACTCCAAAGCAACCTGAATATATAATATTCAATTCATGATTTGACAACGAACTGTTTGCATTTATATTTTAATCAGCTATCAGTAAGTAATTAATTTTTTAAATTAATCTTTTTGAATTTATATAAATTCTCTATCGATGAAATTACCTCGTTTCCGCATGGTCGGTCCATATAACAAAATTTCACCGTCATTTACTGGTAATTTTGAAAGTTCGGAACATTCCTTCTACTATCTGAAATGACACATTTTTCATGTGCTCACAGCAAAAAGTATTTCCTATAGTGCCTATGTCTAAATTTCCTGAGGTACTTAAAGGAGGGAAATCTGGAAAACGTGATCTGGTATCGAAGCAAAATTCCACCGACCATGCCATGCGAGTGTGATTATCGATTATTCCCGTGGAAGTAAACAAGATGACAGTGACTATGTTTACGTCTGGATTTACCTACTATTCCAATATGAATAAGCACATCTCAACAACAGCGAATGTTCTTCACGATATACACACCATGGCTAGAATTTTTTCGCCGTACAGCTCGTCACCCTATTATTCTCAGTAGCTAGACCCAATACCTGCTTACGATTCCTGGTCACAGGGAGTGATGCTATTTGCTAAGTTGATCAGATTTTCATTGGCTCTATTAGCAATGTTCACGCTTGAATTAAGAATCTAGGGCAATATTTGACATCGTTTAACCAACACTTCAAATGAGCGTTGGATTAGTAGATTAATTGGGTCACAGGAAGTAAACATGGTCGTTGTGATCTCATTCGTTTCCATGGTAATCTTATTTGCCTCCATGGAAAACCCCACTCGCAAGGCAAGGCTGAAGGAATTTTGTCTGGATAACAGCCCCTGATATGCAGAAATATGTGGGGGGGGGGGGACTTGGGCCCACAATAACCGCAGTAAGTTCATTTTGCTTCAAATTGCGAAATTTTTCTACTATGAATATTTATATCCGACTGAAAAAAGGAGATCGAACTTTCGCGTCTGGCCTTTACCAAGCCATTCCGGCGAGATAGTCGAATCAGAAGTCGTTACAACCGCGTATTGTCTGCAGTCTGCATGGCGGAATAGAGATCGACGCCCCCCCCCCCCTCGAAACCACGAAAGCGGTAGGAATGAATTTCAACAAGCGAACTCCTACCTTAATAAAGTTTTCTAAAAATCTTTGGTCCCGAAAGAGAAAAACATTTAACTCCCCAAAGATCGCGAGATTAAAGTTATTATTCAGTTCTCTTTTACTTCACCCTAATATATCATTTCGTCTAATTCCTTCATTATACTGAACATCAGCCTCTTATCCACATTTCGTTTCCATCGGTTGTTTCAAAACATTCATTTAAATTATTACAAACACAGAAAATTTATCCTCAAACGTGTTAACTGTAAGTTCGAAATGAAATTCTTAAAGTTCAGAAACTAATCCAAAGGACATAGCATTTTCCTTTAGACCACGTCCTTTCTGCAATATAAATTTTCTAACTGATGCCTCCACATTCTTATGAATTTTAGATTCACTCGTGTTTTCGCGAATGATAAAATAAAATTTAGTTTGGGTAAGACAATATTTATCGCATATCTTAGCTGCCCAGCAAATTGCTAAACAAACAAATTTATAAAAACTTTAAATACCAATCTAACTCCGTTTTATAAAGTGAAATGTCACTTCCAAAGGTTTCCTTTCTGATACCGGTTCCAGTCAGAGTGAGAGCAGATGATCACATGTCATGTCTAAATATATTGTAGACACATTAACGAGTATATTATTCGATTGACGAAACTTGGTACAATTCATAAATCTTAAACATTTTTCAAGAGCTGAGTTCAGAATTAAAAAAATATATTTAATGCATAAAAATTTGAGACGATATCTAATATAAAAGTAAAATTAGATGCTCCATGCATTAAATATTACTTTGGCTGCACATCACAAAAAAACTTCTAATATATTAAAAATTAAATTAATAGAAAATAATTAAAAGAAAGACAAAAGCGGAAATCAATCGGGTCTCCATATGAAGCCGTAAAATATTTATTTATATATCATTATCCATATGTATTTCCTCATTTACAGAACACAGAGGGGCATGTGGGGCCATCCGTCGGGAGTTAATTATACTCGGCTCCTAGAGCCGAAAATCAACACGAACAAACGGACCCTCGGTTGCGTATTCAGGAATTACTGCAGCGACTGGTTGTTTGTACAAACACGTTTATGTCCAAAGGACGGGAAACATTTAGTATTCGTGATTACAGAACACAGACCGATCATGACCGTCATGACCGATATCGCATTGATAAATTTTAAAATTTTCAATGTGATAAAACACTAAGTTAATTCGAAAATATAATTATGGGCGATATTTCTAAATAAATACCATCAAACTTGAGTTCGAATTCCAATATCGAGGACATTTTCACCACGGTGGGACAAAAATATTTCTTTGCGCCAAAAAATCCCGTTTCATAGGATAGTACAGAGTTGGTTACATCCCTGAATGGGTAGGGAGATGCGTTTTCCATGTGGCTCCAAGCCATAAACTTATGTCTCATACAGCGAAGGTGAAAGGGTTTTCTCTTTGTCAATTACCCTCTGCAGAAATTTTTTTCTCAGATATAGTGCACTTGAAAGTATTTCTTTTGTACAGGTACGGAGATGTGCTTTGAAAGCACTGTAAGGAAAATCTTTTCTCTCACCCAGTCAGGAAGAAAGATTTCTCCTGTGTAGGTACGAACATGTTCTTTTTAATTATCGACTTCAGAAAACCATTTCTCACATACCTTGCAGACAAAAAATCTTTCCTCCATGGACAAGGAGATGCGTTTTCAAATTCCCCTGCAATGAAAATCTTTTCTCACATATAGTGCAGGCGAAAGGTTTCTCTCCCGTGTGGGTGCGGGGATGAGATTTTAAATTATTCTGTTCAGAAATTTTTTCCCACATACAGTGGATGCGAAAGGTTTCCCTCCTGTGTGGGTGCGGAAATGTCTTTTTAAATGACTGTTGAGAAAATGCTTCCCCACATGCACTCCAAGGGGGTTTCTCTCACGTGTGGGTGCGAAGATGTTTTTTTAAACTATTCTGATGAGAAAATCGTTTCTCACATACAGTGCAGGCGAAAGGTTTCTCTCCCGTGTGGGTGCGGAGATGTGTTTTTAAATTTTCCGCTTGAGAAAACTTTTCCTTGCATACAGTGCAGACGAAAGGTTTCTCTCCCGTGTGGGTGCGGAGATGTTTTTTTAAACTATCCTGTCGAGAAAAATTTTTCTCACATACAGGGCATGCAAAAGGTTTCTCTCCTGTGTGAGTGAGAAGATGTTTTTTAAAACTACTCCGTTGAGGAAAGCTTCTCTCACATACAGTGCAGGCGAAGGGTTTCTCTCTTGTGTGGATTCTAAAATGTGCTGTTAAAGTACTCTGTTGAGAAAATATTTTCTGACAAACAGTGCAGGCGAAAGGTTTTTCTCCCGTGTGGGTGCGAAGATGTTCGCTTAAATTACTCTGTTTAGAAAATCTTTTCCCACATTCAGTGCATACGAAAGGTTTCTCTCCTGTGTGGACGCTGAGATGACTTTTTAAATGACTCTGTTGAGAAAACCTTTTCTCACATACAGTGCAGAAGAAAGGTTTCTGTCCCGTGTGGGTGCGGAGATGTGTTTTTAAATTATGATTGTGACAAAATCTTTTCCCACATATAGTGCATGCGAAAGGTTTCTCTCCTGTGTGGGCGCGGAGATGCATTTTTAGAGCAGCCTCATGAGAAAATCTTTTGTCACATACAGTGCAGAAGAAAGGTTTCTCGCCTGTGTGGATGCGGAGATGTTTTTTTAAATTACCGTTTAGAGAAAAAATTTTCCCACATATAGTGCATCCGAAAGGTTTCTCTCCTGTGTG
This sequence comes from Dolomedes plantarius, assembly GCA_907164885.2. Classification (NCBI taxonomy): domain Eukaryota; kingdom Metazoa; phylum Arthropoda; class Arachnida; order Araneae; family Dolomedidae; genus Dolomedes; species Dolomedes plantarius. The sequence continues at coordinate 99,481,014 of OU015499.1, read as the reverse complement.
GGTGTGAAGAGGTGTTTTTAAATTATCCCGTTCAGAAAAGTTTTTCTCACATCTCTTTTCTCTGGAATAGCTTTCGTTGGAAGGTCCTTTTACGTTGGAAATATACATTTGCTCTTCTGGCATGACGATGATTATTTACACGGTGATTAGAACACACAGTATCTGCCAGTAATACCTTGAACTTGAAAAGTTGTGGATACTACAAACATTTTAGTTTCGCATCTAACAATCGTCACCGAGAACCTGCAAAGAGAGGAGAAAGGAATTTGAACGATATATTAACACTGTACGGTCAAGAATCTTTGGTATTTTTCAAGTGAAAGCAATAGCAATATATAAAAGTTTGTGTTGTATATATATATATATATATATATATATATATCAACAAAGATGTTACAAATTATGTTCTGCATTACTAAAACTACAGCATATTATGAATTTATTGCAATTAGGGCACGGCGTTCCTTAGACATTCTTATTCTTTTGTCCTGATTTATCATAAGGACGTGTAGAGATTTTGTTTCGTTTTATAGGAATCCCCCCAAAACTAATGATACCGGCCCGTTAAATAATGGATAAACAATATTTATTTTTTCCTTTATATTTAATTTAGTTGTGGGTAATTGGAAATAATTTCATCGAGTTTATGCTTCAAGAAATTCTGGAGATTTACATGTGATTGAAGAGCTCGGTTACCACCTGATGAAAAAGTTCATAAATCTAATAAAATATATAAATTAATTTCTGGAAATCAAAAATAATATGTGGGTTACGGTTTTGCTTAGGCATATTAGTTCTGATTGTTGGGCGGCGACAGATTATTTTCAGCAAGATCTCTCAACATTTTAATCTATATGTTTCTGTATATAGTACATTAGAATTGACAACACTATAAATTCTTCATATTTCTTTCCGTTCATCTACTGTGCAATAAATGCTTTTACTGGATTCTTCAAATAATCTGAATCAAACACTTCAAAAGTTATCTAGACCTATTGTAGTCTATGAGATATACGTTAGTTGCCAATGCTTTATTTATACATTTCTAAGACTCTTTTTTCCTATTGTGAATATTTATATTCCAGAATGAAAAAGTTTTCAAGAGGGAGTACTGGGTGATTGCTGCTAGTTAGTAATATAATTACAGAAATTTTTGAAAAATATTGGTATTTTTTATAATTGTATATTAAAAAATATTGGTGTATTCTAATTTTTCATTTTTTGTTATCAATTTTCTAAAAAAAAATTTTCGGGAGTGCATTAAGATAAGGGAGAGCTAAAATTTAAGCAAGGTTTTCATTTAAAATTAAATTTTTCAAAAAATTAGGTTTTTGCATATCTGTATTTCACTTTGCGTTCAATTTTATATATCCTGATTTCGGCCCGTCTTTCTCATTTGCCCTTAATTTTTAAAATTTTCTCTATTTTGCGGGATCGATATTCTAGGTTACGCAAGCTTGTAAATTAAAGTTTGTTCTTATAAATGCTCCTTTATGTATTTCCATGGAAAAAATTCCTTTAAATTCAATTGTATTTAGAGTGGATGTTAGGCCAAAGAACGCTTTACCAAAGAAGTCCAAGGCTAAAGATAAATACTTCTGATTTATGAGATTCTTTAAAATTAAGACATTAAACATTTTTCTAATTCTGATATGCATACATCCACTCAGCTAGATATGTAAGCACAAAGGGTACTACTACATAATAAATGCACTAGAAATAAATATTCATGCCTATAAAAATATAAACTGGGACTAAGCATGTGAATTGGGGACTTATATCATCTTTTGAACACTTTTCAAACTTATTCTCGATAATAATTAAAAAGTTTTGTTATAAATCTAGAAAACTTAAAATTTAAAATTATAAAAATTAAAATGGATAAATTGAGAATTCGAACTGCATTCTGATTATCTTCAGTTACCCTTACACTGGATAATAAAATAAATAAAACTATTCTGTGGTTCAGAGAATACTGGAAAACCATTTTGTTCTTACAGGATTCGCATAACATTTTCCATTCTGTGTATCAAGTCAAATTATTTCAATATATCCCCATAGACTGGAATTCTTTTGGTCAGAAACTCATTAACAATCAGATAGAAAAGCAATTGTCAATATAAATAAATTTCATGATAGAGCATGAAATCTTTTAGTGTTCAGTCATAAATATATGCACTCAGAGAAACAGCAAAAGTTCAGTACCATATTTTACAAAGCAGTGAATAAAGAAACATGTGCATAGTATACAAAAACATATAGTAAACATATGCAGTAATACTCACACAAATCAAATTTTTTTAAACGGTAAGTAAATAAAGATAAAATGTGCAGTCATATAAAATTTCTTACATGATGAAATATAAACTCTGTTGTTCATATACAAATACTTTATGGTCTTTTTATAAATTAACTCCCGTAAACTATTTTTCCTTTCCCTCCTCCTTCCAAATTAAAAAAAATTTTACACATATATGAAATAATAAATTTAAATCCTTAGAAGTAATACACTTGACAGGAAAAATGAAAAAGTATTTTTTCTCTAATTTGTACACATAAGCTCAGGTGAGGATACTTGCAAAATATTTATTATCTTTATTTCGAGCAAATGTGACAAAAAGAAAAAGATATTACTTAGCAAACGAGTTGTTACTTTTAAAATAAGTTATAGGGCAAAATTCTTTTATATAAATCTGACTGGAGTATAAAATATTTCCAGTCTGGTACAAGGCAGTTAACAATTATGGATTGTTGAGATTATCCCAGAATGCAAAAAATAAAAATAAATTTTTAAAAAATTTAAAAAAACTCAAGATATCTGAGGTCTAGGGTTTTGGATTAGGAGCATTTGGAACTATTAAAATATAACTACTCAATTTTAGAGGTAGAGTTACAATCAATAACATCTGTCATTTGATCAGTGAGTACAAGAGGCTAATTATTATATGCCTTTACTGGAAAGGAATTCATGAGAAGTACTGCATAGACCGGATTACTACCAAGGGCCAGAGGAGGAGTAGGAGGTGGCCTTTAGTCATCTATAACTTTGCAGACACATATATTGATACACTCCTTCATGCATTTCATCAAAGAATTTAAAACAACTGTATTTAAATTTTATTAACTTCTATTCATTTGCAAACTTTACGTTACATTTAAAAGCTTCTGATAAAATTCAGAGATACTATCAGGTTTCACAACAAAATCATCACTGTAAAGAAGGTCAGGAGATATAAAAGGTGAAACCTGAGGTGCAAGAAAATGCCACACAACACTTTGAATATGCTAACATAAATTTGCACTAAGTTGTGAACACAACTGCATATATACCTATGAATACAAATATCACATTCTAGCAATTTTTAATTACAATGTTCAGAACATGTTGGATTTTCAAGAAGGTACTAGACATAATTCGGAATTATCTGATTTTCAGACAAACTATTTTTTCCTTGGTATTTACATATTTGTCGAATCTCGTCACTTCTACGGGTTCACTGTGGTTCGTTTCGTTCTCAGGACGTTTTCGGTGGTACACAAGTAAATTTTCACATCACAAAGTTCAGTAATGTTCTACAACCTCACCCGGACCAGTCCAACGTGCATACAGCTTATTTGAGGAGTCTGGAATCAATAGGATCACTTGTTCACCTACCTCAAATTTCTTACACGACGAGTGTTGGTTGAAATAATCCTCATAGGACTTTTGTTTTTTTTCCTACAATCAATGATGCCGGTTCAGCAGCGGTCTCCAGATTGATTTTGAGCCGTTGTAAATAATCTACTGCAGACTCAGTAACATTTATGGGAATATGAACTTCCCCAGCTCACGTCGATTTTAAAATGGCTAACGGGCCTTTAGCTTCTCTTCCATACACGAGTCGAAATGGTGATAGTCCCGTTGTACAGTTGGGTACCTCTCTATAGGCCCACAATAAAAAGGGTAGTTGTCTATCCCGAGTAGTAGGGTCTTCTCTTATCACATGATGTAGCATATTTTTGAGAACACCGTTCCACCTGTCCACTAAACCGTTGCTAGCCGGATATCCCGGGGTCGATAAGCGTGGAGAACTACCGATTCGTTTCATAAATTCTTGTGTTAAACTCGATACAAAGTTCGTACCACAATCACTAGCGATAATGTTGGACCATCGTGGCTCTTGGACGACCTTGCCCAGGCTTTCTCTCGATGGATCCGGTATCCTGGAACTGTTTCTATAAGTTACACACGACGCTGGGCGTTAAACTGAACTCTCTACAAATTTGGACTTGAGATTGGCCTGCTTCTAGCCTCCCCATAATTCGCCACCTCATTCCATCATCTAAACGTAGGTGGTTACTCATTTTTACTGTTACAATTTGAAATTAACCGATTGCTGCAAAATAACACCAAGAAATTCGCCGATGTGTGCTAGCGAACGAAATGCGTCTTAAGGTGGCTATGTACTAAAAGAAAATATCTCCGTTCCCATTTCCAGTCCTTCCCGACTCTTGTGGTGGGAGGAGTCCAGTTGACAGTTCGAGAATTCCACCCCCCTTAGGGTTGACAGTTTGAGGGATTGTAATGACCGTCTCTCTATAGGGAGTCATGTGCTTTCCAAAGGGGGTCATGCGATATCCTTGCCTTTCCAAATAATCCCCGAAAGAAATCGCAAACTGCTGGTTGTAGCGGGCGAAAATTTAAACGGTCATACGCTTGATTTTGCCATCTGTTTACTCACGGATACGATGGGTCTCGCCATAAGCATAAATGTAAAATTAAGACCGACTTTCACAAAATCAACGAGAAATTAAACAAAGCAAAATATACAAAATATAAATTTTACTGAAAGAAAGTTCTGATTTTGTGTCTTGAAACAATGTTGTAAATTATCCTTATCTACAGAGAGAAAGTTAGTACTTTGAAACTATTTATTAATATGAGTTCATTACAGACAATAGTAAATTAAGGATTTTAATACAGAAAAATTGGGATTTGTCTGTGAAAATGAAATTAGGTTTAAAAGAAATAATCTCAGAAAACTTTGAATCTTCAAGGAATTGCTCATAAGATTCCGATAAATTAAAGATATCTGCAATATCGCACGTCGGGGAGATATTGCACATATCTTTAATTGTAACTTCGATTTAATCATTTGGAAATCATCAGTCATTTGCTGCTAATAAGTATCCTGTGTATGTATTATAAAACATGACTGTAATAACAATTTATATATTTGTTATATATTTGTTATAATTTCCTTTTTTGGCAGAACAAACACTAAGTTTTCCCTTTCCAAATTTCATAGAGGATAATTTTAAATACAGAATTCTTTTGAGCGCCATTTGTGAAACATTTTTAAAATTGATAGCAGACTTTCAATTTTTTTGGTGAAAACTCCGAAATTTTTTTGATAGTCGAATGACATTATTACTTGCGTTCTAAAGATCAATTTTGAGGGTTTAAAACTGTAAAATCTTTATGGTATAAAACAGTATATAATGGTTGAAATTGCTTGGCTGTTGCTTGGTTGAATAGTTTGGTTGAAATTGCTCGAAGCGTTCCAGAGTGAGGCTGGAACAAACACAAACACAAACACAAACACACACACACACATATATATGGTGAAACTTCTCTATGGTGGCCAGTCATGGTTAAAAAAAGTGGCCGTCAAATATATATATATATATATATATATATATATATATATATATATATATATATATATATATATATATATATATTTATATATATATATATATTTATATATATACATACACACACAGAGAGAGACAGAGTAAAACTTCTCTAAACAGTTCTGTTTTGTTTACAACAGGTTCAAGAATCCATGGAGCCAATGTTATAAACGAAATCTCCTTTCGGTCACCCCTCTAAACGGCCACTTTTTTGAGGAACCATCACTGGCCGCCATAGAGAAATTTTATTGTATATCTCTCTCTCTGTACATATATATAAATAAATAAATAAATATATATATATATATATATATATATATATATATATATATATATATATCTCGATCTATCGTTTTTCAAGCAACCGACAGAACTGAACGATAAATGTGGGAAAACGATAGATACGGGAACATAACAAAGCAATATGATCATCGGGACTGGATGAAAAAAACGACACATACAGGAAAACGATGATTCGGAGAATGATCGATCGAGATTCCACTATATATATATATATATATATATATATATAGATAGATAGATAGATAGATAGATAGATAGATAGAAAGAGAGAGAGAAAGTTAGTAAGTAAAACCTCTCTAAACGGTCCTATTTTGTTTGGAACCGGTTAAAGAATCGATTGAGCCAATGTTATGAACGATATCTCTTTTTGGTCACCCCTCCAAACAGCCACTTTTTTGAGGAACCATCGCTGGCCGCCATAGAGGAGTTTTATTGTATCTTTCTCTATATATATAGTATATATATATATACACACACACACACACAGAGGACTCCCAGCTAGAAAAATATAATAAACCCAGTTTGTAATATGAAAACCTAGCTTTTGAAAAAATATTTTTTTTTTAAACAAAGCATTTTGCTAATTTATAACTTACCCAGATTTAACGTACCAGAAAAACCCAGATTTCGGGATATTTTTGAAAAAATGAAAATTATATTATATATATATATATATATATATATATACACTCATGGACAAAAAAATTAGCGCACCAAGAAATAATTGCGGGATCGTAACGAAACTTGCAATGAAGGTACATGTCGGGGAGATATGCAAATGATTGGAAATGCAGCGTGATTGCGCATTACGTATAGCCGGTAGAGGGCGTTCAACATCGTACTCTGTGGAGTATAAAACAGGTAACCAAAGCTTGTTTGAGTGTGCTGAATCATTTACAAAGGAAGAGCTGAGATAGGCATGCCATTACGCCGTGTTCGAAGACAATATAAGCAGTTGTCGCAGTTTGAGAGGGGGAGAATCGTCGGGATGATGGAAGCTGGGTGGTCAGCTAGGCGAGTAGCTCGTCAATTAGGCCGCTCTGATTGTGTTGTGAGAAGGTATTGGGACCAGTGGACCCGAGAGATGTCATGTACACGAAGACCAGGCTCAGGACACCCTCGACAGACCAGTCGTCGAGAAGACCACCACATCGTAAGAAATGCACGCGTACAGCCAACTGCTTCATCGGCCGCCATCCAGGCACGGGTAGCACCTTCACTAGGGGCCTCTGTGTCTTCTCGAACCATACGAAGGCGCCTGGCTGAAGGACAGTTGGTATCGCGGGGCCCATTTCGTGTGCTGCCCATGACGCCCACCCATCGACGCCTCCGTTTGGAGTTTTGCCGCGCACGAGGAAACTGGACTGCAGCAGAATGGAACCAGGTCGTCTTTAGCGACGAATCCAGATTCAATCCCGGCAGTGATGACAATCGTGTTCGTGTGTGGAGAGCCCGTGGTGAACGCTTCAATCCTGCCTTTGCTGTACAGCGACACATCGCTCCCACAGCTGGTGTGATGGTATGGGGTGCCATTGCCTACAATACACGGTCACCCCTAGTATTGTTCCGTGGCACCATGACAGCCCAGCGGTATGTTCATGAAATCCTGCAACCACATGTGTTGCCACTCATGCAACGGCACCCAGGAGCCATTTTTCAACAAGACAATGCTCGGCCTCATACGGCAAGGGTGTCACAAGACTGTCTCCGCACTGTTACTACCCTTCCTTGGCCTGCCCGATCCCCAGATTTGTCTCCAATCGAGCATATCTGGGATCATTTGGGACGACGAGTGGGGCATCCCACGAGTTTGAACGAACTAGAGGCAAGGTTACAGCAAATATGGAACGAAATGTCTCAAGACATCATACAGAACTTGTATGACTCAATGCCCGATCGTATCGCATCGTGCATTCGCGCTAGAGGGAGTCCAACGGAGTATTAACTCCTCCGCTCTTTTGCCTTTTTCTCTGAAATAAATTATCCCTTTTCTTTGATTTTCTTATCATTTACTTATATCAAAGTAGTCATTACGTATGTAAAATTTCGTTTCATTTTGACGACTCCTTCTTGGTGCGCTAATTTTTTTGTCCATGAGTGTATATATGTATGTATACAGAGGCTGTTCACACATTTTTTAGACGATGTATATTGTATTCACAAAACTAAATTAAATAAAATTCTTGTGTTTTAAATGTTCTATTTGACATCCCTTATTCTGAACTATCTTTCGACACCGCAATTTCCAGGATAATAATGCCTTTTGAAGTGTCAGAAGAGGTATTCTATCCCATTCCTCCTGAACAGCTTTCCAGAGTCCTGTAAGGGTTTTGGGACGACGTTTGGATAATGCAAATTTTAAAAGTCCAAAAGCACAAAAATCCATAGGTGATACACCGGGAGATTTAGTAGGGATATCAGTGAAGGGTGTGGCCATGATACCAGTTATTTGTTCCATTTCTTTTAGGAATTTTACAGTGGATTTTGATGTATGACTGCTAGCTTTGTCCAGATGGAGTCTCACAGACTGATGGCACTGTGGGTAAAGCGATGGTAATTCATTCAGAAAAATATATGCTATATATATATATATATATATATATATATATATATATATATATATATATATATATATATATGTGTGTGTGTGTGTGTGTATATATACGTATATATATATGTATATATATATATATATATGTATATATATATACACTGCTGGCCACTTTAAATGCAACACCCTGAAGGAAACATGCAAATAACATGAAATTTACAACATGCATTAGCGGAGGTGAGATATGCAAATGATTAGAATTTCAGCGCAGACGCACATCACGCGCGCCTGTGGCGCCACTTCAAAGTGCTATTTAAGGCTTGGAGATTTCGACGATTTCAAGTTCGGCAATTTTCGGCCATATTTCAACAGGATAATGCGCGACCACACGTGGCACGCATTGTCCAACGGTTCTTCGCAATCGCCAGATTGAATTGCTTCCCTGGCCGCCTCGCTCTCCGGATCTTTCGGCGATAGAAAACATGTGGTCCATGGTTGCTCTACGATTGACCCAGATTCCATCCCCAGCTGCCACAGCAGATCAACTTTGGCAACGTGTGGAAGCTGCTTGGTCTGCTGTACCCCAAGAACTCATCCAAAGTCTCTTTGAATCAATGCCGAGGCGTGTGGCAGCGGTGATTTCCAACAATGGCGGCTACTCTGGCTACTGATTTTCGCAGGAACCACACTTCACAGAAGTCTATAAATTTAATCATTTAATACTTGGTCAACATGTTATCTACAAAATAAATTTTGTTGTGATATCTCTTGTCTTTCTTGGTGTTGCAATTTGGGTGGCCAGCAGTGTATATATATGTATATATATATATATATATGTATATATATGTATATATATATATGTATATATATGTATATATATATATATATATATATATATATATATATATATATATGTATATATATGTATATGTATATATATGTATATATATATGTATATATATATATATGCATATATATATGTATATATATATATATATATATGCATATATATATGTGTATATATATGTATATATATATATATGTATATGTCAGACTCTCGTCTCCCATTCCTAAGTGGAATTGATGAACGTGAGTAATAGCGTCTTCAATGAACTCAAAAGAAACGCAAACAGGTGTTAAACGATATACACCTTTGGAGAAGTGCGACAATAGTTGAAAAATCCATTAACGGCGCGCTATGGATTGTCGGCACCTCGGAAAAGTCGGCAGGAAAGAAAATTCGTCATGGATGGTTCGAGAAGGCGCTGAAAAGAATGGATAAATAGAGGCGCGAGTAACGAAGGGGAAAGAATAGATTCGGACTGTTGAAGGGTCAACACGCTTACGGAGGGACGGGGAGCTCGTCGGATTTTGAAAGAATGAGCCCAGCTCTCACGAGTAGTTTTAACGTTCGTCGGAACGAAACTTTGTAAATAACGTATTTAACCAAGATTTTAATATGTTAATAAACCTCATGAAATAAGAGTTGACTCTACAATTATAATTCCTTCTACATGACAATGATTCGTCGGATCACGACTATAAAGGTTAATATTGGCGTAGTCGAATTAAAGAACGTGGGAGGACCCCAGCGATACGGAAGGTATCAGAAACAGATGATCTAGAGTACGAGAGTGGTGATAGATCTTCAAGGAGACGCAGTTTCAAGAGAAGTTGGATTCCGAACGAGTCTACTGGGCACGACTTCAGCGACAGATATTTACTCGGCAACTGGTCAAGAAACGGGAGCAGAATCCTTGGCCAGGAGAAATTCAAGGTCGGATTAAAGTGTGCATCAACGACGTGGTTATATACTGAACTCTCTTGAACTGTGATCAAAGGGCGGCAGCGGAGAAAGATTAGAGTGACAGTTTTTCATCGAGGTGAAAAAGGGGTAAGTGATTCTATCTTTTCTCCCTGTGTATGAGATAGCGGTAGTAATTAGTTGAAGGAATCTAATTA
>OU015499.1:99467090-99470422 GCA_907164885.2 Dolomedes plantarius | reverse complement strand
CGAGTATTAACTCCTCCGTTCTTTTGCCTTTTTCTCTGAAATAAATTATCCCTTTTCTTTGATTTTCTTATCATTTACTTATATCAAAGTAGTCATTACGTATGTAAAATTTCGTTTCATTTTGACGACTCCTTCTTGGTGCGCTATTTTTTTTGTCCATGAGTGTATATATGTATGTATACAGAGGCTGTTCACACATTTTTTAGACGATGTATATTGTATTCACAAAACTAAATTAAATAAAATTCTTGTGTTTTAAATGTTCTATTTGACATCCCTTATTCTGAACTATCTTTCGACACCGCAATTTCCAGGATAATAATGCCTTTTGAAGTGTCAGAAGAGGTATTCTATCCCATTCCTCCTGAACAGCTTTCCAGAGTCCTGTAAGGGTTTTGGGACGACGTTTGGATAATGCAAATTTTAAAAGTCCAAAAGCACAAAAATCCATAGGTGATACACCGGGAGATTTAGTAGGGATATCAGTGAAGGGTGTGGCCATGATACCAGTTTTTTGTTCCATTTCTTTTAGGAATTTTACAGTGGATTTTGATGTATGACTGCTAGCTTTGTCCTGATGGAGTCTCACAGACTGATGGCACTGTGGGTAAAGCGATGGTAATTCATTCAGAAAAAAAAAATATATATATATATATATATATATATGTGTGTGTGTGTGTGTGTGTGTATATATATACGTATATATATATGTATATATATATATATATATGTATATATATATACACTGCTGGCCACTTTAAATGCAACACCCTGAAGGAAACATGCAAATAACATGAAATTTACAACATGCATTAGCGGAGGTGAGATATGCAAATGATTAGAATTTCAGCGCAGACGCACATCACGCGCGCCTGTGGCGCCACTTCAAAGTGCTATTTAAGGCTTGGAGATTTCCACGATTTCAAGTTCGGCAATTTTCGGCCATATTTCAACAGGATAATGCGCGACCACACGTGGCACGCATTGTCCAACGGTTCTTCGCAATCGCCAGATTGAATTGCTTCCCTGGCCGCCTCGCTCTCCGGATCTTTCGGCGATAGAAAACATGTGGTCCATGGTTGCTCTACGATTGACCCAGATTCCATCCCCAGCTGCCACAGCAGATCAACTTTGGCAACGTGTGGAAGCTGCTTGGTCTGCTGTACCCCAAGAACTCATCCAAAGTCTCTTTGAATCAATGCCGAGGCGTGTGGCAGCGGTGATTTCCAACAATGGCGGCTACTCTGGCTACTGATTTTGGCAGGAACCACACTTCACAGAAGTCTATAAATTTAATCATTTAATACTTGGTCAACATGTTATCTACAAAATAAATTTTGTTGTGATATCTCTTGTCTTTCTTGGTGTTGCAATTTGGGTGGCCAGCAGTGTATATATATGTATATATATATATATGTATATATATGTATATATATGTATATGTATATATATGTATATATATATATATATATATATATATATATGTATATATATGTATATATATGTATATGTATATATATGTATATATATATGTATATATATATATATATATGCATATATATATGTATATATATATATATGCATATATATATGTGTATATATATGTATATATATATATATGTATATGTCAGACTCTCGTCTCCCATTCCTAAGTGGAATTGATGAACGTGAGTAATAGCGTCTTCAATGAACTCAAAAGAAACGCAAACAGGTGTTAAACGATATACACCTTTGGAGAAGTGCGACAATAGTTGAAAAATCCATTAACGGCGCGCTATGGATTGTCGGCACCTTGGAAAAGTCGGCAGGAAAGAAAATTCGTCATGGATGGTTCGAGAAGGCGCTGAAAAGAATGGATAAATAGAGGCGCGAGTAACGAAGGGGAAAGAATAGATTCGGACTGTTGAAGGGTCAACACGCTTACGGAGGGACGGGGAGCTCGTCGGATTTTGAAAGAATGAGCCCAGCTCTCACGAGTAGTTTTAACGTTCGTCGGAACGAAACTTTGTAAATAACGTATTTAACCAAGATTTTAATATGTTAATAAACCTCATGAAATAAGAGTTGACTCTACAATTATAATTCCTTCTACATGACAATGATTCGTCGGATCACGACTATAAAGGTTAATATTGGCGTAGTCGAATTAAAGAACGTGGGAGGACCCCAGCGATACGGAAGGTATCAGAAACAGATGATCTAGAGTACGAGAGTGGTGATAGATCTTCAAGGAGACGCAGTTTCAAGAGAAGTTGGATTCCGAACGAGTCTACTGGGCACGACTTCAGCGACAGATATTTACTCGGCAACTGGTCAAGAAACGGGAGCAGAATCCTTGGCCAGGAGAAATTCAAGGTCGGAGTAAAGTGTGCATCAACGACGTGGTTATATACTGAACTCTCTTGAACTGTGATCAAAGGGCGGCAGCGGAGAAAGATTAGAGTGACAGTTTTTCATCGAGGTGAAAAAGGGGTAAGTGATTCTATCTTTTCTCCCTGTGTATGAGATAGCGGTAGTAATTAGTTGAAGGAATCTAATTATTTTTGATAAATTTTGAAGTGTTGATTCATGTGTATAATGATGGAAGTAATTTGTTGAGTTATTGAATTTTGGTAAATGGAATAATAATTTAAAAGTGAAAAAGTGTTGTTTTGTATAACGGGAAATGTGTACAAGTGTTCGTACTAGTTATTAGTGGAAGTGATTTATAATTGTAGTAGTTAAATGCTCTTAGAATTATCATAATTGTGGAAGTAAATAGTTCAAGATAAGTATAGTTGGTTAAATTTGGTTATAGTTGTAAAAGTGAATTTGTACTTGTTTGCTGCATTTGTGATTAAGTGGTATAAGCTAAAAATGGCGTTCATAGGGAAGGGGCGGAAAGCCGATTTAATTTTGTTAGCTACAGAGTTAACAGGGATTTGTCCGTCTTCGGAGAACAGGACATACACTGATCTTAAGGAAATGATATTAGGAAGTGAGAAATATGAGGAAGAGTCCGCTAAGGAACGGTTATTTGCCATAATTAATGAGAGATTAGAACGAGAAAAAAGTGAAGAGAGGGATAGACAAAGGGAAATTGAAAAACAGGAGATAGATAGACAGGAAAGAGAGAAACAAAGAGAAATAATGTTAAAATTGAAAGAATTAGAAGTTGAAGAATTGAGGATGAGGGCAGGTAAAAGACTTTCAAGTTTTAGGGTCAGAGAAAGTATTGGAAGGGTTAATAATAATTTCGAAGGAGTGTTGAAAGAGGAAAAAAGGGTTATTCTTGAACCACTAGTTAACACAGATAAGGTATGTGCCAAAATTGACCGGAAAAAGGAGGATAA
>OU015499.1:99217090-99462090 GCA_907164885.2 Dolomedes plantarius | reverse complement strand
GAACTTGAAAGAATATTTACTTTGGTTATCTGTTAAAAAAAAAAAAAAAAATTGAGACGGCTATGATATGACAACGAGCCCAGCATGAGGGGAGTTATTTCTGATATTCATTTAAGAGTTTCATAAATTAATCCCAGATCTTTTCTGTTTGTTTGTCTCGTTCCTGTTTTCCAAAGTTCGGGGTTTCAGAAACCCCGACGATAATTCCCCCCTCGCGGGTAGCAAGTCGGGAGCGCTACCCCTTGCTGTGATGGGCGGTCCCGTCAAAGTTATCAATCATCCCCCCCCCCCCCCAACAGACGAAATTCTCAGCAAATTTTTTTAAAAAATCACTTTTTGTCAACTATTTACAGCTACATAAATGCTGATAATCAAATAAAATTGGTATTGTCAGATAGCCTGAACTTTTCTGCAGTACTCTACCGGATTCATTTTATAAATTTCATCCACCGAAAGAACTTATGAGCGTTTAAAACACACTATAGCAGATTTTTCTCCGAATAATTTAAATTTAAAAATATTAATTGCATTTTTAAAAAAAAACGAAAGCGGTACACAGGTGTAAAATTTCTTTCTCTATGACGGAGTAGAATTTTAAAAAAAAAATCTTTGAATCCAAGTCGGCAATCTGTGGACAAATTTTCTCCATAGGTTAACATTGAGGTGAGCGAATCCAGTGGGGTTTGTACATAGCAGCCTTAACTTACGCGCGCTTATAAAGCCTGTTTCTCTACTGGCTCCGCCTACACACACGTGTACGCTTACGTATTTGACCTACAAGATTTGCATTTTTGTCTAGAATCAGTGGTTTTACATTCAGTTCAGTTCTTTTCCTGAAATTCGATAAAATATGCAAAGTCTCTTAATTTATTTCACCAGTGTACATCAATTTAAATGTAAAATTTTTATTCATAAAATGTAATTTTGATTACTCTTCATCCTTAAGGAAAATCTTTCAAGTACACTGTAATCTGAATAAAAAGTACATTTTTATTTTATCTAGAACTTCGTAATTACATGTCACATCTGAAACCTTTTTCTGATCATATGAAGAAGTTTGCTCTGTAATCTGTAAATGTCTACAACTATGGTATTATTTAATAAATTATCTAAAGTTCTTAAATATTTTTCTTCTGTTAGGTTAGAAAAAAATAGGGAAATTGTTTTAGAATTCCAAATGCATGTTTTTATTGTGCTCTTACCTTTTGAGTTTTTCAGAGCTATAATTCATTGAATGTTAATTTAAACATGAGGAAATGAAATTAGATATTCAAAATTTTATACAATATTCAATATTTTAAAAATGGAATAAAATTCAGTTCAAAATAATACTATTAATATGATTACATTATATTATATAAATGCATTTATATACGTGCAGATATCATAAATATTTTAAAGACATCTGGTTATATTGTTAAAGCTCTTTTTTCTTCTCATATGATCATTTATTACAACCATTTATGGTAAAATGTGCTTTATTAACCCTCCCCCCCCCCCCCCCTGAATGCTTACGTAATACTTGAATAACACCTCTCTAAGATTTGCATGTACGTGTATATATGCACTGAATGGCCGATTTATTATTTCCACCTGACAGTTTTATGTAAATCAGCTGTAACATCAAGCTGTTGCTGCTAGAGGGTCAAATTTGTACAAAATGAGGTTGGTGGATGATTGTTAAGAGAGTTGAAGCATATTGCTTGTGAAGGAATGGGCAAAAAATACAAATTATTGGACGCTTGAGTGATGGATGATTGTGGGTGCTAGAAGCAGTAAATATCACTAGAAGTGCTTCACTTGGGATGTCTCTTAGAACACCTGTTCATATTTACAAAGAGTAGTCAACCATACAAAAAGCTTTGTCTCTGTCTAAGATGTGTGACCATCACTGGTTACTGGATGCATGAGTTTTTCTAATTATTTATATAAATTTCCATAAGGTGCTCAAAATGTTCTCTATTGCTGTTGCCTAGAGCGCCTGCCCTTTTTTTTCTTTTTCCTGAGCTTGTTCAACAAACCACATATTTCATGGCACTTAAAGTACTCAGGTCAAAGAAAAGAATAACAGGTAATTTTTAAATATCAGTCAACAATTTTTGTTTCGGATTTTTTCTATAATTTTTTTTTATATGTTATCAGCCTGATTTTTTTAATTGTTCGTAAATAAAAATTTCTCCGTTTGTGTGTTTATGCATATGTTTATGTTTCCTGCCTTGTTTTCATATGTACACCAGACTGGGGTCTGAGACAGTCGTCAGCCCCAGGCACCTTAGAAACAACAACAGTTCTCGAAATTTGTTTTTGTCAAAGGGTGCTAGATTGCAAATCACGATTCATTTTCATATAATGTTCAAACTTTTTTCCTCTACTTCTATATGTTAATTTATTCTTTCCTTAATATTCCTTATCACAGCTAAACGATTTTGTCATGCACAATCATATTAACAATTGTTTATAATATGTTTATATCAATATTTCTGTGGTTATGAAGTATTTTTATTTTACTGTTATAGTTCTCTTTATATAAACTGTACATTTTTTATGAATCGTCAAGGTTTAAACCAAATGGATTTAATTTGCATTTATTTAAATTTGCATTTATTTTATAATTTGCAATGGATTTAATTTGCATTTTTTAATGTATAATGTATAGAACTTTAATTGGATTCTGGCCCAAAATTCCAGAAAATATATATTTTTAAGTTATCAAATTATGTACAAACTGAGGTAAATAAATTTATAATTTTATTCCATAATAACTATATAAATTATATGATTATAACTTATGATTTTTTATGCACAGTGCCTTAGGTATAAATTGTTCAATAATATAAAAGTTTTTTTTCTTTTTTGTCATGTACCAGACATCTAATCAAAATTCTGAAAAATTTTTATTATGAGCTATATAAGAAAAAAAATGTTAGTATTTTTCTAAAAAACCCTGTAGTTGGATCTGTTTGAACTATGTAAGTAAAAACTAGTAATCAATACGAATTATAAGTTTTGTAAACAATAAATATAATTGCTTAACAGTGATACGGTGAAGCTATTAAGTAGCTTTCATTGTTGGAATGGCCTTTATCAGAAAATCATAACGAATGATTGATATTTGTTGCAACAGTTGTAGCTGAGGTTTCAAATGCAATAAAATTATAAAATGTATCAGGATGAACTCAAAAGTATGTGGTGAGCAATGTGGCAGCAAACTTTGCCTAAGGCTTTAAAACTTTTTAAATGAAGAATTTAATTTTTAACTTCTATCAGATGTGCTGACTCATTTCTCTTTATATAAAAGTAAAAATCGCATTAAATAACCGTTCTAAGCATTGTTATTTCATCTGATTTCTTGTTGCTGCATAGGTACATAAAAAGTGTCTTTCTAAGGTGGATCTAGAAAAAAAAAAACAGATAATAACAGGACTTGGTACCCATCTTTAAGTACAGAAATTCCTCCAAAATTTTATTTTATATTTACCACATACTTTTGAGTTTATCCTGATACATTTTAAAATTTTATTGCATTTGCAACCTTAGCTACAACTGTTACAACAAATATCAATCATTCGTTATGATTTTCTGATAAAGGCCATTCCAACAATGAAAGCTACTTAATAGCTTCGCCGTATCACTGTTAAGCAATTGTATTTATTGTTTACAAAATTTATAATTCGTATTGATTACTAGTTTTTACTTACATAGTTCAAACAGATCCAACTACAGGATTTTTTAGAAAAAATACTAAATTTGTTTCTTATATAGCTCATAAAAAAAATTTCAGAATTTTCATTTCAAGATGTCTGGTACATGACAAAAAAGAAAAAAACTTTTATATTATTCAACAAATTTGTACAGTTACTTGTACCTAAAGGGAGTGTGATAAATACGTCACGAATTTACAGGAGCCACAATGTTGGCGCCAATCGCCTCAGCTTGGCAACCAAAAAATTTCGCTAAATTGGCGAAAAATTTACCTGACCGTCTTATACAGTCTAGCCAACCTTAAAACGCGCCAAGCCATTGGCGAAAAAGTAATCGAGCCAAATTTCACCAAATCTGACCATCTTATCCAGTTTTGCCATTTTTTGCACCAGTCGCCATTAATGCACACGGCAATGGATTTCTCAGCGATCAGCATCGAACCAGAGACGTTGCCTTTGCCAACTGGGCCACCACACCCATCTACAATTATAATTCATGTGATGCATATTTCTTCACAGCATGATTATACAATCCATTTCTGGTGTACTGAGAAAAATAAAGAGTACCAGAATTTTCAAAACTGTATTTTTGACACTTACTGCAATTACTTTATATTCAATGAATATTTTTTACCCCTAGGAGGTGGGGGGGGGGGGGTGATAGGATACATAAATCCTAAAGCAACAAACCTCAATTTCACTGACTCATTTTAAGGACAGTAACTATATACACCCGATTCGATTTTGCAAGAGGAATACGTTCCAGGGACTACCATTCAGAAAAAAAAGTGCAAAAAAAGATACAGTAAACACATAAAAATTGGTGATAGGTTCTATTCAAATATACTTAATAAAAAAATGTTAATGTACATAAGAAATATAGATCGATTGACTGAACTTTAATAAATATGTAAAAGACAATCAACTAAACTTATTTTAATTATGTTTATACAGGTTGTTTTATAAATTAAAAAAGTATGACAGTTGGAATCAAATTAATTGTCGAAAATAAATTGAAATCATTTTCTATTTATACACACATACATACTAATAACATTCAGTCATTCAGTGTCAATATTAGATAATAAACGTGCCCATTTACTGTTGTTTCTCAGTGACAAAAAATCACTCTTATCCCTGGAAAATATTTAATGGCGATATACCTACGAGTGTGTATCGAATAAAATTAACATCTTGGTGTTTTTTTTATTTCACCGGTTTTTAATATGAATTCGGTTATCAGATGCTGGGATTTTATTTTTGTTAATTTTTTATAACATGACAGAATTATTTTTTAAATCATGTTGGAAAAAGTATAGCTTGTTCAATACTCAAATCCACTTTAAGAAAATGATTTCCAAGTTTATTGGCTAGTTGGAGGCCACTCCATCATCAATACCATAAACTAACGTGGAATTATCAACATTCTCCAAAAAACTCTCTGATAACATTGCACTCAATATTTTTTATTTTGATTTATATTTTTAAACCGTATTATAAAGTAAAAAAAGACAGAGTCAAAAGATTATTGGTTTTTTTCTTGGACCTGTTATTTCAAATCCGTGCAAAAAGAGAATGGGGTATATAATAAAAAATTACCCAACACATATAAAGAATATGCAGGTAAGAAAGCAGACAATTTTAATCTAGTTCTAAACTGACCCAAATAGAATTTTTATAATGAAAAAATTTTAAAACATCATATGCAGGCTGTCATAAATCTCAGTTAATACAGATTTTATAAATTTTTAAATTTTTCTAACAAAAAAGTCTTTAGAATACATAGTGAAGAGAAAATTACACATTTTTATATATAATATACTAATAATTATGTGCAGTTATGAAGTGTTAAATAATTAATCTTTGCTTTAATAAGAATATCAGTTTTAGATATCTAGTATTACTTTCAAATCATCTTTGTGGAAGTACATTGATTTCAAACTTTAAACAACCATATTATAATGACTGATGTACCTAAAATGATGAATATTTAGAAGTATTGCATTTAATGCTGTTACTGTTATCTTTGTTACAATGAAGGATGAGCATGAATGTTATTTATTAAATTTTGTCATGAAAAATTTTAACACTGAATAAATACAGAAACAACTAACATATAAAAAATTATTTCAAATATAATCATAAATAAAAAACTCTCTGCTATAAGAATGATACAAGAAAGCAACTCCTAAACAGCAGATAAATGCTCATGGTTTGAAGCTATAAAATCTCACCAAATTTAGTGCCAGTTCATCATTTATGTGGAAAATTTAATTGTTTAATTAATTGTATCTATAAGGTTTGCATGAAAATAACAATGTATATCGATTTCATTTTAATTTTTAAAAATATAATGCACATAAATGATGGGTTGTTAACTTTGATAAGTTTTAGATGTTTTAACAATTTTGATATATTAAAATTGTTAATATATCACATATAATTTAATTTCATGTTTAACATGAAATTAAATTATAAAAACACATGAATGTTGGAAAAAGTGCCGGATATTTTATAGCAACAAAGTTGGTTATTATATAGGTGGTACTTTGTTTGTGCTCTGCTACATTGGATCGTATCCTTTATAATACATGTTTTTATTATTCAGTTTAAAACCTTAATAAATTGCAAATCTGATCAAGCTAAGCTTCTTTCTTATATCGCCAAAGGTCAGAAATATCACTAGGGTTTTTTTAGTTTCAATTAATTGAATTTGAATAAGTATCATTTAGATATTCTAAGCCAATGAAATTCGAAATTAGCTTTAGCTCATAGGTTCTCAACGTGGGTGATAATGCCCCCTTGTGGGCATTTGAGACTTTCAGGGGGGCAGTAGAAGACCCAGAGAAAATTAGGGGCTGTTGAGATGGCACGGAGGGGCGTGGGCAGATTAAAAAAATATAGTCTGAAAAAGACAAAAAAAAAACATGCTAATCACGTACTAACTAAAGTAAACTTTAATATTGGTTAATTTTTTTTATTGTATATATTTTAATCATTTTTATCTATGTGCGAAAATTCACATATTTCAGTAGTTCGGGAAGTGGATGAAAATTAAACTTAAAGATTCCATTACATTCAGATCTACATTAAACTGGATGATATAAAAATTTTTAATTTTAGATTTGAATTAAAAATTTTCAAATCTTCCGATTTCACGTGAATTATCTCATATATAAATAAAGGTAAAGTTAACAATATGCATAAAAGGACGTAAATTTGTCACTGTATCTCTGTTAGCTTAGGAGGGAAAATTTGCAGGGGGGCGCCGAGTAATTTTTCTTTTGAAAAGGGGGCGTTAGGTCAAATAAGGCTGGGAACCCCTGCTTTAGCTTATGAATTATACATTCAGTCAATGAAAAAATTTTTGGATTATTTTCATATTTTGATTTTCCTCCTTTTCAAAGAAATACAATCCAGAAAATGAGAGCTCACCCTTGGTTATTCATATCTAGATTATAGATCGTACTCTAGGCCTAAGTACAGCTGGTAGAACATTTCACGATGCCAATCTTTTTGAATTCTAAATTTTTCAAAAATCAATATTCATAATTAATTTTTTACAAATACTGTATCCTTTTCTGAATATTTTTATTTCATTCTTAGTTTTATAAAATGTTTTTTATAATTTGATAATATTTCTAAATTTTAATTTTTGTTATAAAAGTTCACTGGTAATACTATTGTTATCAATTTTTGGCTAAGATTCCTTATTGTCCCGTTTGCTCATTAAGATGATTTCGTGCCAATCCTTGTCACACGGCTCATTCTCTTGGTTCAGAAAACATGCCTTGACGAGCTACATCAGAACGTCAAAAGTCAGAGCACAGATTTTTGTTTCTGCTGTATTTTCTGCTTGACTGCAATTGGATTATCCCATTCTGGTACAGATGTGTTATACACACCTCCCTGCCAAGTTTGTCAATTTTGTGTTTGGCGTGGTAATCATGCGATTTTGGCGAGATTTTCTTATTTTGTGGTAACCCAGTTTGAATGGCTAGTCGTGTGCATTTGTTTACATGATATAATATGGCGGCCATGTTGTTGCGAAATATTAATGACATATTATGGATACTATTAGATGTAGATTTTTGAGAGATATGCGTACTCTTGGGGTTGTTAGGGATATAAAGTGGGAGGCTAAATGAGGTTTTTTGCGGTTTATTTGAAATTAAATGTTAATTTAAACAGTTAATTTAGATGTGGTTTCATGAATTTACATGTTGGTTATGTTATGTGTTTCTACATTTCAGTTTATGAAAACGTTGTGGTTGATTTAAAATGCGGTAGGGTACAGATGTAGTATATGCAACAAACGCCAAGGGTTTTTTTTTTTTAACCCATTAACCGCTGGTGTTGCGTTGACGCAACGGTCAAAATAAATGTGTATAAAAATTTAGCTATCAAATGAATTTTATGTTAACAGTAGTTTTTGAGTAGGGTTAATAATCGAATTGAAAACTATTTGCCTTCAACTGTTCTTTTAATTAATTAACGAGTTCCAAACTTAGACAGATAGTTAAGCATTTTTGAACGAGAACTTTCTCCTGGTCTTTTTCACAGAAGAAATATAGGGAGACAAACGTGAGATTTAGGGGTGATTTATTTTTAGCTAAGGTCAAAGTTTATCAGAACATTCCATCAATCGGTTGATTTTGTTTGGGTGGGGGAGAAAGAAAAAACAGGTGTTGCGTTGGCGCAACGTCAGCGGGAAAAGGGTATTCACATGTGTCGCTCGACTCCGTAGAACTTTCCACCGTTCTGTGGTTATAGAAATGCCTAAAACTAGATACTTTACGTTTAAAGAAGTTCTTCAAAGAATTTTCGACGAAGATTCAGATAATGATGACGAGAATTAAACTGATATTGTTGTTATTCTACCAGAGACAGCAGAGGCTAGTGATGAAGAAGGAAATGATAATATTTTGAATAGTGACAATGATGATTTACCATGCGATACTGCTGTAGAAATTGAAGTGTGAGTAAAAAATAAGTTTTTGCCTCCTAAAAGCAGTACAGGTTTTTTGAAAAAAATTAAAAAACAAAAACTGAAGATTTAAAATGGATAAAGAAGGGACCATTGAATATGTCTCAGCCGAAAAATGAAGAAAAAGATCAAATCGGAACTATGAAAAGTATAATACAAGATAAAACTAGTGCAGAGATTTTTGATCTTCTCTTTGGCTCAGAGGTTTATTCCCTTCTCGTCGAATAGACAAACTCATGTGCCCAACAAAAGAATCACCCCCATTTTTTAGCATCTGAAGCCTACATGAGACGGTTCATTCGAATATTGTTGCCGACGGGATATTATTCTTTACCTCAGGAAGAAATTTACTGATCTCTTGATAATGACATTCAGCATGCAAAAGCCATTACGTGGAGAACGTGGACATTTTATTGTCAAGTCCGAAGACAGCAGAAGACTGCGTAGTAAACAATGCCGTAGCCAGACAATTTATCCATGCAAAGTTTGTCACGTTACTCTACATCGTGATTGTAGTGAATCTTTTCGTGATAGAAACTGTTTTCTGGATATAATAAGTAATTTTGTAAAGGAAAAATAAGTTAAATCTTTATAATAAATAAATTACCTGTAAAGTGATCATTATCTTTCTAAAGTGTAACAAAGTTAAAAAAAAATTCCCAGTGCTCAAATCAAAGAAAACCCTGCAGAAGTTCAGTTGAACTCACTTAATGTCAATACTCTTATTCCGCTGACGTTGCGCGAACGCAACACTCGATTTTTCGAAATTTAAGACCAGTTTTGTTATTTTACCCATAAATTAATGTTGTATATGTTCAAATGAATAGCCAATATTATTTGTATAAAAAAAAATTCACCCCTTATAGTTTTGGCGGTTAATGGGTTAACCAAATCTGTTGGTTGTTTGGCAGGTTTTTAAGGGATGCCGGTTTTTACTTTGGTGTTGCCAATTTGTGTTTCTGTTGCTTTTAGGATTTTGTTGTTGCCAGATTTAGTTTTGTCTTGTGTTTTGCATCATTTATAGGCGCCATGAATGGTTTTTTACCTTCTTTAGAGTAATAATATTATGCTGTGGCAACAGTTTTTGAATTTTGCGTTCTAAGTTTGAATTTTGCCATTTAACTGTGAGCTAGCAAGCAGTGTGGATACAAATCAATCTGGTTGTATATTTCAATTTATTTTTGTTCTTTTATTTATTATGTGTGCAGTATTTAGTGTAATTGAGAAATATCAGGGGATTTTAGTGTATAAAATAGAGGCGATATAATGCAAATAGATCTTTATATTTTATTGTGAACACGTATTTTTTTCAATTGAATTTGAGCTGTAATTTATGTTTAATGAAGAAATATATATTTAACCAAGGTGTATTTTATGTTTATTTAAATGAGTTATTATTAGTTGCATTATACTGACTTTTTTTAGTGGGGGGGCAGTCCCTCCATCTAAAAAATGTCTCATTATTTTAAAGCTTTTATTTCTTGGATTTATGTGTTTTTAAGATCCCGTGTGTGCCTACGAGTTTAACAAAGCCAGCAGTAAGTTTGTTTTCCAATTTATTATGTTTACTACATCTGTTCCATAATTTGTTTACATTTCACACTTTAAGCCTAACATGTCTGCGGTAACCCTCTTCTCGACAAGTTGGCGACAAAACTTTTGGCACCAACTTGTTGCCAAAGGAGGTGCGTCTGACACATCTGTTCCAAATATATTTATATATAGCATATTTATACATATATAAATAGCTTACTACATTAATATATAACATATTTACATTAACTGGAAATAATTACACATATTTTTTGCAAAAAATTTTTGTACATGAGTAATTGTAATGATTTTTCAATCTAATTTTCTTTAGTTTATATATTTTATTTTTTTTTAATATATTTATAAATATATATAGCATAATATATTAATATATATTTATATTAAATTAAAATAGATTGAATTAGATTGGTAAAATTGAATTTATTTTTATTTTCTTTGTAGTGATTAAATTTGTCAATTGGATATCATTCTAGAATTTTTTTTTTTTTACTTTGTAATTTTTTAAGGAATTTATTTTACTTAAAAAGGGCAATATTTTAACCTGTAGATATTTAGAAGTAACTTAAATGTGATAATTGTTTTAAATTTTAATTAACAAGGCAGCCTGTTTTAGTTGTATGTGTAGTTGTAATATGGTCAATGATGAACAAAAATATGGAAACAATATTTCTAAGATGTATCTGAAATCATGACTATATATAAAAAAAAAATTTCCAGCTTGTTTTTTCAAGGAGAATAACATTTTTTAATAATAAACTTCAATATTATAAAAATCATCACTGGATATTTACAAGTTTTATTTATTAATAAATTTCTTAATGCTCTTATTTTATTGAAAAAGGTAAATAAATAAGGTGTGATGCATGTTATCAGATGAGTAGCACGAAGAGGTGGGGTTTAAGAACCAGTCGTACTCACTTGCCATGCGGACAGCTGGGCAAACAATGGCATCAAGGTTGGCACAAAAAAATTGGCTTGGCGAGCAATCGGGACAATTAGGGAGCTGTTCCCAGTTTTTTTTCATTCTTCTATATACATTGAAATTATCTTGCTATAAACTTTTAAATTTATGTACTTTATCTTTCCCTATTTTTATATTTTTATGTGTCTTTATCTTGAAGTATTTATGTGTTTATTTACTAGTTTTTAAGAATTTTTTTAATAAAATTCTTGTATTTAGAATATATTATTTCCCTACACCTTCCAATAAGATATCCTATGGCGTACTTTAAAATAATTTAAATGTTGACCTAATTTTTGAAACCAATACTTTGTAAATATTTAGGCTGTTTTAATTATTTATTCCAGATAAATGCTGTATTCAATATTTTTTATTACAATATTCTAAGGTTATTTAATAGCTACTTATTGTTGAATTTTTGTACAAAGTATTGGATTGCCAGGTTAAAAGTTTTAAAACAGTGAGAAATGGTATTTTCTTAAATTTCTCATTAGAAATCCACTTGGTAGAGATTGAGAACTTTTTGCCGAACGACACAGGATATGGAACTCTTCCCGTATATTTTGTCTTTTACTGTAATTATTCACAGTTCAAAATCCTTTGTATAACTCATAACCAGCAAAGTTGCTTAACGCTTTATGTCTTACTTTTATGGTGATATATTTATAAATTTAGTATACCAATTGGGTAAATCGGAAGAAGCTGGGGCGGTTGGCGACTTTTTGGCGATTTTTTTTTTAAAGTCACCAAATTTGCTTTTCTGAGTCCGTGAGTTTTTTTCCCTGCTCATATTTTGTTGTTTTGCTGTTTTTAAAAGTTTAAAGTTTAAAATACACGGTGCCATTGCCAATTTGGCGCCAAAATCCCGTTTGGGGACCTGTTAGGCTTAAACTGCGAAATGTAAACAAATGTGACGACCAAGAAAGAACAAATAAATTGAAATACAAACTTACTGCTGGCTTTATGAAATTCGTAGGCGCACACGGGATCTTCGCCTCGCTCAGATACCCTTGCTTCACTCCGCTACACATCCATCCAAAAATATTACAGAAAATCCCCAGCCGCTGGCTTTGCTACGTACCACTGGCTGTAGTACAGTAAAAAAAGCTTCCGCTGGCTGTAGAGGTCAGTAGAACAAAGCTTATCCCATAAAAAATCAAATAATATTATCTGATCCGAATCTAAGAAACCATGGACTAGTGCGTCATTTCCAACCCCTTCTGTACCCCCCCCCCCTCCTAGTCTCTATTGTGAAAATCTACATCTTACAATATCCAAAATCCACCCCCGGATATTTAGAAACGACATCTTTAACCAACATAGCAATAAACGGCTAACTGAAAAGCATTGAACAAACACTATAAAAGGCGCATTCAGATGGAATTGTAGGGGTAACCAGAAAAGAGGATACATCATAACAGGAAGTAAATAATTGCCAAGTTGGCTTCACCCCAACTTCTTCCGATTAACCAATTATACATATGACATTACATTTTGCGCTATTTTATTGTGAGGGAAGCTCAATGCGGTTAATCGGAAGAAGCTGGGGCTGCCGCCAACTTGGCGATTATTTACTTCCTGTTATGATATATCCCGATTTCTGGTTACCCCTACAATTCATATGAATGCGCCTTCGATAGCAACCCTGTTTACAGATATTAATCTAATCCCAGCATCAGTTTTGCTCCTGCTGCCATCTGTTGACTTATAAAGGATTCTATTTAATTTAGTATGTATTAAAATCAGAATTTATAGAGATTTTAACAAAATAAATTGTTGAAATTTAAATTTTCTTTCTTCAAATTTCCACAATCATTTAAATTTGATAAATTTGAGTTTGTTAATTAGAAATAAATGTATTGAATAATAAGCTTAAATTTAAAATATTTAAAGTTAAAATTGTAATAAAAGCTTAAATTTAAAATATTTAAAGTTTAAATTGTAATAAAAGCTTAAATTTAAAATATTTAAAGTTTTAAATTGTAATAATTTAAATTTATTTGAATATATAATTTTTTAAAAATCAAATTTTAACTATTTAAAGTAAAAAATAAATGTATTGGATAATAAGCTTAAATTTAAAATATTTAAAGTTTAAATTGTAATAATTTAAATTTATTTGAATATATAAGTTTTAAAAATCAAATTTTAAATTATTTAAAGTTTTAAATTGTAATAATTAAATTTATTTTAAAAGATAATTTTTTTTATTTGATTTAAAAAAAAATTATTTTAATGTGGTTACATTTGTGTATTTACATAATAAAAAGATTAACAGAAGAAATGTTATTATCAAGACCTGAAAAGATTGCATTTTTCATTTGTATTTTATATATAACAATACCAGAAGCCAGAATAAAAATATTTTTCTTGGGTATAAATTGAAGGATGCTAAGTCCATTTTTTGTGATAACCAAAGGGAGCAAAATGAAATACTGTAATTCTGTAACACTTTTCGGTAATAGAGATACAAATTTTATGTTCCTTGGGATTCCATGAGATCTAATTGTAAGAAAATTATGGTTATACTAGATAACCCAACAAGCAGAAAGCCATATTAAAGAGCAAGATATTTTTTTATCTCTAATTCTACTAACCTTATTTAGAAGAATGTTTTATTAGAAATTGACAAAATAACAAAGACAATATTAAATTTGAACTGTTGGGTCGGTTGGTTGATTTGTAACTTTATGGTCCAATTATGCTCATAAGAGCTAATTAGACTGGGCCGTATGATTTAAAGTGGATTCCGAACCATTACAACATCCGTGCCAACCTAAGAATTCAAGCCTGTCACTTTTCATACATTAAGCCAGAACTCTAATCATTATATAACTTAAAATTTAATGAGGAGATAGGTAAAGAGGTCACAATCATATATTACATATTCAGTGATCAAAGATTTTGTTTTTCTTGGGCTGTTCGAGTTCCAAGAGTGTGCGTTATCTTATCCACAGATATCTAAAATATTCTCACTTTGGCCAAGTTTATCTTGGATGTATAAATTTACTGATCAAGCTGAAACTATAATCTTCACAGCTTAAAATATATGGTCATAAGAGTAAGTGGTAATAATGAATATGTAAATCACACTTTGCAATGATAACCTGTAAAGCTACAATCAACTTAATATAATGTTGCACTTCAATGTGAAGAGTTTTATATTACACAATTGAATTCAATGAAATAGATTCATTTATTGTTAAAATGCAAAATTAAACACTAAATGTCTGGTTGAATTGGATATTGTACAGTACCACATTATATGTACTCTATTAATATAGAATAGATGGCGCCACCTTAAAACCTAGTACACCTGTTTTTTGCAATAAACTGTTCCAAAGGGTTTGAGATTGATTCCTGATGGTTGCCGTTGCTCTAAATTTGATTTCCGCGCGCAATTAAAATTATTTTATTCTTTCGGTTCCCGCTCTTCCTTGGATTAACACTGACTTTATGCTCATGCGACGCCTTTCATAATCGCCACGAATACCGGTAAATTTTCGTTGTTTTTCCTTTATGATCTTGAGTGAAAGGGGCAAAAGTGCAGCAGGATTATTAAGATAATATTACTGATGAAGAGGAATTCGAAAACTGAATAAGAATCAATTTAAGAATTCAAAGTAAAGTCCCTTAGAGTTTCAATGAGAACTCAAAGAATTTTGGATAAATTTAAGGGCAAATTTACTGAACTTTGATAGTAATTACAACCCTACGGTTGATGAAAAGATATGTAAAACGATTAGTGACGTCTAGCGAAAACTACGCCGATTGTGAAAGCATCTCACTTCCCCCTAAGTAATAAAAAAAGCAAAATTACTGAATCTGAAACTTAAAAAATACTTAATTTTAAAAATTAATTCTTTAACGTTAGTCAACGTCTACTAAAATTACGGCGCTTATGAAGGCATCGTCAAAAAAAATCCTAGGACGTGCGAATCTAGATCAAGGTAAGTCATTTTTATGTTGTTATTTAAGGTATCGGACTCGTTTAAAACGTCGATTTTAGACGCGAAAATACGAAATTTCTTATATTCTTTTAAAAAAATGGTTAAATTTCTGTTTTCTAAATCTTTTATTTTTTTCCATACGATGATAAGAATTAAATCGGAGCGATCTCAGTGCAGTTAAATATTTTAATTTCGTTTTCTGAAGAACTTTATTCATTAAAATGTAATTATTCAAATGTATTTACATTTAAATTGCTATTGTCTAGTTAGGGGACTATTTTTTTTCTCATTTCCTACTTTGGTGCTATATTCCGGCGAAAAATAGCACAAGTTTTTGTAAAAAATGGCACCGAACGTAGTCGGATACCTTAAACTTTTCATGTTGCGATTTTTTTGAAAGGTCGCCAGAATTTCTGAGTTCTCTTTTTTTCCCCCCTTCATATTTCGTTGTTTTGCTGTTTTTAAAAGTTTAAAACACCAAAACAACGAAATATGAAGGGGGGAAAAAAATGGCGGACTCAGAAACGCAAATTTGGCGACTTTTCAAAAAAATCGCCAAAAAGTAGCCAACCGCCCCAGCTTCTTCCGATTTACCGTATAATTTTCAACATCTAAACAAAACAATTCTCTCATGCAATACAGAAAATAATACCTGTAAAATAAACTCACTTGAATAGCTGTTTGTTTTCCTAGCATCAACTGTAATGTTATTTCAGTCTGTGATCAATTTTACAAGTTGCGAAGGTTTATAGCCACGGGCACTTCATACACTTTTAATTACTAAGATTACAAGCAATTGAATACTATATTCAGTTATACAATAATAAGTAGAACCGGTTACTTCTTACTCCTACTAAGCGGTTAAGCGATATCGTTGCCACTGAACCGAAAAATAATAGTAGTCAGTTAACTGTAATTTATAACTGCTATCTGCTACCAAAGTCGAGATCCGGTGATTCAAAAGTTCGGTGAGAAAGTAAAACGCGATAAAAGAAAGGGATCTATACGGCACTTATTTGTCGGAGACACATGCAGTTTGTACACATGAGAACGTTGCAACGCGCGTTAGAAAACGCGCATTGAAGAAATACAACTGATCAAGTGATTTCGTACACACGCAACGCTTTCGTCTACTAGAAGGCACGTTGCAACAGTGTTGCCAACCTTTTCGAAGCGCCTCCCCCTAGCGCCATCTCGAAATCCCCCTGTTTCCCCCCTAACACCAACTTGAGATCCCCTAGACCTTCCTAAAAGAAATTCTGGTTCCAAATAGGCATCCTGTTTGAGAGATAAATTGAAATAAATAGAAAATGCACACTTACATAATGAAATGGAGGTTTATTTATATTTGACATATGTATGGAACTTATAATCTAATTAAAAAAACGCGTCTCGATTGTACATTACTATCGATTTTTCTAATTTTAAATTTCGTCGATGTCAGGATAATTATCGAGTATTTCATCAAAGACATCGGCCAGGCTCTCATTTTGTGCTTTACTATTGCCTGCATTTTTAAAGTCATACATATTGACGTTGAATCATTTGAACATACGGATGGAAAGAACGAATTTCACACATGAACCGCAGTTCTTTTGTAGAGTAAACCTCACCATCATAATACTTTGAAGTACTTCGAGGGACAACTTATTCCGTAATTTATTTTTAATTACTTTGTATGTCGAAAAAGCACGTTCGACACTTGCATTTTTTTTTAGAACATATTATTATTATTGCTATTGCCCAGTGTAAGTACGACTTTACTTACAAATTCTTCAATTTAAAACATAAAATTAATTCACACCTGATAGTCATCGGATTTATTCGGCCCATCTAGTTCAATGAACATAGCTTTCAAAATCCCCATTTATTTGGCAATGTTTTATATGGGTTGCTGGACCACTTCCGAGGCTCTTGTGGACCACCTGTGGTCCGCAGACCACCGGTTGGGAACCACTGGTTTAAAATGATCGTCATGTAAAATTTATTGATAATAGTTAAAATCTTTAAGAATTTTTTTCAGTTTTATCATATTTCTTTTGATCAAGCCTTTACATCATGCTTAGTGACACAATCATGTATTATGTTTGACAAATAATTAATAAACTATATTGTAAAGTGTCAGTTCTAAACCCTCGTGTAGCAAAAAATGACCATAGCGCTCTAAACCAAAACCAAACCAAACCAAAACCAAAAACCAAATTAGACCGAATGAATATTCAATACCTGGAAATAAAAGTCGACAACTGACAACTGCCAGGTCAAGTTGTCAACAAGCTCCTGATCAAAAACATTTGGTAAACGAAAAACAAAACTGAAAACTGAAACACTAAAACTTAACCTAAATTACCTTTTTCAAGAAAAAGTTACGAAAATCTCGGCTGGTCTGCGACCTTTGATAAATTCCTGTGTAGTAGATATTTGTTATTTGTTTGAGGAATCTAAATTTACAGAACATAATGCATTATTATGCATGTTGTACTACTTCCAATAGATAAGTCTTTATTTCGATTCAGAAAAAGCATGTTTACTAACCTTTAAGTTCGGGATCGATCTCCCAACACTTTGCGTACTTCTGGTGGTACTTTTTGTTTCTTTCTTTGGGCATTCTGAGGCAAAATGAAACGCAAATTTTGATTATTAATTATTTTTGTTTTTATTTATTTGGTCGTACGTCATGCTATCACGAAAACAAAAGTAATTACTTTGGAAGTTGATAAACTTCAGTTTTGGGCGGGAAAACTGCTCGACGCCACGTGCCACGAACCGAAAATTTTATTTTCTGTCGCCGTTAAGCAAAACTGCCACTACTTACTTATCTTATATAATTATATTCGAATGAAATATGCAGAACTTCCGGAAAGACCACAAAAGAGAAAACTGAAAAACACAGTAAAAAGTAACACACAATAGTCGCCACTTGCCACGACCGCGTGTCGGATTGCCGCGCAAATGATAAATTGTTTATGGTTGTATTTTGGCTGTTTATTTATTTCGTTTTAATGAGAGAAAGTGGCAGTAAACTTGAAATTAACCTGACTAAAATTAAACTGAAGAGTTAATTTCTAATATTTTTTTAAGGAACTTTAAATCTACGCTCCTAAAAATCCCCATAAAAAAAAGTCCCCCATATAGAATTCCCCTAAAAAAAGGTAACTTCTAAAAATTGCGCCAAAAGAAATGTTCCCCCTAGAAAATGCCCCTAAAAAATTTCCCCCCCTCAAAATATCCCTAAGAAAATGTGGCCCCTAAAAACACCCCTTTTCATCTAATTTTCCCCCAAATTTAGGGGCAAAACCCCCAAGTTGGCAACACTGCGTTGCAACGCGCGTTTGCGGAGTTCTACGAAGATCGCGCGACTGCAGCGCGCCTCGAGTTCCTTTGTGTTGAAATAGACTGTACACATGAGAGCGTTGCAAGGCGCGCTCTGGGGCAGTTGACTACTATTTTTTGACAGGCATATTTCTATTTTTTTACAAAGTGCAGAATAAATAAGATATATATGAAATACATAAATTTTTCAAAATGAACTTATGCGAAATATTCAAATGTTATTATTTTTTAAATTTTTTAAACATTTGAATTAAAATAGGGAGTTTGGTGTTACATGAAAGATACGCGACTTCATGCCCAATACACTAATGTATATTTTTTATTTTATGATTTATGTATTTTATTATTTATCTGATATAGAACCACAAATATACATTCCCTGAGTACATTATAAGTTTACATTTCTTTAAATTTTCTCTCCACTTTCTATCTACAGATGATATTTTTTGAATGTAACTGCACACATAACGCACACATGGGTGGTGTTGATAAGTCGGATATGCTACGATTGATCTATGAAAGAGCCAGAAAATCAAAAAAGTGGTGGCATAGGCACTTTTTTGCTATGCTGGAAATAGCATGTGTAAATTAATAAATAATATATACCGAAAAACATGAATCAATCTCCCTGTTAGAGTACAAAATTCGTGTAGCATTTCTGTCAAATCGAGATCTCTGCAAGCTTTGTGCACAAAGAAAAGTTCAATCAAAACTTCATTCAAAATGCAGCATATGTAATTTTTTTTATGTGTAAATTTAAAACAATTGTTTTTTTTAATATAATCAAAGTTAAATTTTAATTATACAGTAACCACAGCTTATAGTGATCAGTGGTTATAAGAATCAATATCGCAAAAACAAAAACAAATGTATTATTTCCATGTTGAAATTTTCGCTTTAAAGAATCAATCCACCGGTTTCAAGAATCAGCTTACACTCTTTACTTTCCTTTCATTTTTCCAAAAAAGCCACTTAAACTCTCAAAAGGCACGAAGTTCTTTATTTTTTATGTTAAAGAAAGACTGATAATATTGGGATGGAATACAGTCGTAAAATGCATACTACCTTTCTTTGTTATACATAACATAATAATTTCCCCTTAAACACTTTAGCACAACACTGTCCAATTAGCTTGACCCGGGGGCACCTTTGCCCGTCCGGGTCCGATCTCTTTTTTCTACCTCCCACATCCTGGTTGCGGTTTCCTGGACCCTGAAACATATAAATCTTCGGTCAAGTGTCCACTATCACTTAGGAAAACGTGACATTAGTAGATTCAGCACGTTATCAAACCGTGAAACGTAAGCTAAAAGGGGAATCTTCGTCTGAGACTATTGGCATTGAAAGAGGTATAAACAGCCTCCTGAAAACTTCATTACGTCAAACTGCCATAGAAAACTTTTTCTTGCTCCCTTCTTGTAGTTGAAATGTTAAAACTGTTAAGCAGGTATGTTGTAACAATTATTGGATTTTTTCTTCTCTTAATATAATCATGTGTATCTACTTATAGGTCTAGAAAAATAAAATTGTATTTTTAAAATTATAAAAAATAATTTTAATAAAAGATAATTAACGTAAATTAAAGAGTATTTTATGGTAAATTATCTAATATATAAATATATAGGTGGGTGTGCCTGTCCAAAAACCTGAATTTCGGTTATAAGAATCAACCGCTTATAAGAATCAAAAACAGTGATAACAACATGATTTTTATAAGCGGAAATCACTGTATATATATTATATATATGAAATAATAACGTTCCACCTTTATTAATTAACGCCTATTCTAAATTTTCCCATTAACGTTTCAATAAAGTATAGCCCCCTATTTCCAATTATGACCTAAGGATAAACGAATTAACCAGCTAAATTGTCCCTTAACGCCTGTGCTTTGTTTTGAAAACAAGATGATGCAACCTCCCCAGTTTTCAGGAAGCTTCCAACAGATGATACGACTTCTGAAGCACGAGGTCAGATGGTCACCGATAACCAATTAGAAGTTTTTGACCCTCTAGTGTACAAGGTCGTGAACCCTGCGTAAAAGCGTGAGCAAGAGATTCTCCGCGGCTCTTTGTTCCGTGACTGTAATCGTATATTGATGTTGTCCCATCCATGCTTTATGTCATCTCCGCATTCTTTTGTCTTGTGTGCTCTATCGCACTGCGTCCTTTCTCCGTCCAGTAATATGTAATCTAGCGAAATACTCCGTCAGGTCCGGAATTGTACTTTTATGTGTGCTGTAATACTTCAAATTGCCGTCACTGTGTGTCCAGAGTAAAGACAGCTCTAAAAATCTATGGAGAGTTCTTCGACATGACTACAGACGAATGCCTACAGCTCGGTATTACACATATATATACTCGGTATTACACACACACATATATATATATATATACAGGGTGGTTATAAAATAACGTGAGGTGTTCAGGGCCCTCTAGCGAGTAAAGTATTGGACGAAACATAACCAAATTTGATGGGCGTACATAGTGCACCATGGGATTTCGATTTCTTTAAAAAAAATAAATAAATAAATAAATTTTAAAAAAACACTAAAAGTCGCCACCAGGGGAATGTTGGCGCTGAAATGTGTATTAGTGGAAATACTGAATAATTAAATGCCAAACGACACAGCAAATATCAATTTTATTAACAAGAAATGATTGTTATGTACAAATGAAGTTCAATATGACCACCATCTTGATGTTCCAAGAACTGAATACAATGCACTACATTTTCCGCGGCGGCTCGCAACATATCAGAATTAATTTATCTCGCCTGTACCGTTATTCGATATTTCAAGGTTGCGATATCGGGGACATACTGCCCGAGCACTGCTGGTACCCTGAACATTCGCCATCTCCTATTCGACAATAACAGTTGCAACTTCTTTAACTTGTTGCTGACAAATTGTTTTGCGTCCCCGACCTGGTTGCTGAACTACAAGTTCCTGTAGTTTCAAGTCATTGAATTGTGTTTCGTAAGTTTGGTGTGTTCCTCGGTTCTTTTCGGAACTTCTTTAACAGCCGAAATTCACGAAGGGCAGCATTGACATTCTTGTTCGGCTGATAATACAGCATGACTAACAAAGCACGGTCCCGTAGTAAGAACCATCGAAAGGCAGTTGACCTCAGAATGATGAGAATGAGGAATTTGCACGTTTTTTTATTTTACATTTATGATATAGAAAATAGAAAAATATGAGCATATTATAAAGCATCTATGGCAGGGGAAGCTAGGTCGGTGGATAAAAAGGGAAATAAAAGTGGTAGTACAGAATTAACGCGTGAAAGATATAAACCCAGATACCATCAATAACCAAGGCAGACCATCATCTAGCTGAAAGGATAGAAAATGAGAAAAACCTAGGACTTCATTCCCAAAAGAACAACACCACAAGTTAATGAGATAACGAAATAGGACTTTATTGTAAATCGGTTAGGGCTAGGGACATGACACGTGGTCAATCCAAAGACTAAAATTTTGAGAATAAACCAAGCCGAAAATGGGGAATTAAATAAATATTTTACCAAATTAAATCAAAAGAGAGAGAAAGATAAGCTGATGAACGATCATGTAAAAACTTGCAGCTTCCGTACCATTTCTCCACATGGCACTATGGCGGTCTCGAGCGAAAACTCCGAAGAGCTGGGCTGGTCACGTTCTCGGACGCCGGCTTAGGGTAGAAGTGCAGTTTTTCGCCTCTGACCTCGACGGGTCAAAGTGCGCTGCGCAGAGCCTCGCATTTACGTCCGCCGCGCAGGCTCTCCTAATCGCTCGCCTTTCACCCATTGATGAGAGCGACAACGATAGCACAGCCGTTGCCAAATCACCTGTGACCAGGGCGCCTTTAGAGCTGGGCTCAGTGATTACTGTCGTTCTTTCAGTTCATGAAGATCTCCAACGGGCTTGCGAACAACTCATATCACAGCATCTTTTTTTTTAATTTTAGAACTATAAAAGTTAACATAATTTGTTTTTAAACGCGCTTTATTTACTTCGTCTCAAAAACGCTACTTTTCCTACGCGGATACATGTGACGTCACAATTTACCATAGCGAATTTGTTTACTTGGGTGTTTGGATTGTGTTGCGTAGTTTAAGGGCCGAATTCAATATAACGGTTTAGCACTTTAGCTAGTTGGTTAGTTAGCTCTTTAGCAAACCTCAATTTTGCTAACTGTTAGCACATCGGCATTCAATGGCCCGTTAGCTCTCCGATCCGAGCACCACTCTCCGACGAGGGAATGTTCGGCAAACCTCGGAAGCTTTTAAGCGAATGCTCTCAGTAAGCCAATCAGACAGCCCAAATTCATCGCCAGCGCGACATCAAATGTAAACAAACATGGAAACTTCGGAACTGATAAAATAAATATAATAAAACGAGTAATGCCTGGATACGCAACAAAAGAAAAATGAATCAAATGATTTTAAATTTGTGGATAGAATACTTACAATATTTTCATAATTCTATGTTCAACTTTATTTGAAATATTTATAATTCACTATGTTAAATTACCGGAAGCTTTATTTTTCTTTTCTTTTAGCAAAATGCCACATTTTTTAAAATTAATTAGTAGAGAATACAGATGATGAAAAATATTACGAATATGGAGGATATGAAGTAAAATATATTTAAACAAAGTTTAGCTAAATGTTAAAATATCGTTGTATTCAGTAATCTAACCTTCCAAAAGCTATTTATTTTGACATAAAAAGAAGTTTCTGATAAAATGATACACAGAACTTTATGATGCCCTTCTTTCAATTAAATACATTTAATAAAAGCTTTTAAAATAGTTATCACATTGATGTGTTTCCCATCTGAAAGAAAACACATTCAAATCTCTGAAGTTTATACTAACAGCATGGTATTTAAAACTAACAGTATTGTATTTAAAATTTTCAAATATACAGATTATATTATACAGACAAACTTTAAATTAAATAGTATTATTTAATATGTACTCACCTGATTATTCTCAGTTAAGATTCAGAACTCATAACATTCAAATTATGCATCACAATTAATAGTAGCCAAAAAATTACAAGTACAGACACTGCTTCAGTATAAATACAGCACTGCACAAGAATTCATTTAGCTCAATCTTTTAAATGTTGATACAATATCCTTTTAAGAAAATCAATAGATTTACTCTCTTTTAAACATATCCATGTGTAAATGAAGAAAATGCCAAATCTAGTTTAATTGAAGTACAAGGGAATACAATTGATAGTACTTTTTTTTTCGACTATCACTAATTTTGGTTCATTGCAAATATACAATTTTAAGATATTCATTTCATTCCTTACACTTGGTGCAAATAAGCAATGCTTAAAAGATAAAGTATTTGAAGTACTGCATACTTAAGTTACTATCTTTTTCAATTTGTGGCGAAAAAAAAAATGCAAGTTATGTTAAATGTTGTAGTCATGCAGAAAAAAACAGTTTCACAATATAACAGTCAAACAAAATTAAATATAATTAATTTCTGTATTAATCTTTTTCTTTATGAGGAATAGGGCAGTAAAATACTCAGCTGCATTGTAGTTTTGTAGTTTAATATTTTAACTTACAGAGTGACATATCTGTAAAGTACTATCAATTGCAATGGAATACAATTGATAGTACTTTGTAAAGTACAGCTACAATGCAGCAGTAAAATACATCAGTACAGTAAAATACTCAGCTGCATTGTAGTTTTGTAGTTTAGTATTTTAATTTACAGAGTGACATATCTGCAAAGTACTATCAATTACAATGGAATTCAATTGATAGTACATTGTTGTCGACTATCACTGAGTTTGAATCATACCTATTCAAAGATACAATTTTAAGGTATTCATTTCATGCATTACACTAGGTGCAAATAAGCAATGTTTAAAAGATAAAGTAACGAAGTAATGCATAGTTAAGTTACTATATTTTATTCAATTTGTGGCGATAAAAATTCAAAATTTCAAGTTATCTTAAATTTTGCAGTTATGCAGAAAAAATACAATTTCAGAAATATTTTAGAATTTTCTTAAGAAGCACACAGAGAACAGTCAAGAAGCAGTTGACTGAATCACATTATAAATATAACAGTCAAACAAAATTAAATGTAATTAATTTCTGCATTAATCTTTTTTCTATGTGAGGAATTCAGTAATTTAATCCACAATTCAATTAGTACAATTAAGTACAATGGAATACAATTGATAGTATTTTTTTTTGGTCGACTATCATTAATTTTGGTTCATAGCTATGCAACAAATATATAATTTTAAGGTATTCATTTCATTCGTTATACTAGGTGCAAATAAGCATATTTAAAAGATAAAGTAATGAAGTACTACATAGTTTTTACTATATTTTATTCAATTTGTGGCGATAAAAATTTAAAATTTCAAGTTACCTTAAATTTTGCAGTTATGCAGAAAAAAAAATACAATTTCACAAATATTTTAGAATTTTCTGAAGAAACACACAGAGAACAATCAACAGCAGTTGATTGAATCACATTATAATGTATGTTACAGAAACATGGTTTGTACCAAATTTCATAGTCCTGGCTGAAATTTCAAGACCCATGGCTAAGCCAAATTTGATTTTAGTTATAGTTTGATTAATTTTTAATAGAACATTATATTAGGTCAGGAATCAGCTTGTGCATTGTAAAATTTAACATTAGTAACTGCTTTTGAAAAGGCATGACTTTTACTAACACTTAAATTTTGTTTACATATTTAAAAGAAGAAAAATAAAGTCCCGGAAACTGGAATTAACCACATTTTATAAAATTGAAACAAACAGAAATTAATGTTGTGCTCATGAAAATCATATTTAAAGACATATTATAGCTGTACTTTTTTTTAGATTGAAAAAAAGTTTCTTCTAGGTAAGCATTCAATTACACACTGACAAAATTTAACACAATAAAACAATTATTGCACACATGGGAGAGCAGTTTCTTCACAGACATACTAGATAAATTGTTCCTTTTATGTAAAAGAGTAATAATTGGGAAAAATCAATATCCACTATGGTTTTTATTAAAAAAGAGCAACAGCCAGGAAGAACAACCCATTTTATACATCAAAATTTAATTTCCAGGGAACAGGTATTGGGCTTGAAGCTTGCAATTTGTCTGGGAAGAGGAATATAAATTTTTAAAATGCTTTCCAGCTTAGATACAAATATTTTGTAGTGTTATTACCAAGTTTCTGGTGATTGATACAATTCTCATTCTTTAGCACGAAGAATGATTAATTAATTTTCTAAAATTCTTCTGTGCTCTTCCACTACGGATATCTAAACTGAGAAGTAGTGATGGGTAAAACGGATCAGTAGAGAGATCCGGATCTTTGGGAACCGTTCACTTTACTGAACGGCTCTGAACGATCCGTTCATCGTTCACTAGAAAGAATAAAGTCTGTATATATATATATATATATATTAATATATATATATATATAAGTATTAGTGTATATATATATATATATTATTATATTATATATATATTATATATATATACATATTTCATATATATATATATAATATATATATATATATATATATATATATATATATATATATATGTATATATTATATATATATTATATATATATCATACATATATATATATATATATATATATATATATATATATATATATATATATATATATATATATGTTGTTGTTTCTAATGCCCCCTGGGCATTCTAAGCTTCGGGCTGAAGTGTGCGACTCCGGTTTAGCACCACAAGAGTCGGAGTCCGTCTTAGCTAGCTGACAGCTTAATTTTGACCGAGCACCCCCATGAGCGACATCTTGGAGGGGGGGATCGTACCCTCTCCCACCCTCCCTGACCTCATAGATGTACTTTCCGGTCTTTGGATTTAACGTGCCCATATCCGGCATAGATACGGAAGTATTTAATGTCGCGCGTCGGGATATATATACATATGATGAGTCAATTTGACTCCTAGATTTTATGTCAAGAACGAGTTCTGTTTTTTATTTCCTTTAAATACTTTTATTATTTACATGTATTAGTAATTATTAAATGAAAATGTATACTTGTATGAATATATAACTTCATTAACTGAACATATTCCTTGTTTTAAAAGTTGTATTATTATTTTATATTAAAAAAATACAAAAAGATGTATATATTTATCAAGAGGGATAATTTTTGTCATGTTATTTCAAACGCAAAATCGTTTAACATCTAGGTGTGTATCTGATTATATGTTTCTGTGACATAAAAAAAAGTTCTTTCACACCGTAAACCCAAAAAAAGAACCAGATTTTTAAAAAGTCATTTTTAAGCAGTTTCTAAGAGGACATTTTAAAGTTAACTCGTTCAGTACCTTAGACGACCTTAGTCGTTTAATATATGAACTATTAACATTTTCTTCATCTTAATCTTTTATATTTTTCGAGGATATTTCATTATGTTTGATTGGCCGGCAGTAATGTTTCATTTTGATTTTATTTGTAACTAGCTGTTTACCCGACTGTTTCGGGTATTTATTTATCCCGATTTTTTATTAGACAGGAAAAGGAATGAATTCTACCTTTAGTGCAAAATCGAAGTCATTTTATTTCTCCCTCCTCTCTCCCCCCAGTGCTGATGGGGCTGAACTTGTACTTAAGTAGCATCGGGAGTGTCAGTATTCCTCTCAGCGACCCCGAAACCTATGGATTTGACACTACTCTCGATCATTTTGGAAATTTTATTTTTCACCCCTTCTTCCCCCCCCCCAATACAGATGGGGGGCTGAACTTGCCCTTAAACGGAATCGTGAGTGTCACTAATCATCTCAGCGACCCCGAAAACTATTGATTAGACACCACTCTCGGTCATTTTGGACATTATATTTTTATCTTTTCCCCTTCCCCCCCCCAATGCTGATGGGGGTTGAACTTGTCCTTAAACGGAATCGTGAGTGTCACTAATCATCTCAGCGACCCTGAAAACTATTGATTAGACACCACTCTCGGTCATTTTGGACATTATATTTTTTCTTTTCCCCCCTTCCCCCCCCAATGCTGATGGGGGTTGAACTTGTCCTTAAACGGAATCGTGAGTGTCACTAATCATCTCAGCGACCCCGAAAACTATTGATTAGACACCACTCTCGGTCATTTCGGACATTTTATTTTTCTTCTTTTCCCCCTCCCCCCCCAATGCTGATGGGGGCTGAACTTGCCCTTAAACGGAATCGTGAGTGTCACTAATCATCTCAGCGACCCCGAAAACTATTGATTAGACACCACTCTCGGTCATTTCGGACATTTTATTTTTCATCCTTTCCCCCCCCCCCCCCCCCCCCGCAATGCTGATGGGGCTGAACTTGCCCTTAAACGGAATCGTGAGTGTCACTAATCATCTCAGCGACACCGAAAACTATTGGTTCGACACTACTCTCGGTCATTTTGGATATTTCATTTTTCATCCCTTCCCCCCTCCCCCCCCAATGATGATGGGGGGCTGAACTCGCCGTTAAACGGCATCGTGAGTGTCACTATTCTTCTCATCTACACCTGAAACTATTGATTAGAACCACTCTCGGTCATTTTGGACAGTTTATTTTCATCCTTTCCCCCCTCCCCCCCAATGCTTATTTTTAGAGGGGGGCTGAACTTGCCCTTATACGGCTTCGAGAGTGTTACTATTTATTTCAGCGATCCCGAAAACTATGGATTCGACACTAATATCAGTCGTTTTCGTTTAGTTTTACATGGCCCCCTCCCCCCTCCCCCCTAGGGTGCTAGGGGTATCAAACCCCCCGTAATTATTACCATATTATAAGTCATATGTGTACCAAGTTTGGTTGAAATTGCTCCAGGCGTTCCTGAGTGATGCTGAAACATGGTATATACATACATCCGTTACTACATATTATTAAATGGATGAATTAGTATTTTCCACTCTACATCAATCGTTATATCAACCGCAACACTGAAAACGTAATTCATTACAATAGACTGCTTATTTCCCCGTTGACTTATTCCCCCCCCCCCCCCCGTTACTCAGCAGCTGGCCAGCAAATCAATCGCCGCTGCCCGAACGTTTCTCCAAAGACCCGGATCCTGGTCGTTCACTAACAGATCTATAGCAGATCCCAAGTCGTTCACTAACAGATCTATAGCAGATCCCAAGTCGGTCTTTCAGAGATCCGGGTCATTTTGAAAACAGATCTTCAAAAAGAGCCGTTCATTTTGAAAAGTCTTCAAAAAGAGACGGCTCTTTTTGAAAGACCTGTATCTTCAAAAAGATTGGAATCTGAAGATCTACATCGGTCTTTCCGGTTCCGGTGAACGATGTGGGAGCCGTCAGATCCGACATATTGAGATCCGGATCAGTCGTTCATTTCAAAGAGCCGTTCAGAGCGAACGGCTCTGAGCTGATTTACCCATCTCTACTGAGAAGAGATCAAATGTTTGATAGTTAAAATCTATATTTCGTTTGTGTGTGCGAACTGTATATAACTCGTCCGTCCATTTTACAACACAAGCGAAAGCGGTTAAAGCGACAGAAATTCTCAAATCATTATACTAATCACTAATACCATAATGTCTACTGTAAATTTCCAAATCATTATACATAACGGTAAACATGAAATTTTTTTAAAGTGCTCGTAACAGAAGATTAATCTAATTAACAAAAGATAATTTGCTTATTTATAACGTATTTTACGTAACTGCTAAATAATATAATTTGGAATATTCAAAAATACAAGAAAGAGTTAATTACTAACTTCAAAACAGTAGAAACTAGTCGAAACCTTAATCAAAACAAAAACACCACCAGAGAAACCACCTAGCAAGCGTTAGCTAACAGGCGACCGGATATTTCGCTCTTTTTGGGCATTTGAATACGGAATCGGCTAAAGAGCTAACTAGCTAACTAGCTAAAGAGCTAAAACGTTACAATGAATTCGGGGGTAAGTTTGATATCAAGCGTTCTTTCTTTATTTTTAAGATGTCAAAGTATCTTAAAGCAAATTTTAAATATTGTTTAGTACCTTGCTGCACAAGCACGACTGTAAATACACCTGGAAAGCTTTTTCTTTAGTGTTCCAGAAGATAATGTCAAAAGGAAAGCATGGGCAATTGCTATGAAACGCGATGAAAAAAAAAAAACCAGCATTGTCCACTAAGACTGGTGTTGTGAAGATCACTTTTCG
The DNA here is from genome assembly GCA_907164885.2 of Dolomedes plantarius. Taxonomy (NCBI): domain Eukaryota; kingdom Metazoa; phylum Arthropoda; class Arachnida; order Araneae; family Dolomedidae; genus Dolomedes; species Dolomedes plantarius. Next base: position 99,432,429 of record OU015499.1, on the reverse strand, counting down.
GTAAGTTATTTCTTCATTCTGTTAACATATGAAATGTAACTTTTAATAAGAATTCAATGTTGCTTCAAAATAGTGCTACAAGAAAAATATATAATTATATAACTTTGTTCCATTATGCATATTAATTTGCTTATAATAAAGATTCAAACTATGAAATTAATGTTTTACAAGATTAGTCCAATATTTTTATTAGCCAAAATCATTATCAATTTATGAATAAATTTATATGACACTTTTAAATCATATCAGCCACCTTACAATTTTTTTTTAAACTTAAGCGCAACTGCACACATAATAACAAGTTCTTCTTACATTAAATGACAATTTTAAATACATAACCTCTGCGAGGAGTGTTGAACAAGACCAATACAATTCCTTAATTGTAGCACAACAACAGACATAACTTCCAACTATTACATATTACAAGCAAACGTTCAAATATCCCTAAATGACAAGTTTAAGGGTTCTAAATGAACCGTAACATAATATGCTGTTTATTAAACTTTTAGATTACGCGATTAATTTAATAATATGCATAAACAATGTGTAACTTTAAAGTTTGTGTCAAGAAAAACGCAAGTTAGCGTTCTACAATCTACATTACATAACTAGAATAATAAATGCAAACAAATGTATACATACCCCTGAGCTTTAAATCCTCTTATTTCTGCTCCCATAAAACTTGGATTATTTCCCAAAAAGGAAAACACTGCAAATGAATCCATTTTAGGCAGGTTGTCAGATTGCCCTTTTTCAAAACCGGGTAATAACGCCATGGTAAACAAAACATAAATAACAGAAATAAAACTAATAATAAAAACGATGATAGAAATTTTTAAAAAAAGGGGAAATAAACTATAGCCACAAACTAAAATTAGAAAAATTAAACCAAATTAGAAAAAATATATGATTTTAAAATGTTAGTTTAAAAGGAGGAAACGTAGAATCTAGCTCTAGAAAAATGTAAACATTGAAGCATGGTACATAGTGACGTCAGAACCAATCACGTAGCGTTTTGAGGTCACATGATTTTTCAACACTTTTCGCTTATTTTAAATTTAAAATTTTTATTATTTAGATTTATATATACGTTTTAATTGATGTTTTCGAACAATTTGATAACCAATCTGTTAATAAAAAATAGAAATGAGTATTTTCCCCGCATGTGCAAATTCCTTATTTTCCCAGCCTTTCCTTTTATACTCATGATCGCTACACGGAACGCTTTTATTTGAAAAACAGCGCCAACATTTCCCATGGTGGCGACTTTTGGTCCTTTTTTTTCCCCCAAGAAATCGAAATCCCATGGTCTACTATGTACGCCAATCAAATTTGGTTATGTATAGTGCAATACTTTACTCGCTAGAGGGCTCTGAATATCTCATGTTATTTTATAACCACCCTGTATATCATGAAGCTACAGAAGGAGCGTAAGCTTCAATGGGGAATTCCTCGAAAAATGGACCGATTAGGGTCGCTCACCGGCAGATGGCGCGACATGTTCTACTGGAGCGCATTTTTCATTGAGTTATATGGACACGTGTTTTAGAAAATTGTTTTACAAATTTTTTAATTTATTCTGTGCACAAATATGCCAACATGTTTTGCACCTGGTTGTTCCAGTGGCCAGATTTCATTATAAATTATGTTGCTGGTTATGTTGTTACGAGGATCAGTAGATGTTCTAAATGTGACCAATGCATTCTAAACTTACCACTATAAACAACAATACTGATCAAAATAATATATTTTATTTTATTTTATTTTTTATTTTATTTTTTTATTATTATTTTTTTAAGTAAAGGTTCTTGTACGCCGTTCCTGTTTGGGGCTCAGCGGCTGACACCCATATCCAGCGATTGCAGACAATTCAAAATAAAACACTCCACGGTATTAGGAAGGCGCCCTGGTACCTTAAAAACGTACTTATCCACAGGGATCTGAAAATCGAACCCATTCGGCAACACATTAAAGATCTCGCATCTAAGTTCTACAATACATTATATTCAATAGACAACGAAGAAATAGCTAACCTCCCCGACTACGACCCAAGGGAATGCTATAGGCGTCCTAAGGCAACGCCTTCTTCAAGAGCCTCCTTCTCGCCTCCTTCTCTCTTTAGGGGGTGTTGCCTAAGGCCACTTTGGTTATTCACCCTGGTCTCCTTCCCCTTTCTTAACTCTCCCTCCAACCTCTTCTAAATTCTAATTTACATTTGCTTCTGGTTCTGACCTGTGCTTTTTTTTTGATGGATCTCAAGAGTATCCTTACTGATTTTTGCTTAATCATCTGCTACCGTAAATTATTATTATTATTATTATTATTATTTTTATTTATTTTATTTTTATTTATTTTTTTTTTCTTAAGCATGACACATTAAATTGTTGTCAATTTATATACATTCACTTATTTATTTTTTACTAGTATTAATATTATTTATTTTTATTTATTATTATTATTATTATTATTTTAATTATTATTATTATTTTTATTTTTATTATTATTATTATTATTCTAAGTTTCAAGTCAACACTTTTCTTTTAATCCTGAGAACGGAAATATAGCCACAAAAAATTATCCATACCGAGGATATGGAGCCCTGCTCTCTGGTGTCTCGTTAATGTACCTTGTCTATGTCTATATCTATGTAAAGGTTCTTTATTATACCCTTCAGAATTGTTTTTAAAAGTAATTAATATTCTAAAAATTGGAATAATAAAAACTCTAAATTTTAATAAACTAAATAATAAATTACTTTTTCAAGTGATAAAGAAATGTCCTCCTATGCCAGAAATAGGTTGCAATGAGCAACATAACATTAATTTAATTCAAAATGTTATCAACTTTTTTCTAATTCCGCTCATGCATTTTATATGGAAACAAGAAAATAAAAATTCTCAACTCTGTGCTATAGTTAAAAAATTAAGAAAACAGTCAAAATTATAAATCACATTTATTATTAAATTTAAGCTTTTATTTTATATTAGTTTTGAATTGAATATCAATAAATAATGTTATAAATATCTGTAAAACCTGTCATGTATAATTTTTTGTTCAAATTTATTTATAGTAAATTGTATATCAAGCATTAATTTTTTATTCTATAATAATGTATTAATAGTGTATGTTGTTAGTTTCAATTCTTTATGATTATGAAATACTTTTCTTCTATTCAACATATTTTGTGGTTATGCAAATTAAGATACACGTCTGAGCTAAAGCCATCATTATTTTTTAAATTGTTTACAGAAATAAAATATTTCCACTATGAAAACTTCATAAAACTGGTGAATATGCTGAAACCTTAATATAGAATTTAATTACTGTTAAGTTAGTTTTGATAAGTTAATAAGTTTTCATTGTATGATAAACAATGTTGTCACTATAAATGCTTATGCAAAATCTGTTGTGTATAATCTAAAAAAAATTAATATTTTCCGATCTTTTTACTGTGAGTACAATAAAACCCATGCCGATCAAACGCTTAAATAGCACACTTAAATAGCATTGTACACTTAAATAGCAAGAAAATAATGGATCATTATTTACTCATTTCCTTTAAGGGGAGTGGTCACTTTTATGTACCTTTAAAAGTATCATTTTTAGACCTATGTTCGATTGTATGTACTACTCATGATTTTTGCTTGATTTACATGAAATTTTTTGAGTAACTGCCTATAATACTGTTTATTATAGATGCAATTTTTCAAGGTAATTAATAAAAATAATAAAAATGACTTTTTATGCATAAAAAGTGAATAATTTTTTTTTTAAATCGAGCATTTTGCAGTCAACTACCGCATTCTGTCAAAATAAATTATTAAGTTACATTAATAATTTTTTACTATATGTGATTACAATACTTCAGGCAACAATATCCAGCAACACTATTCTAAAATATATTAAAACACTATTTTAGTACGTGCTATTTTTAATTAGAAATTTAAAAAATGACTGAGTAAAATCTTATAAAAAAAATTCATTAAAAAATATATTAAGGTAAAAAATTTTGGTGGATTTTGTTGTCTAAAGTGTTGTAATCACATATAGTAAGCAATTATCGATGTACCTTAATAATTTATTTTGATAGAATGAGCACAGTAGTTGACTGCAAAAATCTCGATTTTTAAAAAATATTCACTTTTTATGCATAAAAAATCATTTTATTTTTTTTTATCAATTACCTTGAAATATTGCATAGATAATAAACAGTATTATAGGCAGTTACTCAAAAAATTTCATGTAAATGAAGCAAAAGTCATGATTAGTACATACAATCCAGCATAGGTCTAAAAATGATACTTTTAAAGGTACGTAAAAGTGACCACTCCCCTTTTAAGGAAGGAGATCACCTTAAACCCTTCAAAAACCCAATTTTTTATTATGATTTAATTTTGAAGAATGGAATATAAGGAATCTTATGAAAAATTTAAGTCGATACTACAATTAGAACCGATTTTATGGCCCAATGTATAAAGCTAATAGTAAAGTAATTTATAAAAAATTTAAACTTTATATTGCTTTTACTAAAAACTGTATTTTGAAAGTTGTGCGCACTATTTCTTCAAAACTAACCATAACAAATTGCCAAAATTTTTTGTATACACGTATATCTTGAATGTTTCTACAATTTCTACCTAAAATTTAGGTATTTTTTTGCAGAAAATTTTTTTTTTTAATTTTTTTAAATATTTAAAAAAATTTTTAAATAAATTTATATTTTTTTGTACATTACAATACATTTGCCTGAAAAAATATTTTTATGTGAAATATGGTAACTCATTTAGGTGTAGATTAAATTATAACCTATGGATAATATATATACAAAAAAATTATGCGGTCGGGGAACTTATTTTTTCAACTCTAAACGTGAGATATATATTCTATTGATTATATATATGTATATATATATATATATATGTATATATTCCTGCGGTTCGTTCCAATAATTCTGCGCTATTCCAAGTATGAGTGGGAATAGAAACGGCCAGCGCTTGTGCGGGGATTCGAACCACTGACCTCTCGCTCTGCAGTGCGATAGTCCGATACTCCGTAGCTATAACCATTCAGCCACAGAATCCTTGAGGAAAAGCTCTTATGAAGGGGGCATAACGCTTTTTCGTTACGTGACGATTCCTGCTAGTTCACTCTACTGTAAGCCGCGTAAAAGAACTTCGTTCCAATAATTTAATATATATCTCTTATAGTTTTTTTAAAAAATCTGCACATTGCATTGATCTAAGATTCACTATTCATAAAACATTTTTTTTCTTATAATAATTTCTAATAATCTCCCAACAATTCTGTTTTTTTTTTAATAGATAAAACTTTCTACAATTCACCTTTAAAAATTGGTTTAAATTAATTACAAATTAACTGTTTGACAACACAGTCTTGGTAGTAAAGTCAGTGTATTTATGTGCATGCAAAGGTGATCTCCCCCTTAAGAATTTTAATGAAGTTTAGCAAAAAAAAGCAGTTCAAATAGACATTTTAAATGAATATAAGCAATTGTTAAGTTGAATAAATAAATTCATATTAAAAACGCGCTTAAAAAAAACATTTCTTTTGAAAAATACGAAAAGCGTATGGTTTCCGTGTTATCTGCATCAGTACAGACGCGCGCGCCACCTAGTGGTGGAGACCAAATGGGAGACACTTTTCTAATACGGAGCTGCTCCTCCTTCTGCAGCTTCATGCTGTATATATATATATATATCCTATTATTCAAAATTTACCCAAGTTGGTGGTGAAAAAAAAAGCTTACTTTAAATAGTATAGAATACCTATCAATATTTTTTTTGCGTAAAAAGTTATACAAAAATTTAATATGCTTGTAGGATGCGAATTTATAAAATTATTACGTATTTAAAAAACTGACGCATTGGAACGTCGGTTAGTTAACACATCACTAGGGATGCCAAAATCGAGTGTCATTCAGTAATAGGTACAAATCCCGTTCCAATGTAATATCTGTTACAAATACCTGTTACAAAACACCTATTACTCAAATCTAGTCTTCCAATTTTATTCATTTCATCCGTGATCCCGTCACCCTATCTCCCCCTATACTCATTTACCGAGTCGGTCTATACCCCGTACCTTTTAGCGCTTCGCCTAGTGCCTAGTCTGTAAACGAGTGTGAAAATACTCGTTTAGGTAAGGGAATATTTTCTGGTAACATGTAGAGAAGATCAGGATACAAGTAAAAAATGCTCGTATACTTATTTTGTCTGCGCCTGGCGGCCCTACGTAGTACTAGGTATGTACGTATGTAATAGGTTGTGAATGTTCAATGTGGTAGGTATGCAAGTGGGGGTGTCAAGTGCGAGGGGTGAGGGCCTGATATGAGGACTGTGTGGAGTATTCTATCGTTTGACACGTACGCCGTACCTGTTACTTATGAAAATCGGTAACAGGTCCAAAGTTCAGTTAGCATATACCTATTTCAAAGTAACAGGTCCAGCATTTCCGAACCATCCCTAATGAGAAATAGATTTAAAGAGCTCGATATTATCAGTAACGTTAAAATCATTCATAATTTCTTTGATGGTTACCCTACGTACGTTGGCGGCCCTACGTAGTACTAGGTATGTACGTATGTAATAGGTTGTGAATGTTCAATGTGGTAGGTATGCAAGTGGGGGTGTCAAGTGCGAGGGGTGAGGGCCTGATATGAGGACTGTGTGGACCATCCCTAATGAGAAATAGATTTAAAGAGCTCGATATTATCAGTAACGTTAAAATCATTCATAATTTCTTTGATGGTTACCCTACGTACGTTGGCGGCCCTACGTAGTACTAGGTATGTACGTATGTAATAGGTTGTGAATGTTCAATGTGGTAGGTATGCAAGTGGGGGTGTCAAGTGCGAGGGGTGAGGGCCTGATATGAGGACTGTGTGGAGTATTCTATCGTTTGACACGTACGCCGTACCTGTTACTTATGAAAATCGGTAACAGGTCCAAAGTTCAGTTAGCATATACCTATTTCAAAGTAACAGGTCCAGCATTTCCGAACCATCCCTAATGAGAAATAGATTTAAAGAGCTCGATATTATCAGTAACGTTAAAATCATTCATAATTTCTTTGATGGTTCTAAAAACTTCGAAAATTTCAGCGAAAGTAGAGGTTGACACAGGAGCAGACTTGGGTGTGTCAGTAAGCGTTGAGTTAGTATCAGTAGCCGGGTAGGGTGTGGCCGAGTTTTCAGTATAAGAAGTGATCGAATTTTTTTTCGATTTAGATATTGGTGTTATCTTAATTTTTTTGGAGCGAGATCCTTAAAATTTAATGTAGACGCGACGGAGGAGACTTCATTACGTAGTGTGTCATGCGATGTTGATGCATTGTTTATTTCGGGAGAAATTAATTTTTTGGTGTTCAGAGGCACCTTCCAAGCTGAAGTTTTAGGGAGTTTGAAGGGAGTAAATTCCTCTTTCTTGTTGTTATTGAAAATGTCTTTTGGGACTTTCTTAGAATTTTTCGTCATATTTGGAACACTTTTCACGATAGTTTTTTCTTCATTTTTTTTTCTCTATTTTTCGGGTTTAGGGGGCAATTGCCGTAATTCGCGGTGTGATTGCCTTTGCAATTAGCACATTTGGTGCCCGCGTCAGAGCTGTTGAGAGCTCACTCATTAGAAGAGTGGCCTTCCCCGCATTTAACACACCTGGGCGAAAGCTTACAGGTGAGTGAGGAATGGCCGAACATTTGGCACCGGTAGCACTGGCTGACACCAGATTGCTTAAAGTGCTCAAATGTCACGCGTAGATAATTAATAGTTTTAATTTTATTAAGGTTATCTATTAAGGGCCTGATAGAGTTTTAATTAAGGATCTGATACAGATAACAAAAAGAGGCATGGGCTTTTTTGTTTTCCTACTTGTTAGGTAGGCAGTTTTGATGGGTTTCAAAGCGACCTCTCTGATAGCGCTTTCAATATCGGCGGTGTCAATGCAGCAGGGAAGGCTCCTGACAACAAATTTCCTTGGACGTCCGGATCTTGGATCCTTAAACCGAAAGGGAATTTTTAAGCTATCCAGGTATTTTTGGATGGCTCGGTACGAGTCAAAATTATTAATATTTACCTTGATAAGTGTGCCAGAAAGAGCGGCATCAACATCCGGGGCAAGTTCTTTGATATTATGGAGCATAGTTCTCCAGTTACTATCAATCTCAAAAAAGATTTGAGATTTATAAGTTTTAACTTTTGGTTGAGTTTCATCAACAGTTTCCTGATTGGACGTATCCATATTGTCCGTAGTTGGCGCCAAAAAAGGCTGAGTAGTAGGAAAATCATTAAGAGACTCGGCATTCTCAAGAGTACCGAACATATTAGGGGTTGGCACGTTTGGCGTGCAAGTGTCAGTACTGGTATTTCTGCGCCTCTTAGTTTTAGTACGTATAATAGTAAGAATGTTATTTATGCGCGTAATACAAATATTTAGATGTTCCAGTGATTTATTAAGTTCATCATTAAATTGCTCGTGATACGAGGAAAAAAGATTAAATTTTAGAAAAACATTAATATCAGTGCAGTGGCTGCTGAGCAAAATATATAACTGATAACAAAAGTTACTCACGGAAGGTGAATCAGCCGACTTCTCGATGGCATCCTTGGCATACAGGAGGAATTGGTACATGGTGTCATAGAATTCCCATTCATGGGGGTAATTGCATTCATAGTAGTTTAGTAGTTCAATAATCGAAGGAGTATTCGTAATAGAAGATCCTTGGGAGGAAGCAGCAATCGTGGAAGTTTCAGTGACAGAGGTGTCAGATAATGGAGCAGAGGACGGAACGGCAGCGAGAGCTTCACTGTCATTCATGACGAACGGGTGAAAGATAGCGATGAAAACACGCCAGAAAGTGACGAACGCCAGGGCTCAATGTCCATATAACAGAAACACAATTCTTTATATTCTAAAACCAGTTACAAAAATATAAAACAGTCACTTAGGAATACAGTCAGAACAGATGAGCATCAACTAAGAAAAATGAATGAATAACTAAATCAGCAGAACAACTGTGACAGACACTGAGTTTCAGGTTCAGGTTCAGGTATTTCAACTTGTCGGAGCTCCAAGGTCTGTAGGACTTTATCTCCAATTGTAACATTATGCATCAGAAATATATTTGCTCAGCAGGTAATTAAATATCATAAATAGGCCCTTATCAGTAAAAACATAATACAAGTAAAATAAGTAATAGTACACTGCTGGCCACTGTAAATGCAACACCCTGAAGGAAACATGCAAATAACATGAAATTTACAACATGCATCAGCGGAGGTGAGATATGCAAATGATTAGAATTTCAGCGCAGACGCACATCACGCGCGCCTGTGGCGCCACTTCAAAGCGCTATTTAAGGCTTGGAGATTTCGACGATTTCAAGTTCGGCAATTGTGTTTTTCTTGTGGTTTTTCAAAAAAAACAATCAATTATGCCACATCGAAATCAGCGATCATCTTTTGATCAAGTATCCGAGTTCGACAGAGGAAGGATAGTGGCCTACCGAGATTGTGGATTATCTTTCAGGGAAATCGGTAGTCGTGTTGGACGAAACCAAACAACTGTAATGCGGATATGTGATCGTTGGATGCAGGAGGGTACGACGGACCGGCGTGTTCGATCGCATCCACCTCAGCGCACCACTTCACGTGATGACAGGCAAATTGTGCGCATGGCAGTGACGGATCGCTCAGTCACATCACGAACCATAGCACAGCACATGCAGTCTGTAACGCATCATCCAGTGTCTGCGCGTACCATTCGACGCCGTTTACAGCAGAGTGGTCTGTCCGCAACACGTCCATTGCTTTGTCTACCCTTGACGCAGAACCACAGACGTCTCCGCCGCCAATGGTGCGATGACAGAAGGATGTGGACGGCAGAATAGAATGAAATTGTCTTTACTGACGAGTCACGCTTCTGTCTGCAACACCACGATGGTCGCATTCGAGTCTGGAGACACCGTGAAGAGAGGATGCTGAACAGCTGCGTTATGCACCGCCACACTGGTCCTGCACCGGGTATTATGGTATGGGGCGGTATTGGATATCACTCTCGCACACCTCTAGTACGCATTGCCGGTACTTTAAACAGCCAGCGCTACATCTCCGATGTGTTGGAGCCAGTTGTCCTTCCTTACCTTCAGGGCTTGCCCACAGCCATATTTCAACAAGATAATGCGCGACCACACGTGGCACGCATTGTCCAACGGTTCTTCGTCAATCGCCAGATTGAATTGCTTCCCTGGCCGCCTCGCTCTCCGGATCTTTCGCCGATAGAAAACATGTGGTCCATGGTTGCTCTACGATTGACCCAGATTCCATCCCCAGCTGCCACAGCAGATCGACTTTGGCAACGTGTGGAAGCTGCTTGGTCTGCTGTACCCCAAGAACTCATCCAAAGTCTCTTTGAATCAATGCCGAGGCGTGTGGCAGCGGTGATCTCCAACAATGGCGGCTACTCTGGCTACCGATTTTGGCAGGAACCACACTTCACAGAAGTCTATAAATTTAATAATTTGATACTTGGTCAACATGTTATCTACAAAATAAATTTTGTTGTGATATCTCTTGTCTTTCTTGGTGTTGCAATTTGGGTGGCCAGCAGTGTAAAATAAAAGCAAACGCTGGGAATCGCACCCGGAAGAAAAAAAAAGTTACAAGGCGCACGCGCATCCACTGGGCCAGAGTTGCGACAGTTATTTAAGAAAAATGAGGAAGGTATTCGCACTGAGATTATAGTAAAGTTCTAGGGGGTTGGTAAAAGTACAAGAGGGAAGAGTATAAAAATAAGAATAAGTTAGCAAGATAGAAGAGACAGTATTAACTCTTAAGAAGATACGTCCGAGGGCGTTTGCGGTTAGCACGGTGGGAGTAGTCGTAGTCGGGAAACTCAGCTATAATCTCATTTCGAATGTTAGGAATATTATCAAAAAAATTCTTAGAGAGTTTAAGTGCAGTTTCCTTGAAGGAAAGGATGCTGAAGTCTCGTCGTATGGTTTCATTAGTGCAGCAGGGAAGGCCCCTGATTACAAATTTCCTTGGACGTTCGGATCTTGGATCCATTGTCCGAAAGGGAATTTTTTAAGCTATCCAGGTATTTTTGGATGACTCGGTACGAGTCATCATTATTAATATTTAACCTTGATAAGTGTGCCAGAAAGCGCGGCATCAGCATCCGGGGCAAGTTCTTTGATATTATGGAGCATATTTCTCCAGTTATTATCAATCTCAAAAAAGATTTGAGATTTAAAATTTCTAACTTTTGATTGAGTTTTATCAACAATTTCCTGATTGGACTTATCCATATTTTCTGTAGTTGGCACCAAAAACGGCTGAGTAGTAGGAAAAACATTAAGAGACTCGGCATTCTCAACTGAGTTCCAATACCAATATCACGTATATTTATAGACTTCCAAAGCGGCCCCTATCGGCCGCCCAGCTAGAAATTTCCACTGGCTTCTAGAAATGTCTAGAAGGTTGGTGACCATTTGGCGCCATATCGCCAAATTTGCAAAATATTCAAATTTGGCGATAACTCTCATATTTGGCAGGATTACCGTAGACTCGTAAAATTCGTAACAATATTTACATGCCAAACAAACTGCTCTGTTTGTTCGGCTTTACCTTTTTTTTTTACTTTTGTAGATAAAGAAGGTTTCAAAACTTTTCAGGCCATATAAATTTTGAATCACAGCAGGTGTCGTAACAGGTTACGTTTGATTAAACTGTGGTTAAAAAAAATGCCGTTAAGTTTTCGCTTTCCATTGTCTGAATTCCAAATTTTTATTAATTGAAATTTTCAAACACTCCAATATAAAAAAAAATCATCACTACCCTAAGAAAATTATACCGTCTGATAATTTCTCTAAAGCGCTATGTCTGGAATGAATTTTAAAAACCGTCTATTTGACGCAGAAATAATAAAGAGTTCCGTATCCTAAGCCGCTTGGCGCCGTTTGGCTCGGTTTCTAAATGGAATCCATGGGTTCAGGAGGGTCTTACTGAACGCCGTGCAGGATCTCAACGGCTTCCCGCCACTAACACCCGAGAGGACAGACCTGTTATCAGGTCGGCCTTGCAGGATCGTACAGCCACATCAAGGACCTTGAGTCAGGAAATGGTCTTGTTTGCAGCCCGACAAGTATCCGCACGGACAGTGCGATAAAGTATGGAGCAGCACAGACTGTCTGAACGGCGACTATTATTGCGGCTTCCCTTGACACTGCAGCATAGAGACGCGCGGCGACAGTGGTGCACCCAACGACAAAACTAGATACATGAGTGGCACCACGTCGTCTTTCAGACGAGTCCCGATTCTGCGTGCATCTTCGTGGGCGTATCCGTGTCTGAAGGCACCGAGGAGAACGCACGTGGCCTGCTTGCATTCGATATCGTCATACGAGCCCTGCACCTGGTGTGATGGTATGGGCAGTCATTGGGTACACGACACGAACATTTCTTGTTCGCGTCGTCGGTAATATGAACAGCTAGCGTTTCATTTCTTAAAACTTAAGGCCGGTGGCTGTGCCCTATCTTCGAGGCCTCGAAAAGATCATCTTTCAACAAGATAACGCAAGACCGCAAGTTGCCCGTCGTGACCTTACCTACTCCGACACAGAGGCTGTTCGACTGTTGCCCTGGCCAGTAGGTTCTCCAGATCTCTCAGCCACTGAAAATATCTGGTCATGGGTTGCTGAAAGACTGGGCCGCCACCGCTCACCAGCCACTACGATTGATGAAGTGTGGCATAGACTTCAAGCAGCATGGAATGACTTGCCCGTATTTGTCACCTAAACCGAGTTTGACTCGATGTCTGACCGGATTAGGGCCGTTTTAGCTGCCAGAGGCGGCAGCTGTGTGTGCTAATTCCGGAACCTGTATACCCCCAAATTGCCTACAAATTTAATCATGTTTTCTTCTTAATATGCTATATACGTACAATAAGTAAAGTTTTGTTATTTGCTTCCCTTCCTGGTGCTGCAATTTTAAAGGCCAGCAGTATATATACGGATTGCATTTGAAATACTACTATCTCTAGGATAAACCTGTACAAGAATAAGTTTTACGATTTCATACCAAAAAAAATTTCTAGAAAAGAATCACCTCGATAAAAGTTTTTAGTTTTTAAAGTTGCTCTTTATTATTTTTATGTTATCGTTAACAAATAGTCATCAACTACTGCCTAACGGGATACTTGAATTAGGCAAGTTTTCTAATGAAGTGTCCGTAGGTTGACAATCGCAATTGCCAAAATGCCTGAAAAAGTCGAAACCTTTTTGTTTTATACCATCATGAAAGAGAAAATGTCGTTAAAGATTATAATCGAGGCTGATTCTCGATTTGGGTGGCCCTCCTGATTCTTACAATCAAAAATAAATTCGACATCCTTAGAGCAATAGCTTATGTTTTTGGAACCTAACATTATAAAATCAAAAAAAACGACGAAAAAAATATTAAGTGACATGAAAAAAAATATTTCAGGTAGTCTCTTCTAACGAAACTACCACGGGTTATTAACGTAGGATTACTTATCGTTGCTTACCTCTTATTTTTTTAAAGCGCATTTTGGTACTTTTCTGTTTAACTGTTTAACTGCTACTGGGTTTGGCGTGCTGCCAAAATTATAACTCGCGACAAGGCTGAAATTTTGCTTTCCGCAGGACCGTTATTGAGGAACGTAATCCTACGTTAAAATATGCAAATCGTCCGTTGCTGGAACGTTACGAACTACTGAAATTGACTTTTCTTTTATTACTTATACAAATTTTCAGTAATTTTTGTTTTCAATATGCCTCCGTAAACAGACAATAAAACTTACTTTTTTTACCTCTTTCTTTTTTTAAATAAGGCAGGCACTTGTGTTACAGACTACTAAAGTTAAAATTACCTGTAAGATTTTAAATTGTGATTCTACTAATTGCTTTCTCACCTTGCAAAATCTTTTTCTTTCGTGTTTAAATTAATGTTCTAAAATAATTTACCTTCAGGATTTTATAAAAAAATTCATCCATTTAATTTTAATTCCACCCATCGACCGTCCATGGGCGGAATTTTAACGTAGGATTACGTTCGTCAATAACGGTCCTCCGGAAAGAAAAAAAATTGTCCTGCGTCGCCAGTTATAATTTTGGAAGCGTGCAAAATCCAGTAACAGTTAAATTGAAATGTTTCAAAATGCGTCAAAAGAAAGAAAAAAAAGGCGGTAAGCAAACGATAAGTAATCCTACGTTATAACTCGCTCAATGGAATCAGTGTTGTAACTACGTTACATGGGCCACGCCCGCCAACTTAGATATGCATAGTGAATGACCAATAGTTAGAAAGATGAAAGCAGATAGGTTGAATTTGGATCCGGGAGATTAAACAAAACAGCTTTGTAAGATAGAAGGAAGTTTAATGTTAGTATGAGAAGCAGTGCTCGCAAGGAGCTGTGCAAGTAAAGAGAGAATTCAAACATGCTAATAAGAAAAATGACTACAGAAGTAGATAAAGAGATTACCTAACAGTTATATACATAAGTAAATATATATAAAAATTATTATTAATTATATATTTATTTATTTTTATAAATTTAAAGAGAAGGAAGGGAAAAAAATAAAAATTTAAATACAGAGAACGGCTCTAGACCGTTTTCTTTTGGCAGGGTCGGCTGGGTCATAATTGGCGAGATTAGAGAGAAGATCATTATCTAATGAATTGTGAAAGTTTGCAGTTAATTTTTGAATAAAATTTGGAAAAGAAAGGAGACCAAGCTCCTCGTGAATATCAATATTCCTAAAATACAACGGCGCATTTACTATTTGTCTAATGGCAATGTTTTGAGCTGCTGAAAGCTTTTTGATATGGGTATCTGCTACATATGCCCAAGCCGGCTCTGCGTAAGCTAAAAGTGGTCTAAGGAAGGATTTGTAAAACTCGCGGAAGTTTCGTTAGAAGAGACTACCTGAAATATTTTTTTTTCTGGGTGACTCTTGATCCAGGCGGAAAATATTGAAGAATTTCTTATGCAAGCAAAATTCTGAAAGACAGCTCATCAAAACCAAGCCAAAGGAATATTGGGGAAAATTCCATGGGGATGCTCTAATAGAATTTTTGGTATCTGCGTATTATAACTGAAACTAGGTTGTTTTGTGCGGTGGCAAATAAATATGTGCGCCAGTCTCGTTCCCGCCATTATTTGTGCATTTCCTCAATAAGATACGTTTTCACCTAATTTTTTGCAATAATGAAGATTTCGGATTCGTGAAAGAGGACATTTGTTGGAAGATGATGCAGTGTCTTTTTTTCCCCATATTCATGGGATTTTACCCGTTCTTTGTCAGAATGGCTTAAACGTGCGTGCATATTCTGATGGATCGAACTTTTGTACAAGATGTAATGTTAAAAGACTGCCTTACCTACGGTTCCCGGTTGCCATACACATTATGGATATATTTTTTTATATTTTTATTTTATATTTTGTACACAATTTTAACTTACATCTGAGATGATTTATATCGAAATCATGTTTTATTATTTCCCTTTATTATCTATGCGTTTTTCCTCTGTTTTTTTTTCAACATGTTACCTATCAAAATGTTGACAACGGACAGTTTTTAAGGGTACAGGGGACCTTCAACCTCGAATTTTTTAACTATCAAATTTTAACTATATACAAAACTAGCTGAATACCCGTACTTCGCTACGGAGTACATTCAAATTAAATGCAACGGTCAATGTATGCAATTAATGTAAAAAAAATATAAGGCCGTGCCGATTTTCTCTGTTTTGGGTAGACCCCTTGCTATCCTAATACTGATTTTTTACAAATTCATCAACTTTAAAAGTATTTTTGAAGCTGACATAGAGCTACTCACTTTGAGAGGGTTTACTGAGAATGAAAAATCTTAAAATAATATATATATATATATATATATATATATATATATATATATGTTAAGTTTTATAGATATACATTTATTAATTAAAACGACACAAAATGCATATCTAGTAACATTTTTACATAGAATAAATACACAACAAATTCAATGCTTTTAATGGGATGGATGAGCCTGATGCTTTGATAGCAAAATTTCAATATTCGGCTTCAATTTAGTCAGGTTTAACCTTAAATCTCCTTTGCGAGTGACTTCCAATCTGTTTCTCTTTTTTTTTTTTTGTAAGGAGATTGATAACCGCGCTGAAACCCCTTTCCACGAGGTATGAAGATGGAAAAGCTATCAAAAACTTTCTTGCGGTAGTTCATAATGCAGAATGTGTAACAGGTATGTCTCTTTGAAGCCAGAATTGTTGATATCCCTTTCTAAACTGCACCTTAAGTTCTTCGTTGGTGATTATACCGATCAGTTCTTCTTGTAACATGGCATCCGTTTCTTCAATGTCACCGTATGGATTGATAATAATCCACTGTGGTATTTCCATAGTCAATACATCTTCAAACCTAATTTCAAAGTTTGTGCGAAGGACATTTAAATCTTGAACGTAGGCTGAAAGGCCATCATCCTGGCAGTTTGTCTGTGCCAAATTGGGAAATTGGCAAGTTCAATATAACGACTACCTGCTGGCCCTCGCTCTAACCGTTCCAGTTCAAAAGTCCATGATGTCGCAACACAAGTTACACGTACTGCGGCCGAAAAGTTAATAGATTTCTTACACAATTTTATGAAATACTAGCATTATTGCTCGGCGTTGCCCGGGTAGATATATAGATATAAAATATTTCATCCATTCCATCAAAAAAATACTGGGCTGCACTCCCGCTCTTCATGTTCATCTGGCCAGACAGAATGCGCTTAGCACGTTTCTACTGAAATGATATACAAACAATAAGAAAGAAAGAAACTTTGAGCCTGCGGACCTTCGTCTGATTTTAAGGTCATTCCCAACCCTCTTTCTCCCGCGCATTGAAATTTGACCCCCCCCCCCCTCCGTCATCCTCAAACCACCCCTCTTAACGCAGCTGGTCGAGGGGGATCCACAGGGGGTAGACGCACCTCTATCGGGCACAAAAAACATTAAAAAATTAATTTTAAAAAAACTAATTGAGCCCCAAATTTCGTTTTTCCTGATTTAAGTTTCTTGGGTCCAAAACATTAACTGTGCCGAATTTGGTCCCGGTGGGTGAAACAGTCTATGATTCTATAGCGGACAAACAAACAGACAAGCTCTTTTATATATATAGATACATATAATTAGGAAATGTATCTATCTATTATAAGAAAGTACTCATTTTACGTAAATACCTCCATAGGTACTATCTGTGTTAGGCGGATTATTACATTTACGGGAAGCCAAAATTTTGGTGACGGACAGTCTAACTCGTGGACCCCCATTTATATCTCATGCACCCCCAATTTTCTTTTTCACTGGCATGGACCCCTTGCAGGTCTATATCGACCCCTGGGGGTCGATATAGACCACTTTGGGAATGACTGGTCTAAATGATGGAAAATATGATGTTCTCGCATTGAATCGTCTTCTGAAAGGTTTCTATGTCGACAATGTTGTAGCAAGTGTGGAAAATACTAATCAGTTACTACAATTTGTTGGAGAATCTACTGAGATTATGTCTGAAGGGAAGTTCAATTTAAGAGGCTGATACTGGACTGGAAATGATTCAGGTACAAAAACTCCTGTTTTAGGATTGATATGGGATATATCGGAAAATAATTTGGGATTGAACCTAGACTGGCTCGATCGACTTCAAATAAAGAATCTCACGAAGCGAGTCATTTTATCACTGGCTCACAAAGTACAGTATTTGATCCCATTGTATATTTAAACACAGTTCTTTTAATTTCAAAGTTATTGCTTCCAAAGATTTGGAAAACTGGTCTATCCTGGGATGAAGAAATTGATGAAGATCCAAGAGAGAATTCGAAAAATGGATCAAGGACATTTCACCTATTAAAAGACGCATAAATAGAGCGATGGGTAAAACTTTCTTCCAACTAGGAGAAAAGTTTGAGTGTCCACAAGCTTTGCTACGCAAGCAAACGTGCTTATACAGCCGTAATTTTCGTCTACATCAATGGAGAGTCTACAGCAATGGAGAGTCTACAGCAATGGAGAGTCTACAGCAATGGAGAAGTGTGAGATCATCTTCTAGCCTCTAAAACAAGGGTAACACCAACAAAACCAATTACCATAACTCGGCTCGAACTGATGGCAGCCTCAATGGGTGCAAGATTATGCTCGTCTGTATTTGAAGGCTTACAAAGCATTTCGGGCATAAGTCTATATTTTTGGACCGACTTTGCTACAACGTTAGTCTGGATTCAAAAGGAAGAAAACTGGACTATGTTTGCAAATAATCGAGTGAAAGAAATCAGAAAACTGGACTATGTTTGCAAATAATCGAGTGAAAGAAATCAGAAAACTTACTAAGAAACGTGAATGGAGACATCTCTTATGCCCTCTGAATCAGGCTGTCGCAGGTTGTTTTCACTTAAATGACTTGTCGCTAACATCGTAGGGCCTGTTCACATAGGAGTCCGTTGCGTAGCGTTAAGGGAAAGATGACGTTGAGATGAAAATAAACCAATCATAGGCGTTAAAAATTTCATTGCTAATCGTTTGGAGGTTTGTCATTGGTTAAATATATTTCATACTTTAACGCTCCGCAACGGACTCCTATGTGATTAGGTCCTTAATGTGAGAAGAGTTTGCAGCGTTGCCCCTTTACTGGCAACTCAATTGTGGGAGGGACCTTCTTGGTTAAGAATGAGCAAATCTTATTGGCTTACAAATGCTTTTATTCCTGGCTAAAAAACTGTTTTCGATCAGAAAAGGAAAAGCTTTGATGGAAAAACTTCTCTATGTCTTACTGCTCAATCTGATACCTGGGAATGGTGTGATTTTTAAACCAAAGAAGATACGTCCTTATGGGTTTATCGCGATCTTCGATGGTATTCTAAATACTTCTCTAGTTATGACAGAATGATATGAATGTTTAGTTGAATTATGAGATTCCTGTACAACTGCAAACAACAAAAGGAAGTTCGTCGATGTGGTGAATTGTCATTTGAAGAAGTTCAGTCTACCGAAAAGTAGTTAATGAAGTTTGTGCAAGAAGAATCTTTTACTTCCAAAACAGAGAAAAGGCTAAAGTCATTAAATGTATACATTGATGAAGAGGGTTTGTAAAGATTGAAAACTAACATCACTTACAGATAGGATACTGACGACTTTCGTCAGCCAATACTTTTGCCTCCATGCCATATTCTTATTCAAAGGTTGATTTAAACCGAGCATCGAAAAATCTCTCATGCTGGCTCTCAAATCTTATTGGGTATTGTCGTGTCGCTTCGGCCACATCGATTTATCGTATTGTCATCAAGTTTTTGATTAAATAAGTTAAACATGAGTGGCAACAGAAAGTCGATATAAAATAGACGAATCAATGGTCGGTTGTTCCAGCTAGTTATATTTGATGTCAACAAATGTAGATAAAATATTAAAAGGCATAAATAACATCTTGTAAATAATAAAATATTAATTCTATTGGAGTCAGAGAAGTGTCATTATTACACACCTGTAGCTTAAGACGCTTCAGGTATATTACGAGAACACTATTGGTTACTAAATGCCAGAAGAAGCATTGAGATGTTATATTCAAATGTAATGTATGCCGAAGACATGAAGGAGATCATTTAAGTGCGCCTATCCCTCCCTTAACTGAAAAAAAATAGTGAGAGATGCTGAGGTCTTCGAAATTTGTGGAGTTGATTTTGCATGACCCATTTATTTAAGAAATGGTGTTAAAGGGTGGATTTGTTTATTCACATGTGCTGAAACTTTGTCGTTGATATATAAATTATTCTAAAATTTAGTTAACGCAAATTAAAAGGTTAGATTTATTTTGAAAATAATTCTAAGTGGGAGGATTTGACGTAAGTGGCTTTTGTGAGCATTTCTTTTCGCTCTGCTTTACCATGGCAACGACAAAGTTTAGGCCAGGAAGAACAACCCATTTTATATACATCAAAATTTAATTTCCAGGGAACAGGTATTGGGCTTGAAGCTTGTAATTTGTCTGGGAAGAGGATTATAAATTTTTAAACTGCTTTCCAGCTTAGATACAAATATTTTGTAGTGTTATTACTAAGTTTCTGGTGATTGATACAATTCTCATTCTTTAGCAAGAAAAATGATTAATTAAACGTATTTTCTAAAATTCTTCTGTGCTCTTCCACTACGGATATCTAAACTGAGAAGAGATCAAATGTTTGATAGTTAAAATCTATATTTCGTTTGTGTGTGCGAACTGTATATAACTCGTCCATTTTACAACACAAGCGAAAGCGGTTAAAACTACAGAAATTCTCAAATCATTAAACTAATCACTAATACCATAATGTCTAGTGTAAATTTCTAAATCATTATACATAACGGTAAACATGAAATTTTTTTAAAGTGCTATATATATATATATATATATATATATATATATATATATATATATATATTAATTAATTACATATATATTAATGATATTATATATATTATATATATTATGATATTATATATATTAATGATGATTATATATATTAATAATTTAATTAATTAATTAATATATATATTAATTAATATATATTAATAATTATATAAATTTTGATGTATATAAAATGGGTTGTTCTTACTGGCTGTTGCTCTTTTTTAATAAAAACCATAGTGAATATTGATTTTTCCCATTTATTACTCTTTTACATAAAAGGAACAATTTTATCTAGTATGTCTGTGAAGAAACTGCTCTCCCATGTGTGCAATAATTGTTTTATTGTGTTAAATTTTGTCAGTGTGTAATTGAATGCTTACCTACAAGAAACTTTTTTTTCAATCTAAAAAAAAGTACAGCTATAATATGTCTTTAAGTATGATTTTCATGAGCACAACATTAATTTCTGTCTGTTTCAATTTTATAAAATGTGGTTAATTCCAGTTTCCAGGACTTTACTTTTTTTCTTCTTTTTTAATATGTAAACAAAATTTAAGTGTTAGAAAAAGTCATGCCTTTTCAAAAGCAGTTACTAATGTTAAATTTTACAATGCACAAGCTGATTCCTGACCTGATATAATGTTCTATTAAAAATTAATCAAACTATAACTAAAATCAAATTTGTCTTAGCTATGGGTCTTGAAATTTCAGCCAGGACTATGAAATTTGGTACAAACCATGTTTCTGTAACTGTTATATTTATAATGTGATTCAATCAACTGCTTGTTGATTGTTCTCTGTGTGTTTCTTAAGAAAATTCTAAAATATTTGTGAAATTGTATTTTTTTTCTGCATAACTGCAAAATTTAAGGTAACTTAAAATTTTAAATTTTTATCGCCACAAATTGAATAAAATATAGTAACTTAACTATGCAGTACTTCATTACTTTATCTTTTAAATATTGCTTATTTGCACCTAGTATAACGAATGAAATGAATACCTTAAAATTATATATTTGTTGCATAGCTATGAACCAAAATTAATGATAGTCGACCAAAAAAAATACTATCCATTGTACTTAATTGTACTAATTGAATTGTGGATTAAATTACTGAATTCCTCACATACAAAATAGATTACTGCAGAAATTAATTACATTTAATTTTGTTTGACTGTTATATTTATAATGTGATTCAATCAACTGCTTCTTGACTGTTCTCTGTGTGCTTCTTAAGAAAATTCTAAAATATTTGTGAAATGTATTTTTTTTCTGCATAACTGCAAAATTTAAGATAACATGAAATTTTGAATTTTTATCGCCACAAATTGAATAAAATATAGTAACTTAACTATGCATTACTTCGTTACTTTATCTTTTAAACATTGCTTATTTGCACCTAGTGTAATGAATGAAATGAATACCTTAAAATTGTATCTTTGAATAGGTATGAGTGAAAATCAGTGATAGTCGACAACAAAGTACTATCAATTGAATTCCATTGTAATTGATAGTACTTTGCAGATATGTCACTCTGTAAATTAAAATACTAAACTACAAAACTACAATGCAGCCGAGTATTTTACTGTACTCAGCTGCATTGTAGCTGTACTTTACAAAGTACTATCAATTGTATTCCATTGTAATTGATAGTACTTTACAGATATGTCACTCTGTAAATTAAAATATTAAACTACAAAACTACAATGCAGCTGAGTATTTTACTGCCCTATTCCTCATAAAGAAAAAGATTAATACAGAAATCAGTGGCGCACCCAGGAATTTTTCTTGGGGGGGGCCGAGATGAACGGATAAAAATATTTATAATGCAAAATCAATATTAATAATGCAATTTCTATTTCTTTGGGGGGGGCAGGGCCCCTCCCCCCCTGTGTGCGCCACTGATGCGCATATTTGAGATTTCAGGAATAGAAGAAATATGATAACAGGTGAATGTTAGGGAAATATAGCACCCGTAAAAAGGTAACTTTTGTAGGTACTAGATATCATTATATAGTGCTTTGCCGTGCAGATTCCCGTCTTCAAAAGTTCGTAATACTATGGCTGTATTCGTTAATGAAAACAAGCACACCATTTTAAAGTTATCTCTAGGGCTGGGATGGCGAACCTTTTCTTGTGCACGAGCCTAAATCACATAAAATCAATATTCCTCCAGGTGTTGACATGCTAGCTTGTTTTTATCTTAATATTCTACCACTAAATAACCCGGTATAAATTTGTTATAATTATACAGGAATAGTAATAAATTTAAGAAAAATATTTCCTCTAAATATATTGTCAAAATGGTATTGATATTTAGTCACTTATTAGTTATTAATATAAATATTTATGTTTAGCTCTTTGTCGAACTCGATTAATCAATTCGTTTATTTAAGAAGCTCATTTCTGATTATAAAGATTTGAACGCGTATGATGAAAGGACTTGCGAAACAGCCATGAGTAGTTTTTAGGAGTAAATGGAATTTTAAAAAATGGAAAATTCAAATTAGGTGTCCACCACTACGCATTACTTTTCTTTTCCTACGTTTATTACGAAGTTTTTGTGTATTTCAGCATTAAGCTTGAAAGAATTCGTGTGTAGGACATTGGCGCAACCAGGATTTATTCTTAGGGGGAGGGGGAGGGGGCGAGTTGAACGGATAACAATATCCATAACGCAAATTCAATACAATTCACAAGGTGGTTATAACAATTACTTAAAGAATAAAATCCAGTTTTCTTTTCTTTTTACAAAGCTCTTGAATGACTTCAGGTGCGGTTACATCAATCTCTCTGTGTATATACAGCAAAGCCAGTCCGTTCAATCGTGACTGTGCCATTGTAGATCTTAAATAGGTTTTTAAAATGCGTAAGGTAGAAAAGGACCTTTCACTGACGCATGTTGTTACCGGAAGTGTTGCAAATATTTTTAATAAATTATAGATGCTTGGATATAACATTTTGTCACACTTCGAAACTGCATCAATGGCATTTTTACATGGAGCTGTTGCAAACGGTTCTTCAAATTTTTTATACCACAAAATGAATTCGGCATTCAAAATTGCTGGATTTGTAGAAGGCAAATCACGGGCATAAAATTCACACAACTGTCGAAAATCCTCTGTTGTACTTGCTGTCGGAGCATCTTTTCCATTTGGTAAGAGAGTCAAAAAATTTTTCAAAATGTTGCGATGCCGAGTGAATCGTTCGTGAAGTTGAGTCAATATTTGGTCAATAAAGAGAATGAAAATAGTTCTCCTGAAATACTCTTCTTCAGAATCGGCTGGAACATTGGACCTTAATGTTTGTCTTGATGCAGTCCTTGGCTTTTTAATGTCAATATTAAAATTATTGGCTTTTATACATGCCTCATCATAAATATGTTTAAAAAAAGAATCTGGTGTTTCACGAACGATATTTAATTGAGACACAACATCATCAACAAAATTTAGGGCAATTAAGAGGTCACTGTCGGATTTTTGCATTATTCTAGACAATGGTAAGGTGTATGCAAATATATTTTGCAAGCTAAATAAAGATATTATAAACCCAAATTCACACAAGGAATTATTCAAAAGTTTTGCCTTAGAGGACGAGTCTCTGTCTTCCCAAGAAATGATTGTGTCAAGACTATGAATCACTGCATCATATAATTCCACCATGGTCATGATGGCTTCATGGCGTTCCACCCACCTAGTCGGGCAAACTTGGCGCAATTTTTGTCTTTTAGTTTCCGGCGTATGTTTATCAATATTGTCAACAAGAACGTTCTGTCTCTTAGGGGTATTGAAAAAACTGTACACCTTTTCAATTATGCCAATGCAGTTTCTTATTTCAGTCACAGATACAGCATTTCCAATTGCCAAATTCAAACTATGTGATGCACAATGAACATATAAAGATTGTGGATATTTAGCTGATATGTGAGACTGAACACCATTAAACTTTCCACTCATTGATGCGGCCCCGTCTTAACCTTGTCCACGTAAATAGGACAAATCGATGCCATGATTATTTAAGATTTCTAATATTTTGTCGGATAAGTTTTTTCCTGTAGTGTTTGTTACAGGAACAAATTGTAAGAATTGTTCACAAACTTTGTTGTTATTTTCTTCATCTAAATACCTGACACACAAGGAAAGATGCTCGATAGTAGAAATGTCACAAGTTTCATCGGCAAGAATAGAAAAACATTTCGCAGCATTAATTTTTTCTATCAAACGGTTCAAAATTATATCGTTACATGCATTTATAATTTGATTTTGTATGTTCCAGCTAATGTAGGTAGCGTTTTTGGCAGAATATTTAAAATGTTCAGTGAGGTTTTCATCGCCCGCATCGATTCTCATTCTCAACAAAGCTCGAAAATTGCCTTCATTGGTGACTGGCTCCTGTTCAAATGAAAATTCTCCATAATCACGATGTCCTCTTAAGGGTATATTTTGCCGACCACATAAAATTACAGTTTTTATGATAGGTTCTAATCGTTTGCGATTAACTGCAGCTTGGGATGTTTTACCTACATCAATTTGCCGATCAATTGGAATACATTTTCCATCTCGAATATTGTGCAGCCTTTCATACGTCATAACAGCTGTTATATGATATTTTGTTTTTTGATGATTATAAAATCTATCAATGGCTTTCTTCCAATTATCATAACCTTTCGTGACTAACATCCCAGGTACTTCAGATTTAGATTTTCCAACATTAGCAGGTGCAAAAAGCACACAATATTTACAGTACGTACTATTTTCAACTTGAGAGTACACAAGCCATTCAAATTTTTTAAACCATATGTACTGGAAACTTCGGTTGTGATTTGCAATACAGGTTACGGGAAAGTTAAAATTTGGTTCTGGTTTCCACAACTTTTTAACAATATCTATATTATCGCCCGTATTAAATTTTTGTTCTTTTAGAAATGCGATGTCTTGAGAATTATTTATAACTAAGGAAGTACTTTCTTCCGGATAATTCGATGGTTTTGTCAAATCCGCGACTCGGGAAACCGAATTAGAATCGGTATTGACAATATTAGGAGCAACATTGCTACAAACGTTTGAATCATCCATTTTCGGTTTTTTTTAAAAATAATTCAATAAAATACCCTGAGTACGTTTAGCCATATTTTGAAGCACAAAATTTTAAAAATAAAATACTTTTATAAATTTAAAATTAAAATATTAAAGAATTTACGTACGTTAATTCTTCAGAGATGGAAGGCGCTATGTTTCAAGTTCAATAGAACAGAATACGAATGACCTTTTCCTTACGGGGTGGGATAGCCTATATCCCAAGCAAGTACTCTCCAAAACTATGGGCTTAAAATAACAGTCGTCCCAAAGTTTTCATTCCCTTATTTTGTAGAAAACCGCACAGGATGCAAGATATTAGTTCAGTGGGGGTCTTATTTTGCTGAGGGCTGATCGTTTTCCGGAGGAAAAAATTGGCGGTTTACAACTGACAAAAGGGGAAAAAATAAACATACGCTTCTAATTAGGGGAAAATTTCTGATCCAAGGCATGAGGAATAATATTTTTGACGGTTTGCACCAGTCTTGGTGATTGAAATTAGTCTGATACTTTTATTTTTTCTATAAAATTTATGAAGTTAGAGTTTTTCTTGTTTCTCAATTTTTTCATTTAGTCATTCTATTTTTTTCCTCGCTTTCATTATATTATTTTTGAAAAGTGAAAAATATGTTCAAACGACCTAGGTCAAGATGTATATATGTTTATAAGTATGTATATATACATGCATGCATGCATGAGTACATGCATATTGGAAATAGAAAATACTTTATAAAAAGTAACTATCACAAATTGGAAATTAATATAAATACTTGCATATTAAATAATATATAATAGCATTTTCCTGTGTAAGACGAGAAATATGAAAAGTAGAATCTAAAATACAATGAAAGGAGGTAATCTAATCTGAAGAAAGGTTATCTAATACAATAAAACCAGAATAATCTACAAAAACTGATGATCATATTGAACTATTTATTGCTGGTCTTATTTTGGATACCTATATGTCTTGAACATTACTTTCAACTTAATATATATATATATATATATATATACACATACACGCACGATTCTCTTTTTGCACGAGGGATACGTTCCAGAGACTACAGTGGAAAAAAAACCGTGGAAAAAAGAGATATAGTGAACATATAAAATCGGGATATAAGTTCTATCCAAACATACTTAATGAAAAAAAAAGTTGATTTTCACATGAATTTGGATTTCTTGAATAAATATGTAAGAGCAAATCCACAAATCTTATTTTAACTATTTTTGTACGGCTTATTTTTTTAAATTGAAAAAGTGCAGCAGTCGGAAGTGGTTAAAAATAAATTGAATTTTTTTTTATTTATACAGACATACGTATAACATTCTGCCATTCAGTGTCACTACTGGATGATAAACGTACCCGTTTACTGCTGCTTTTCAGTGGCGAAAAATTCCTCTCGTCAATAAAAATATTGAGTGGCGATATGTCTACAAGTTTATATGGAATAAAATGAATATCTTGCGTTTCGTTTATTTCACCTATTTTGAATACTAATTCGGTTATTAGACAGTGTGATTTTCTTTTTGTTAGTTCTCTATAAGATTCTGCATAACATGCCAGAATCATTTTTAAATCACGTTGGAATGACACAGCTCGTACGACATTGCCATAATTTGTAAGGAAATGATTTCCGTGTTTATTGGTTAGTTGGAAACCTTCTAAAATCGTTCTTGGAGATAGTAGAACCACACCTACATCATCATTACTATAACAAATCATTCTCTGAAATACGCTTTGATAACATTGTATTCAATATTTTTATTCTTTTTAGATTTTTAAACCATGTTACAGCAAAAAAAAAGTGTTAAAAAATAATCGGTTCTCAGAGGTGGGGAACCTTTTTACCATTAGAGGCCACATGTAAATTAGGTAGTAATAAAGGAGGCTGCATAAGTTGATGTAACCTATAAATGCGACTTTTATGAAATTATTACAGTTAGGTATAGTTTTAACAATTTGGTGCATTATATAGAAAAATAACAAAAAAATTAAGTCCTTATTTATTTATTATTTCACATAAAAAGTTACAATGTAAAATATTTTTTTATTGACATAAGGGTAAAAACTTGTTATAACATTAATCATTAATTATTATTTTTTTATAAAATTATTAGATTCATAGATACCGCTGTAATTTTTTATATTTCACTTTTGGTATTTTTATTTATGTAAGCCCACACACACACACACACACATATATATATATATATATATGTATATATATATATGTATATATATATATATATGTATATATATATATATGTATATATATATGTATATATATATATATATATATGTATATATATATGTATATATATATGTATATATATATGTATATATATATATATATATATGTATATATATATATATATATATGTATATATATATATGTATATATATGTATATATATATATATATATATATATATATATATATATATATATATATATATATATATATATATATATATATATATATATATATATATTCATCCACATTTTTAAATTTTAATAAACAACTACATATTTAAATACCACTTCAAATAAAAAAAATAAAATAGAAGTATTTTTAAATAATTTTAACATTATAAAGAAATACAATAGAAAAATAATAGTATTAAATTATAAATAACTGACATAGCAACAATTCCTAAAATAATTTTAAAATCCGATGGAAATTTTAAACTAGTGGGATATTTGCATTTGTTTCTTGCTTGAAAGTAATTGAATATTTGGATCAAGCTTCATAACGCAAAGCCTGAGTACATACATTCATGCCGTTCTTTATTTAATTCCATTGCTTTGCAAATTGTTGTAATCTATAAAATTAAATATTAATCAATACAAGTGCTAGCTTTTATGAAGGCCGCACAAGAAGATCACGCAGGCCTCATGCGTCCTTACGGCCGCTGGTTCCCCACCTCTGTTTTCTTTTTCTTGGACCATGTTATTTCAAATCCTTGCAAAAAACAGAATCGGGTGTGTATATATTAGTAGTGATTGTGTGTGTGTCTTCTTCTGTCAGATTTAACGAGCTTCGTACACAATAAATACTTTTTCTTTGAAGGTCATTTTTGCTCTAATTTTTAGAAAATTGAATTGCCCTGTACTGATAGGTATGTCTATCTTAAAGATCACGCTAACAGAATCATTCGGTTTTGTTAATAAGAAAATAAGACATTAGATCATGAATTTATGTTCCTTCATTACAGCGATTTTAGTTTCAACTTTTACATTTGTACATGAATTTACACTCTTACATTTATTTACTTGAATACGTTTTTTAAAGGAGGAGGGAAAATTAGGAAATAAATCTATTTTCTAGGTCCAGATGGCTTGAAAATGACTTGAAATGGAACTTAAGAACCATTTGTATTATCAATACAAATTTATATTTAAAGTATATATGAGAAAAATATGAAGATAATTAACTTTTAGTGTGATAAAACTCTGCAGAAATCGGAAAAAAAAATTAAATTTTTTTATTTGACTGATTTTCTTTTATATTTGATTTGTCTTTTCTTGTCAACTTCCTATAATTATTTTAAAATTTAAATTCCTCTTCCTTCTTAAAAATTCATATGAAAAAATTCCCGCCATTAAAATTCACTGATCCATAAAAGCTTTTACAGAACGTATACTATCATAAGCAAACAAAATGTGCAAACCTCTTTTCTGTAACATCTGTAATTTGTTTACTAAAAACCAGCTCCAGATGTAGGGGATTTAGGGAGACAGACCCCCGAATTCAATGTAACGTTTTAGCTCTTTAGCTAGTTAGCTAGTTAGCTCTTTAGCCGATTCCGTATTCAAATGCCCAAAAAGAGCGAAATATCCGGTCGCCTGTTAGCTAACGCTTGCTAGGTGGTTTCTCTGGTGGTGTTTTTGTTTTAATTAAGGTTTCGACTAGTTTCTACTGTATTGAAGTTAGTAATTAACTCTTTCTTGTATTTTTGAATATTCCAAATTATATTTATTTAGCAGTTACGTAAAATACGTTATAAATAAGCAAATTATCTTTTGTTAATTAGATTAATCTTCTGTTACGAGCACTTTAAAAAAATTTCATGTTCACCGTTCTGTATAATGATTTGGAAATTTACAGTAGACATTATGGTATTAGTGATTAGTATAATGATTTGAGAATTTCTGTAGCTTTAACCGCTTTCGCTTGTGTTGTAAAATGGACGAGTTATATACAGTTCGCACACACAAACGAAATATAGATTTTAACTATCAAACATTTGATCTCTTCTCAGTTTAGATATCCGTAGTGGAAGAGCACAGAACAATTTTAGAAAATACGTTTAATTAATCATTCTTCGTGCTAAAGAATGAGAATTGTATCAATCACCAGAAACTTGGTAATAACACTACAAAATATTTGTATCTAAGCAAGAAAGCATTTTAAAAATTTATATTCCTCTTCCCAGACAAATTGCAAGCTTCAAGCCCAATACCTGTTCCCTGGAAATTAAATTTTGATGTATATAAAATGGGTTGTTCTTCCTGGCTGTTGCTCTTTTTTAATAAAAACCATAGTGGATATTGATTTTTCCCATTTATTACTCTTTTACATAAAAGGAACAATTTTATCTAGTATGTCTGTGAAGAAACTGC
The DNA here is from genome assembly GCA_907164885.2 of Dolomedes plantarius. Lineage (NCBI taxonomy): Eukaryota > Metazoa > Arthropoda > Arachnida > Araneae > Dolomedidae > Dolomedes > Dolomedes plantarius. The sequence goes on along the minus strand of OU015499.1, from coordinate 99,402,276 downwards.
TCTCCCATGTGTGCAATAATTGTTTTATTGTGTTAAATTTTGTCAGTGTGTAATTGAATGCTTACCTAGAAGAAACTTTTTTTTCAATCTAAAAAAAAGTACAGCTATAATATGTCTTTAAATATGATTTTCATGAGCACAACATTAATTTCTGTTTGTTTCAATTTTATAAAATGTGGTTAATTCCAGTTTCCAGGACTTTACTTTTTTTCTTCTTTTTTAATATGTAAACAAAATTTAAGTGTTAGAAAAAGTCATGCCTTTTCAAAAGCAGTTACTAATGTTAAATTTTACAATGCACAAGCTGATTCCTGACCTAATATAATGTTCTATTAAAAATTAATCAAACTATAACTAAAATCAAATTTGGCTTAGCCATGGGTCTTGAAATTTCAGCCAGGACTATGAAATTTGGTACAAACCATGTTTCTGTAACTTACATTTATAATGTGATTCAATCAACTGCTTGTTGATTGTTCTCTGTGTGTTTCTTCAGAAAATTCTAAAATATTTGTGAAATTGTATTTTTTTTCTGCATAACTGCAAAATTTAAGGTAACTTGAAATTTTAAATTTTTATCGCCACAAATTGAATAAAATATAGTAAATTAACTATGTAGTACTTCATTACTTTATCTTTTAAATATTGCTTATTTGCACCTAGTATAACGAATGAAATGAATACCTTAAAATTATATATTTGTTGCATAGCTATGAACCAAAATTAATGATAGTCGACCAAAAAAAAAATACTATCAATTGTATTCCATTGTACTTAATTGTACTAATTGAATTGTGGATTAAATTACTGAATTCCTCACATAGAAAAAAGATTAATGCAGAAATTAATTACATTTAATTTTGTTTGACTGTTATATTTATAATGTGATTCAATCAACTGCTTCTTGACTGTTCTCTGTGTGCTTCTTAAGAAAATTCTAAAATATTTGTGAAATTGTATTTTTTTCTGCATAACTGCAAAATTTAAGATAACTTGAAATTTTGAATTTTTATCGCCACAAATTGAATAAAATATAGTAGCTTAACTATGCATTACTTCGTTACTTTATCTTTTAAACATTGCTTATTTGCACCTAGTGTAATGCATGAAATGAATACCTCAAAATTGTATCTTTGAATAGGTATGATTCAAACTCAGTGATAGTCGACAAAAACAAAGTACTATCAATTGTATTCCATTGTAATTGATAGTACTTTGCAGATATGTCACTCTGTAAATTAAAATACTAAACTACAATGCAGCTGAGTATTTTACTGTACTGATGTATTTTACTGCTGCATTGTAGCTGTACTTTACAAAGTACTATCAATTGTATTCCATTGCAATTGATAGTACTTTACAGATATGTCACTCTGTAAGTTAAAATATTAAACTACAAAACTACAATGCAGCTGAGTATTTTACTGCCCTATTCCTCATAAAGAAAAAGATTAATACAGAAATTAATTATATTTAATTTTGTTTGACTGTTATATTTGTGAAACTGTGTTTTTTTCTGCATGACTACAACATTTAACATAACTTGCATTTTTTTTTTTCGCCACAAATTGAAAAAAGATAGTAACTTAAGTATGCAGTACTTCAAATACTTTATCTTTTAAACATTGCTTATTTGCACCTAGTGTAAGGAATGAAATGAATATCTTAAAATTGTATATTTGCAATGAACCAAAATTAGTGATAGTCGAAAAAAAAAAAGTACTATCAATTGTATTCCCTTGTACTTCAATTAAACTAGATTTGGCATTTTCTTCATTTACACATGGATATGTTTAAAAGAGTGTAAATCTATCGATTTTCTTAAAAGGATATTGTATCAACATTTAAAAGATTGAGCTAAATGAATTCTTGTGCAGTGCTGTATTTATACTGAAGCAGTGTCTGTACTTGTAATTTTTTTGGCTACTATTAATTGTGATGCATAATTTGAATGTTATGAGTTCTAAATCTTAACTGAGAATAATCAGGTGAGTACATCTTAAATAATACTATTTAATTTAAAGTTTGTCTGTATAATATAATCTGTATATTTGAAAATTTTAAATACAATACTGTTAGTTTTAAATACCATGCTGTTAGTATAAACTTCAGAGATTTGAATGTGTTTTCTTTCAGATGGGAAACACATCAATGTGATAACTATTTTAAAAGCTTTTATTAAATGTATTTAATTGAAAGAAGGGCATCACATAAAGTTCTGTGTATCATTTTATCAGAAACTTTTTTTTATGTCAAAATAAATAGCTTTTGGAAGGTTAGATTACTGAATACAACGATATTTTAACATTTAGCTAAACTTTGTTTTAAATATATTTTACTTCATATCCTCCATATTCGTAATATTTTTCATCATCTGTATTCTCTACTAATTAATTTTTAAAAATGTGGCATTTTGCTAAAAGAAAAGAAAAATAAAGCTTCCGGTAATTTAACATAGTGAATTATAAATATTTCAAATAAAGTTGAACATAGAATTATGAAAATATTTGTAAGTATTCTATCCACAAATTTAAAATCATTTGATTCATTTTTCTTTTGTTGCGTATCCAGGCATTACTCGTTTTTATTATATTTATTTTATCAGTTCCGAAGTTTCCATGTTTGTTTACATTTGATGTCGCGCTGGCGATGAATTTGGGCTGTCTGATTGGCTTACTGAGAGCATTCGCTTAAAAGCTTCCGAGGTTTGCCGAACATTCCCTCGTCGGAGAGTGGTGCTCGGATCGGAGAGCTAACGGGCCATTTGATTGCCGATGTGCTAACAGTTAGCAAAATTGAGGTTTGCTAAAGAGCTAACTAACCAACTAGCTAAAGAGCTAAAACGTTACATTGAATTCGGGGCGAAATTCTGCTCATATCCCACGGTCTTCGAGAAAGCAATTAACCAGTTTTTCCACCGACCCCCCCCCCCCCACACACACACACACACACTGACCGGTCGTAAAATGGGGGGTAGGAAGTAGACAAAAGTTTCCCGTTCTAAAGAGCGATTTACAAAACTGATCCCCGTAAGCTAAAGGTTTTAAGTGGACTATATGAAAATAGACACAAAGCATCGCATTCGATCTATGGACTGAGTGTCTGCAATGATCGCCAATACAGAAAACACGTGATCTATGTTCCTGACACAGCCAAGAGCCAAGGGAAGTAACGCTCGTTGTGCCCCAGAACTACCACTACTTTACCATATATTTATTCACAGCGGCCGTGATTCCCGAGAGCTATAGGGTATTTTCATCTTATGTGACTGCTAATTCATAAGTTGTATAGAAATAGAAAACACGACAGAATATAATTGCAGAAAAACGAATATTAATAAAGAAAAGATTTTTGGAATATTTTCTGGTGTTTTTTCTATTTCTTTGGGGGGGGGGCCAGGGCCCCTTGGGCCCCCCCCCCCCTGGGTGCGCCACTGACAGAAATTAATTATATTTAATTTTGTTTGACTGTTATATTTGTGAAACTGTGTTTTTTTCTGCATGATTACATTTAAGATAACTTGAAATTTTAAATTTTTATCGCCACAAATTGAAAAAAGATAGTAACTTAAGTATGCAGTACTTCAAATACTTTATCTTTTAAACATTGCTTATTTGCACCTAGTGTAAGGAATGAAATGAATATCTTAAAATTGTATATTTGCAATGAACCAAAATCAGTGATAGTCGAAAAAAACAAAGTACTATCAATTGTATTCCCCTTGTACTTCAATTAAAATTATCTAGTTTAAATAATCAATTAAACTAGATTTAGCATTTTCTTCATTTATACATGGATATGTTTAAAAGAGTGTAAATCTATCGATTTTCTTAAAAGGATATTGTATCAACATTTAAAAGATTGAGCTAAATGAATTCTTGTGCAGTGCTGTATTTATACTGAAGCAGTGTCTGTACCTGTAATTTTTTTGGCTACTATTAATTGTGATGCATAATTTGAATGTTATGAGTTCTAAATCTTAACTGAGAATAATCAGGTGAGTACATCTTAAATAATACTATTTAATTTAAAGTTTGTCTGTATAATATAATGTGTATATTTGAAAATTTTAAATACAATACTGTTAGTTTTAAATACCATGCTGTTAGTATAAACTTCAGAGATTTGAATGTGTTTTATATTTCAGATGGAAAACACATCAATGTGATAACTATTTTAAAAGCTTTTATTAAATGTATTTAATTGAAACAAGGACATCACATAAAGTTCAGTTTTTTCATTTTATCAGAAACTTTTTTATGTCAAAATGAATAGCTTTTGGAAGGTTAAGATTACTGAATACAACGATATTTTAACATTTAGCTAAACTTTGTTTTAAATATATTTTACTTCATATCCTCCATATTAGTAATATTTTTCATCATCTGTATTCTCTACTAATTAATTTTTAAAAATGTGGCATTTTGCTAAAAGAAAAGAAAAATAAAGCTTCCGGTAATTTAACATAGTGAATTATAAATATTTCAAATAAAGTTGAACATAGAATTATGAAAATATTTGTAAGTATTCTATCCACAAATTTAAAATCATTTGATTCATTTTTCTTTTGTTGCGTATCCAGGCATTACTCGTTTTTATTATATTTATTTTATCAGTTCCGAAGTTTCCATGTTTGTTTACATTTGATGTCGCGCTGGCGATGAATTTGGGCTGTCTGATTGGCTTACTGATAGCATTCGTTTAAAAGCTTCCGAGGTTTGCCGAACATTCCGTCGTCGGAGAGTGGTGCTCGGATCGGAGAGCTAACGGGCCATTTGAATGCCGATGTGCTAACAGTTAGCAAAATTGAGGTTTGCTAAAGAGCTAATTAGCCAACTAGCTAAAGAGCTAAAACGTTACATTGAATTCTGCCCTAAATCGTATGGTTTCTGTTTCAAAGCCGTAGAGAGATTGGTCCTGCGCGCTATCTAGCGGCAGTGACCAAATGTGATACTTTTTTTAACACGGGGGAATAATTCTTTCTTGTAGCTTCATGAGCACTACACAAAGGAAGTAGTCTCCTCTGTGATTCGCTGTTGATAGCGGGGAATATGAGGTAAAAGATGCCAGACGACTGTTGGGTATTTATACACTCGTTGATTCCACCGCATGCTGTTGTTTGTTTTTACGTTTGCAGTTACAAGACATTGCATTTGAATAACTATATTTGATGTCCCGATGTTGTAGATACCTAATCTTATTTTCTAAACATTAGTTCCTGAAGAATTTTTGTTGCTATGTTACGGAATGATCTCAACTCAACGTGAATCAAGTGATGTTTCTACGTTCAAACCTCGACAGAGCTGGAGTAAGAATTGCAGTGTATGTATTTATGTGTCCTATTTCTTTATTGTCAGTGTTGATTGATAAACTTTCTGCATTGTGAAAATATGTCATTTTTTAGTGCATTGTAAAAAGGTATCTATAATTTTAATCCGAGTGTTTTACATTGGTTAAGATAAAAAATATATTCTCGACTATAAATTGTGCCATTCATTTTCTTTCATTCTTTTTTTGGAGATTTTATCTGATATTAGAACAACCTAGTTTGACCAATGTGTTCAGCCTTTAAGTGTAATTTATTTATGGATTAATTTTGATGTTCTACTTTATTTTCCCCTCCAAATTACTGCAGTTCTGTTTACATTTACAGTGTTAGAAGTTTCTATTTCACACTGTATATAATAGTATAGTTGATGTTAAGTTTTTCCTATTACTTTGATATCTCATTATTACTGCTTAACCATTGTTGTAATTTTAATGCATCAATTACTGGATAAATTTGAGGTTTCTGTAACTGACAATAGCAATTTCATTTTTTTCATATATGTGTAAATTAATTTTTAATGTGTTACTGCCAGCTAGTTATTGAACATATGTAAAATTTGTTAAATGAGGCATGCATAGACTCATTTAATATAGGCAACATAAGTTTGGTAATTTGGATTTCGAAGAAATTTTTTTGGTAGGATGAAGTAAGGTAAGTGAGAATACGGGCTTAAAACCCTAAAAATTTAACTTTTAAAAAAAATTTCAAGTGTACTTTGTAGGAAAATTCTTCCTCCTCTGTTATGTTTAGTTCTTATTTATAGAAAAAAAATTGTAAAGGGAAAAATTTCTATACCTACCAAACCCTTGCATTTTAACTAAGGTACCTAAGTTCGAGTACTAGCCAAAAAAAATCATAACTAATTAACCACAACACATAGAGTTATTTTGAAAATACCCACTTATTCATTAAGAAATTAAGAATACAGATAAAATACATAAAAACCATTTTTTTTTTCAATATTACTTCAGTACTGCAGGGTTTTCACTTGCCTCATAAAAATTTTGTGTCAGGGCAAGTGAGAACAGCAGTTTTCACTTGCCATGACACAAAATTTTTATGAGGCAAAAAACCTACCTTCTTGAAGAGCCGAGGCCTGTAAGGCACAATGAACTAATTTTCCCTGTGTCTTTTTGGTTCTACAATATTCTGTAGGGCCTTGGCAAAGGGAAAAAAAACTTTTGAACTTTTAACATACATTTGTTACTCTAAAATAAATAATGCAAATATACTTATTTTGTTAATATTTGAACATTGCTGACACTGCTAACTTGAACAACAAATACCACCACAACGAAAGAATGTAAAAAAAAATAGTGTTCAGCATGAATTATCTATTCTTTCCCTTGCTCTACTTATTTTGCTATAAGCAATTGTGATTTATTAGGACCCGCGTTCTCACTTGCCCCAAGTGTGGAAGAAAGTGAGAACGCAAAACACAAAAAATTTAAATATTTTTGGGGAAAAAAGTTGTGAAACGATTTTAAAAAATAAAACTATAAATGTAGAACATAACCAACAGTATTTATACAAATTTTTGTACAAATACAGCTTGTTAGAAACTTATTTAGATTCAAAGTGGAACTATATGATTTTGTGTTCTCACTTATCCTACTATACTCTTTACTTTGCATGTATGAAATTCTACATGTTCTGAAATATTTAAAATTAGCCTATTTAAACGGAAAAAAATTCCTTAAAATGAAGGTAACAGAAGCAGATATTGGAGAACGCACATTTGTTTTGAGCCATTTTATCATAAAAGTGTTTATTTAATTTTGTTTTTCTTGGGGGAGGATTAATATTTTATGACAGAAGTATCTGACTGCTAGTCTGTGGAAACTTTTTAAAAATATGTAATACATATTTTTACTCCATATAAAACTCCACGAGATACATCTCATGGAGTTTTAATCTATTAAGAGGTTTTTAGTATTATTCTTAATGTTCTTGAAAATGATATATTTTAAAACAAATTTACATTTTTATGAATAATTCGAGAAAAAATGTATGTATGTTTAACACTTTATATGAACAGTACTAAAATTTAGGACTTTAAAATAAATATGTATTTATATGAATAAAATTTGTTTAAATATAGGCCAGTAACATGATTGAAATATTGCACATTATTAAAAGTAAACAAATTGTGTAGTACCATATAATCAGGGCTTGCCCGTGACCTAGAAAAAAACTGAGAGTAGAATTTTTTTTAAATGTCAATTTAATTTTCAAAAAATACCTTGAATGTTCCATCACCTATTAATTTAAGTATAATCACTATGATAAAAGGCGAGTCAAGCAGGAGCTTTATACAACAGAGAATTTTTATATTTAAAAATTGTGTTTAAGCATGATCATTAAAAAATATGTTTAACTAGTCTGTAATTAAATATTATTCTTTGTGTTAATTATATTTGAATACAGTTTTAAATGAAAAATTTCACTATGGAAACTGTAACTTCATAAATTACAGGGCTTTCGAAAACTTGTATTTCCCTATGTAAATATAAATAATTTTTTCATAGTGATATGTGAAATCTGATTATAATTATATATTTCTGTATTTTTACCATTGTTTTTTTCCCCTCCCCTACTTAGGATTGTGATTCGATTGTGAGAAAAGAAATGCAGGTAAGCCTCTTTTAAAATACATATCTAAGGCAGGTATCACAAAAATTTACTATCTTATGCATCTTTACAGGGGTTTCAGTTTTGAACTCCAATAACCAAAACTGAAAACCGTAGAAAATTGGTTCAGTTATCCCTTTTTTTTCTTTTTTTTTTTTTAATATTTAGAAAGAGCAAATCCCTAAAAGTTTATAAAAAATGCATCAAAACTCAAACTAAATCTCATGCTTGGCATTTAGTTTCTACAAATTTTTGTTTCTCTGGGCATCCCAAATTTTGCTTGCTTAAGTTTATTTGCTATTTCCCTATGCATTTAATGTCAAATTAAATAATAAAATTCATCTATAAATCACAGAAATAAAAAGTATTGAATGATCACATCTGATGTCATCCAGATATGTAGACATAACATATAGATGTATCTCTATAAATCTATAAGTTATGTCAAAATATAGATGCACAGAAATTATGTAATAAGTATATTTCTTAACATATTAATTTAAAAAATTGCCTTCAACAACAAAATAGTAGAAACAATAGCAACATAAATGAATTTCGTAATTCAGTAAAAAATAATTGTTGTATGTGATAAATGATATTGATGTAATATTGCAATCTTGCATCAAGAGAAGAATTCATTTTGACTATTGCACAAGCAGTAATAGAGCCAGACACTGAAGATAAATTTAAAGCAAGAGTTTGCATTATACAAAAGGGCAAGCAATAAAACAAAAAAAAATATTAGCTAATAAGATTAAAAGCGTAAAACCGACGTCCACAGAAAGTGAATGAGGGTTTTCTATCGCATCTAATTTCTGTAAAAGAATACGATCATGACTATAAGATGATTCATTACATGTTTTGGTATTTTCGAAGTTCCATTATTTGAAGAAATTCTGAAAATATTAATTAGTGCTGTTTTATTTTTTTTAGTAAATTTATTTTTATTTGAATTCAAAAACATGTATTAAAACTTTATATCAACAACCTATTTTATTTATTTATTTTTTAATTTTACCTGGAAAACCCAAATACCCGTAAAAACCAAGGTTTTTAGAAAATTAGAAACCAAAAACTGGTTTTAAAAAGTTTGGGTTTTCAGTAACCCCAATCTTTACCAATTATGTTATTTTGTGTTTCACAGAGAAGCACTTAGTTTTAGTTAATTAATTATATTACTAATAATCTTGATTACTCCTGTTAGGATGTAGTCTGTTTTGTCATGAGAAATATGAAAAGAGGAAGTAGTTTTGTGTTACCTTTATTTATTCAATCAATATGTAAAATGTTTATATATATATATATATATATATATATAAAATGAATATTTAGTCTTATTTTGATATTGCTAACCTAAAAATTTCTGCTTTTTAGATGACTTTTCTCAAAATTAATTAGTAGGCTAAATTTTTTGTTAAGACATAGTGACTGGTGAAATCCTGATTAATATTTATCAAATAATATTTCATTGCATTTTATATATGAAAAATCAAAACTATTTTGCCATGACATTGTTAATCATATCAGAGGAATATCTATAATAGCTATTAAATTAGTTTTTTAAACAAGAATTCTCATTCTTTTAAACCAAAATCATTATTATTTTTTTTAATGTGTGTATGTATATATTTAAGTTTAAAGATGAAAAAAAGATCAGTGATGGTAGATTTTAAAAACCTGAAATGAAATCTATTCAATGTATAATTAAGTTTAATTAAAAAGTTGAAGCTAATATATATCTCAATTATTTAATATATTGTCATCAGTACAAAGCAGTTCCGGTGAGGATCTAATGAATTTGTGCATTATAAATACTGTTATAAAGTCAGGTCATTACAAGCTGTCAAGCTTTACTGCATAGTATTTTTTATTATTTAAACTGTATTATATTTTATAGGAAATCATTCCTGGTTTATATCTTGGGCCTTTCTTATCTGCTACAGAAGCAAAGGTATAATATAAATGTGTTTTTTTTATATTTTTTATTGCATGTACTTTTTTTTTTTTTTTAAGGTATAGTAATTAGATGATTATTGATTACTTCTTATTTCTCAGCTCCATAGATTGGAAGAAGCTGGAATAACTCACATTATATGTGTACGCCATGAATTAGAAGCTTCATTTATACAGCCCAATTTTCCCGAAAAATTTGTGTATGTGTTGGTATAATGTTTGATTTTTTTTTAAATTAAAATATATAGATTTAGGTCAAACAAATATTGAGAATAGTTGTTTTGAAATGGATCAATTAATTATCTTTATCTAATGTATAATCAGTACAAGAAAGCAACATGAACAAGCCCTTGACATAGGGATAATGGTTCCAGTCACTGAATGCTTATTTTAGAACATGGTATGATACATAGATAGGGGAGGAAAATTATCTCTGTTATAAAATATCTTGGACCATTAGAGAGCAAACCCTGCACCTCTGCTATGACAGGGCTCAAGAATATATACATTCTGTGCATATTGTATATTCCTATAAGAAAAGAAATCACGTGATCAGCATTTAATAAATTAAATTCTAAAACTTAATTTTAAAAATTCACCAAAAATTAGAAAATGAGGTAAAGATTCGAAAAAGACTTCGTTTTAAAGGAATTTTTATAATCTTTCTTGTGATATAAATTTTATAACCCTCAAATTATTTGAAATGCAGACCTTAAAAAAGTTACAAAAATAGCTTAAAAATTTAATTTTAAAAAATCTAAGAAGAATTTTTCAAAAATCTTTCTTAGTGTACCCCTACACTATAAGAAGAATCACCATGCAAAATTTCAGCCCTTTAGGTCCAGCGGTTTGGTCTGTGCATTATCAGTCAGTCAGTTACGGAACTATTTTATATATATAGAACTTGTAATTGGACTGTCTAAGATGATTATTATTGAAGGGGATAGTTAAACTTTGTAAATTCTAGTATAATTAATAATTTTATAACATGGTACTATTAAAAATTTTTGAGTTAAGAATTATTCAAGAAGTAAATTGGTTTATCTTTGTAAATTGAATAATTGTCAGTAATCAGAAGAAAGGACTAAACTAACCATGTCATTTAATTAAATTGAAAAATAACAAGATTTCAAAAGTTTAATATGGTTTTGTTGAGCATTAACCAAAGAAATAAAATAGCTCTAAATTTTCAAATCAAGTTGGTCCCTCATTCAAAGATTATCTTGTGTTTCATGGACATAAACCTGTTACATCTTCTTACAGAGGCAGCACAAAGTGCTCATTTCCTTATGCCTAGTTGTGCAGGATTTGCTATTTGTAATGTCTAGAATTTTGCTGCTCTTTTATCTTAGTTAACATGCCTTCCCTATCTGTGACATCTATCTATCTATGTCGTCTTTTTTTTTTTTGGGGGGGGGGGGCATAGCTATGCTACTCTCCTATTTTGGCTTTCAATTTAAAGCAATCAGAAAAAATGTGGCTTTAATTAATGACTCAAATTCCATATGAAATTGTATGTATGATAATAAGGATATTTGCCTACTCTATTTGTAATTCCTTGGTTTACAAAGCTATGTGGTATTAAATTTTGTAAGCTGCAATGGCTTTTATGTATTAAACCAAAGGCTGCATTTTACATTATTTACCTTGGTTTCTTAGGATGTAGTTTAAATGATCAATATTTTCCTTCACAGTCTTCTATGAAAGGCATTATTCTCTTGATATATAAAGAGAAAGCAAGGGTGAGATCTGTTAAGAATGTGCAGCCATATTCAAACTCACCCTCACATTAACCTCTAAATGAATACCTTGTACATCAAAATGCCCCCCCCCCCCTTCTTTAAACTGATATGAAATTATTTTTAACATATCCATCCCCCACCACCACTTTTTTTTTTTTCCTTTTCAAAGTTCATTTATATGACTGTCACTATGTTTAATTTAAGTTCTATGTATGAATATCAAATCAATATAAAATTTTTTAAGTGTAAATCACAGTTTATATTTCTCAAAAGCAATTTAAGCCTCAAGATTCTGAATATAAACTTTTGAAATATGCATATTATTTTAAATACTGTTATAACTCAAAACCATCAATTTTTAAAAAAACTCCTTTGAAAATTTGTGTGTCATAATAATGTGCAAAGTAGTAATTATGCAACTCTCATTGAGTTAATTTAAAATTTGGAGCTCATATGAGTTTGAGTTTTAGCAGTGCATTGTTCATTACTATTTATATTTTAGCTTGGTTCTCCGCCCAAAATTTGCAGTAAAAACTTTTATACAGTGGAATCTCAATAGATCGTTTTCAGGGGACCAACTGAACTGAATGATGAATGCGTGAACACAATAAAGCAGTATGATCGTCGGGACTGGGTGAAATCAATGACACATAGAGGGAAACGATCGATCCAGATTCCACTGTTTGTGTGTGTGTATATATATTCATTTAAGAGTATTTAAGGCTTAATTCAATTTTATTTTGCTTTATTTGTAGATACTCAGTAATTAACCTTTCAGATGATGCTACAACAACAAATATCATTCCACTTCTACCTCAGGTATATATTTTGACTTTTAATAATGTAATTCCATGACGTATTTAATTCTTCTCATTCTTTGGAATTTTTTTACTTACAATATATATTTCATTACAGGTTAAACAGTTCATAGACAACTGTTTGAAAACTGGAGGTAGCTTTTATTTTTATTCTTGCATCAAGTCTGTTTTGGGATTTAATGGCTAACTTTTAACTGTTTTATTTAGTTATTGATCCTTCTTTAACCTGTAAATAATTAATTTTTTATAATATATATATATATATATATATATATATATATATATATATATATATATATACATAAATATAATCTGTATTTTTTTAAAAGAGCTAGTGTAATAATTCTGTCAGTTACTAACTCTTTAAAGTTATTTTTTAAAGAATGTATAATTCTATGTTTATATGCAATAAAAGTAATCTCATCGGGAATAAAATGTTCTCATTGATCTTACCATAAGCCTGTTCTTTTTATACTGAATTAATTTTTATTTCACTCAGGGAAAGTTCTTGTCCACGGAAATGCTGGCATTTCTAGAAGGTAAGATTTATATTTTTAGTTTCTTCATGTAGCATATATTTTATCTTGAGTTTTGTGATGCTTAATTGTGCTCATATTTTTACAGTGCTGCACTAGTCATTGGATATATAATGGAGACACAAAAACTGCCTTATATGTAAGTAATTATATTTACCTTGCATTTCAAATTTTTAGATGCAGTATATTGCCATTTACTTTGCCTGGTTGCTTTTTAGATTCTCCTAATTATAAACTATGTATATATTAACCGTATGGAATGCAAATTATGATTCAAACATGAAATTAGATTGCAAAGAATGGCTGTGTATCAATAATAAGTTTAGTTTCAGCAAAATTTTTCTTTTGTATTTTTCAGGGATGCTTTTTCATTAGTCCAAGTCAAAAGAGATTGCATTCGTCCAAGTGAAACTTTCATGCATCAGTTAAAAGTAATAGCATATCAAAATCTTATATGGCATTTTTTTTTTCATATGTTTTGGTGGTGTTTGAGTGTTTTTTTGTTGTTTTTTATCCTTTATTTTAACCAGCTTTTCTTCTTCCAGGAATATGAACCTATTTATAAAGCCAAACGAAATTTTCTTGTAAACGGCCATACGTCCAAAGTTACAGGTAAAAAAAACTCTTATATTTCTTCATAGTGACGTTTTTTATAATATTTGAAAAACATTTCAGAAATTTCTTCCTTTTATCTCTCTCTGTGTATGTGTGTGTATGTGTATATATATATACATACACACACACACTATCTACCAATAAGTATTTTGACACCCATGCAAATGACGATATCTGTGGTCCTGATATACGTCATGCCCTCTACCGTTAAATATCGTGTAGGAAACAACATTGGCATTAGTCACGTACAAGATGCCACAAAGTGCAGAGTTATCTGATTTCAAGAAAGGTGTAATCATCAGGTATCACAGAAATGGCCGATCCTTAAGCGACATATTTAGTGAGCTGAATTACCCAAAATCGACAGTGGCCTATGTGATTCAGAGGAAGAAGGTCAGCGGTGATTGTCGGAATGTGCCCCGAGTCAGCAGACCCACGAAACTTGGGGATAGAGACCGATGGGTGCTGTAAAGAGAAATTCTGAAGAACTGCATCCAACCGATGGTCCATATACTCCAGGAGTTTCAACAGGCATCCCGGAGTGTTGTTTCATTGAATACCATCCATAAGGAAGCACATCTGCTTGGTGTTCGTGGTCATGCTGACGCCCATAAGTCTTTGATCACAAAGTTCAATTGTGTTGTTCGGTTAATGTGGTGCAAAGCACGTCGAAAGTGGACCATAGATCAGTGGAAACAGGTTCTATGGAGCGACAAATCAAAGTTAACTCTACAGTTCGGATGGCAGTGTCTGGGTCTGGCTTATATACTTGTATTCTAAGTAGATTTTAGATAACACCAGTGACAAAAATTACTAAGCATGAAAACACAAATTGAAAATATTAAGAGTTTTATAAAAATGTGTCTGGATCTGGCGTCTGCATGGAGAACGCCAAAAGTATGCATTGTGCCCACAGTAAAGGTCGGCGGAGGTAGAATTATGGTCTGGGCTGTTTCTTCTGGTATAGACTGGGACCCTTGGTCACAATTAATGGTAAGCTGAACGCCGACGCCTACTGCACTATTTTGGATGACAGTTTGCTTTCTACATTGTGGCAGTTTTACGGGTTGGACCTACGTTACTTCCAAGACGACAATGCCAGCTGTCGTGTTGCAAGGTCCATCATGGATTTGTATGGTGAAAATGGGGTTAACCGAATGGACTGACCTGCCCAGAGCCCAGACCTGAACCCTATTGAGAACCTTTGGGAAGAGTTGGATCAACAAATTAAGGGGTGCAATAACCATTCAAAATCGGTGAAAGATCTTGCATGTCTTCTCCAAGCCGAGTGGAAGAAAATACCTCTAGCCGTCATACAAGGATTTGTGAAAAGTATGCCCCGTAGGGTTAAGGCTGTAATTGCCTCTATATATATATATATATAAAGCTTCTCGTGATCAGAGATCATTTGGGACCAAAGAAAGGCGGGCCTATTTAAGTAAATGTGATTTTCTGTACTTTTCATGCTCAGATAAGCAAACCCTATTTTTCTTTTGTTACTCAAACCCACCTTCACTGACTTTATGTACTTAAGCATTATTAATTTACGTATGCAACTTAATTTTTTTTTTTTTCAAAAAATAACTATAATTCTTTAGTTTTGAAATCCGTGAATAATCTTTCATTTTTTCAGTGAGATTTCTATGAGTGTGGGACAATGACTTGAAAAGATTTACGTTCCCATAGTTGCAGGAGAAAAAACATTTACTTTAATTGGAATAACTTGATTCTTGCTTTCTATTGGTGACTTATATAAAACTCTAAATATTTTTAATTTGTGTTTTCATGTTTAAGAATTTTTGTCACTGGTGTTATCTAAAAGCTACATAGAATACAAGTATACTAGCCGCTGCGCGACCAGCATGATCACTTTTAGTTGTATATTTTGTTTTGCTCAACTGAAAGAAACGTATGTAAGGAATGTTACTATTACCTGTCATCATGAATATACGTTGTTAAGTGGTATTTCGATCTCAGCCAAAAAATTTATAATCATTGCAAAATTCTCTATTAGGCTGATTCTAAAACATCGGGATTGAAAAAATATGAATTTCCGCTACTTCAGAACAGAGTTAAAGATAAGACTGAGAAACCTAACAACAAAGATTATAAAAATTACATTCCTCTTTGTATGTAATATTTTTCAAAATTAATGTATCTACACTTTATCATTACATTAAATAAGAAATTGTTAGAGACAAATTTTTTCACTAAAAAAAGAGAAAAAATTCAGCAAGTACTAAAATATAGTGTGGATTACATCACTCTCTGTATGTATTATTGTTCACAATTTGGATATCTACACTTAATCATACCAGATAAAAAATTGTTGGGAAAAATTTCTTCACTTATGAAATGGAGTAAAAATTCAGCAAGTACTACTAAAAAAAGTGTAGACAATTAACTCTTACTTACTATTAAGCTATTATAATACAATTATTAATATTTTACTATGATATTCTTCAAACTTCTTGATATACACAGTTGAGTATTTCAGAAATAGGAGATACTACAATGACAGAATCAAAAGAATGGACTCTAGATAAACCTACATACAACACTGACTCAACTCAGCACTGACAGTGCTCTGTGCAGGACTAAACACTGGATTAGATAGGTCTAAACATATTTTGTCAAAAGTTTGTCCTCTTACATACATTTAGAAAAACCGATGGAACAAAAGAATAAATTATCTCGTGAATAAATTAAAATTATTCACATGTAAAATACAGCAATTAAATTGCACCAAATTACATGCTATCGTCGAACTGCTACACACACGTGGTTGGCTGCTAATGTTTATATCTGGTAGTTGCAGCCGTTGCCATTCCGAGTGTAGAAATATCGCCGATTTTTGTGCCACATACCTAAGTGTTTTATATATATATATATATATATATAGATGTATGTTAATGATTGTAAATTATTACAAAGGTGCAGTAATAACAGTTAGTTTTTACTATTATTGGGTACATTTATAAAATGTATAATTCTAGGACATTGTTATTTACATTCTTGATTCATCTTTTGTACATGGTATCCACTTTTGAAAACTTGGTGTTACTCATTTTGTAGGGTTTTTATTTTTTCAAAATCTAACTAACATAACTTGTTATCATGGGATGTATGCTTGAAGCATGAAGATAAGTACACCTAATCCTTTTTTTTTACATGGGGGATCCGTTCCAGACTGTGTAATGTAAAAAGAAAAAATTATGTAAAAGAAGATATAGAGTATATGGTACAATGATGGATATGTTCAGCAATTTGGTTTTGTTTATAGAATACATAAAAGTTTTAAAAATTAATAAATAATTGAAAAATTGAATAAAATTATTTATTTTGATTTTCATGCAATTTGTATGTATTAAACAGGAAAGATCATATTCTTTGCAATAAAAAAAAAATTTAATTCAGTCTCTTGAAATTCTGATTAATCAGAGCTTTATTTAAAAAAATTTAAAAATCACAAATTCAGGAACAAAACTTTAAAAAATATACGATTGGATGCTTTATTATTTGGATTCACTTTCTAGAGCTGATCACATCCTTTTCTGTTGTGTTGGTGCTTTTTCTAATGAAATTTATACAGTAGCTTAATAAGTTTTCGCATTTTCAGGCAAAACTTCTGATGACTGAGGTTGGATGCTTTTATTCATAAATTCTGCTATTACTTTTAGTCATAAATTCTGTTATGAAAAAAAAAAGTTGCAGAGAAAAAAGAAAAAAATTTTTAAAAATTTCTATGGTAAAAACAGAATTAGAATATTTTTTTCAACCATGTTTAAAAATTGTGTAAAAAAGGGATTAGGTGTATATGGAGTAATATCTCTTAATGTTCTATATAATTACACTAGCTGAATACCCGTGCTTCGCTACAGAGTACATTGAAATTAAATACAATGGTCAATGTATGCAATTAATGTCAAAAATATATATATATTTATAAAAAAATCGTAACATATTTTTATAGACAAAAAAATGTAGAAGAAAATATTGAAATTAAATCTAATAGAACATACTAAAGAATATAGTACAGTTTGAGGAACATTTCTTTTACTATATTTTGATATTTTTTTTATATTGTCAGCTGCATTAGAAAGAAGAAAAAAAATTTGTCTATTTTGTTGTTATGCATGTGATGCAAAATTAGTTTAAAGTATCACAAAAAGAAAAGAAACCACGTGATCAGCATTCAATAAATTCAATTCTAAAAATTAATCTTTAAAAATTCACCAAAAATCAGAAAATGGAGGTAAAGATTCCAAAAAGATTTCATTTTAAAGGAATTTTTATGATCTTTCTCGTGATATAAATTTTATAACCCTCAGATTATTATTTTAAATGCAAACTTTAAAGGATGTTACAAAAACAGCTTAAAATTTAATTTTTAAAAATCTAAGAAGAATTTTACCAAAATCTTTCTTAGTGCACCTCTGCACTATAAGAAGAATCGCCATGCAAAATTTCAACCCTTTAGCTCCAGCGGTTTGGTCTGTGTGTTATCTGTCAGTCAGTCAGTTACAGAGCTGTTTTATATATATAGATAAGAGCACATAAGTATTTTTTTCATTGTATGAATTTGCCCTATTTTTTGGTGCTTTTATTTTATTTTATATTTTAAAAAAATCAAAGGGGCTGATTTTACTCTTATTTATTAGCTTAGTGTGCTGAATCACATCAAGCTAAAGAAAGTTTTTAATTTTATAACATCGATATATAGTACAACTTTACTCAGGTTTATTATGTTGCTTACTATGAAAAACTATTTTTATTTTCAAAAAGGTTCATGTTCTATCCAAAAGTAATGAGATGATTAGTGTCTATAGTATGTTCCTGCCTTAGTGATAATGACTGAACTGAACTAAACTAAATTGCTAATATCGTAGGTTTGAACAAAAAATTACACTAGTGGTTTTTTCTTTGAGCAACCCAAAATTATCCATTGGAGTTTCATTATTATTGTTTTTAATTACTTCATATTTGCAACTTTGTACAAAGTTGAGGATTTTTTGTCAAAATTGAGCAAATTTTAACATAAATGGATCTAGCTATCCAAAAAAAAGTTATCTGTATATCACTAATCTCTCTTTTTATCATATGTACGTAAAACTCCTGTGAGTGTAATGACCTAAAAGCTAATTGATATTTTGAAATCTACAAAGAAATACAGGCGATTATATGAAACTACATGTAAAATTTCAGTCATTTCTTATGAGATTTTTTATAAATGCAGCTATAAATCAACAAATAATAGACTTAGAGCCAAATCTGTTGTTCATTACATTCTTAATATTATAAAAAACCTACCTGATAAATTTCATAGACATATCATGATTATATTGTGAGTTATCACAATTGTTGTTTACATTTTTGATGAAAAACAAGTTCATTAGAAAACAAAGTTTTCACATGTACTGAAATTGACAGCTTTTACTCTGCTTTAAATTGCTGATTTCATTTCTAATGATCGTATAGAAAAAATGAAAGCAGATTTAGAAACAGAAATTTATATTCTTTAAGAAACGGGAATTTAAAAAATTCGGTAATTTTTGAAATCTACAAAGAAACACAGGCGATTATATGCAACTACATTTAAAATTTCAGTCATTTCTTGTGAGTTTTTTATAAATGCAGCTATAAATGAACAAATAATAGACTTAGAGCCAAATCTGTTGTTCGTTACATTCTTATTATTATAAAAAAAGAACATACCTGATAAATTTCATAGACATATGATTATATTTTGAGTTATCACAATTGCTGTTTACATTTTCGATGAAAAACATGTTCTTCAGAAAACACAAAGTTTTCACTTGTATTGTTGAAATTGACAGCTTTTACTCTGCTTTAAATTTATTCATATAACTTAATTCTGAATGTTATCCATTCTGTTTCTCATAAAGGAAAATTTAAAAGGAAGGCTGAGCAGCTTGAAGAAGGTGAAAGTGTGGGTAATTCCATGGATGTATGCGAGGATTCAAACTTATGAAAAGCAGCAAAAGATTGAATTTATTTTCTGCCATTACTAACTGAAAAGTACGAAAAGAGCTTCTCTGATGTGTCTTGTCCCATTTTGTACAATATGACTGCAAATTCTACAAAAATGGAAGTGAACATTAGTATTTTATAATTTTTCAATTTCATAACTGAAAGTGCAAATTTTATACTGTTTAAGTGTAATTATAAGTAGGCATTTTTAAAATTTTGTATGTTCTTTAGTGTTGTACTTGCATGATTTATGCACAGAAAATGTAACTAATGATACTTAATATAATTTTGATTAATTATCATTAGGGATATACAAATTTCTCATATAAAATATCGAAATTTCGCCCAAAAAAATAAAAAATACAAATATGAAATTTTGCATTTATTCGCAAAAAAAATAATTAATTAAAAAATTTCATGTTTATTAAAAAAATTAGAATTTTACTTACTTTGTAGATAAGTATCAAAATTTTTAGTTAAAAACTAGCATTGTAGTAGTCTCCACATTATGTTCCTTAAGTTATTAATTACTATGTTGTACATACTAAAATATCTGAGCATCTACTTTATTAACAAGACTATAGAAGCTTTGTATAAATACCTTTGCAAAGTTAAGGTAACAGCATTTCGTTGCAAATAAAATTTATATAGCATCAACAGAAGTCTCTTGGTTGACTACTTAAGTAGCTGAAATACCCTTGACTTTGGTGCTCAAGAGACGTTCCTAAATTCTCTACTAAATTGTTCCACAAAACTTGATGGTTGATTTTTAGTTAATTTTTAGGTTCGACTCCGGTACGGACGTCCAGGTGAAATTCGGAGCAAATCTGATTGAGAGTGAGATTTCTCAGTTATAGACCTCAGATGGTCTTAGTTAAGCTATTATGTTAATAAATTATTACTATTATTACCTAATTCTGCGTAAAAAGCTGTTTATAACCAAGTTTTTTCCGAAAAGTAGTAAAGAAATACTTTTCGCATTTATTTGCTCATATCGGCAAATTCCACATTTATTCACATCTATTTCATAAATACGAAAATTGCGTATCCCTAATTATCATGCATATTAACTAAACCTGATCATTGAATACTGTGTGAGATTTTCTTTTTACCTTTAAAGAGTCATGGACTTCTTAAACATTAAGAATAAGGAGTTTTCATATCTTAAGGTGAAGGAATGCTCCTTTTATTTTTGTAGAATTTGCATTCAGCGTTTATTTATGTGAAACTTCATATTGGTCTTAAGTTCATCTCATCGTGTGTAATGTGATATTTGTCATCATATGAAGTATAATCATTGTCATTGTCGTGAGTTTTAATTTTAGCTATTTATTATGTGTATTGAGAATGCAAAAGCCATGAAATGTCTTTTTAGGTCTTATTATTTTTCTGTTGCACAAATTTTCTATTGTCAGAAAATAAACGTGATTTTAATAAAAGGATCTAAATTATATATATATATATATATTTGTATATTTTACTTGATTGCATTCTATGTATTTTGAATTCACAATTTGTCATGTTTTAAATTCATGACTTGTTTTATTTTTATGTTTAGATTTATTCTATTGCATTTTCGTCTGTCATCAACTGTTAATAGAGAAATTAGCTAAAAGAAAATACATCGTCAGCTGAATGTTTCAACAGAAAATTAAAAACTATTAGATGGCTGTAGTAAAGAAATGTGTGTTCTTTTACATTAGAGTATGATGCAGTAAATCCCCTAAGCTTTTCACATCAGCTGCAGCAGATTTTCATTCTGTTATTTGTCTCCCCCACATGTCTTTTCATTAGTTATGAAAAGGACCTTTTGATGCATTTCAGAGAGAAAATTTCTCATAATTTACCTAAGGCCATTCTTAGTAATTAGCTCTTTCAAGGGAGTTTGTGATCCCCTGCCATCAAGCCTCTCTTTGCTATTCGTACTGTGATATAATTTAGAGGGGAACAAAATTGCAGATATCAAACATTTTCTAACTATTAGTTGAAGTCAAAGAACAACTAATCTTGAATCCATCGGGAAATTTTTCTTAGAATGACGCTAAAAATAGGCAAGCATTTTTACAGGTAACTTTTTGTTGTTGTTGCTAATGCCCCCTGGCTGGAGGTTCCATTCACCAGGCCCTAATAGGCTATTGGGCTGAAAGGGGTGGCTCCTGTTTTGAATTAGCACCACAAGGTTGGAGTCCAACTTGGCTAAATGACCGGTCCCGTAATTTTGAACCAAGTCAAGTGACGAGACCAGAACACTTGACCCCACACCTCCAGAGGTAAATTTAAGAACTTGGAGGACATTGTAACCACGACCTATTTTATGTGTCCTGGCCACCATTAGTGGGCACGGTGGTGGATTTGCGGCGACAAGCATCAAACCAGGGATGTTCAGATCACTGGCCTGCTGCTCTTGCCAACTGGGCCACCGTGCCTAGGTAACTTTTTAAAAAATATTACCTGTGGAAAATTGTCTAACAACCTCTTTGCAGGTCTCTTCTTACAAGTGTCTTTTCAGTTCCTATAGACTCTGTGATTTCTCCAAAGAACTGTTTAGCATAGTACTTCTCTTAAAACAACATTCAAATTATGCATAGTGATATTTTTTTCTTTACTTGCATTTTAATGGTCTGATGCAGTATACTTGATGTATTAAACAAGAAGAAAATTGGAACATTTAAACCAGTGGTTCGCAACCAGTAGAAGTCTGCAGACCACTAAGACAGAAATTGAACCATGTGCAGACCACCACCAACTTCAGGGGGGGGGGGGAGGATCTTCTGGGAGGTATGAGGGTATAGAACAGGGTTGTCCAACCCACGGGCTGCATGTGGCCCAGAAACAGAGCTCAAGACGAAAAAAATATGAATAGCCCGTCTCGGCGATGATGGAAGGCGGCCATTACAGATCCCACTTTGTTTATTCAATAAATCGACAATACATCATTTTAAATACTTATAATTCTATAAAGAATTCCGTATGTAATTTCTCTATATTAATTTCATTACAAAAATGAAATGTGAATTTTTATAGATTTAATATTTCATATTTGTTTGAAAAGTGACATTAAAATTAGTATGCACAAGAGTGAAGCACACTAAGAGTCAAATTAGAACCAAAATATAGGATGAACATCTTAAGAACTTCCTGAGAATTGCGACCACTTCAGTTGACCCAGATATTTATGCCAAATATCACATTAATTTTATGACTCCTATAGTTATCTTTAATAAAATTTATAATAAAATAAATATGATAATGATATATTATACTTTTTTTACTCATCAACTATTTTTAATGTTAGGCATATTTTTGTGCCGCCCAAAACAATTCGTCTTCTTTCACTGTGGCCCAAGAAAGCTAAAAGGTTTGGACACCCCTGGTATAGAATATACCTCAGGCAAAAGGGTTACAGGATTACCATACTCACATTCTAACGTATCAAATTCTAATGATAAAATAATAAAGTTAAACTTTTAAGAAATTTTAATTAACACCTAATAGTCATTGAATATATTCGACCCATCTAGTTCAGCGAATTGCTTTCTAAATCCCCGTTTATTTGGCAAGTTTTTAATATGTGGTGCTTGACCACTCCCGAGGCTTGGTCGCGGACCACCAATTGGGAACCACTGATTTAAAGGATTAACAGTTGATGACATTTAAAAAAGAAAGTGTTGCCAATTTATCCTTTGCCTTTTTTAAGCTTTTATCTATGAGTGCTGTAAAAGCGTCCATGATGCATACATATGTGTTCAGTAATATGTGCCAAAACATGATTCATGAGCCTTTCAAGTTCAAAAGAAGGATTATTACTTTTCTCAGACTTATTGATTTTTCCAGTAAATTTTACTTAATGAACTTTGTAATTTCTTTTGCCAAAGTAATTCATATGTATTGAATGTTGTGTAGTTTAAGAGCGATATTTTAATTTTTTTGCCTGTCTAATTCAAAACTATTGAAAATTTTACTTGTTTCAGATGTTTACCCATTTTTTTCCCCTTTAAAGCCAGTATATTCAACTAAAGTTTTTTGTACCCCATTACAAAGTCAGAAAAAATTTTACATATTCTACTGCACAGTTATTTTTTTTTTCTCCAGTAAATACCTTATTTTTGTAACTAAAGAAATTTTTAAAAAGAAAAAATTTTTCATATGTTGT
The DNA here is from genome assembly GCA_907164885.2 of Dolomedes plantarius. Lineage (NCBI taxonomy): Eukaryota > Metazoa > Arthropoda > Arachnida > Araneae > Dolomedidae > Dolomedes > Dolomedes plantarius. The sequence continues at coordinate 99,378,508 of OU015499.1, read as the reverse complement.
AGAGAAAATATAGTGTCCATTATCAAAAACTTGATATACTTTTGGGGAGAAATTATAAATTTTTAAAATACCATTCAGCTGTGCTAACATCAAAAAAGTAGAAAATGAAAGTCCAAAATCCCACAATTATTGCACACACAAAACAAATATGTGTGTTTTAAGGTGTCCCACTATGTTCAGGGCCTCTTCTTTTTTTTTTTTTTTTTTTTTTTTTTTTTTTTTTTTTTTTTTTTTCTTAAAGGCTACTAGCAAAAATTTCTGTCTTATTTTTCGAAAGCATATAGCACCAAAATTTCGCAATGAAAAAAAATAGACCATTACTATGCAACTTTGTATAAAATTGAGGATATTTTGTCGAAATTCAGCAAATTTTTACATAAAGGGCTCTAGCTCCCCTGAAAAAAGTTAATCTGTATATCACTAATCTCTTTTTATCATATGTATGTAAAACTCCTGTGATTGTAATGACCAAAAAGCTAATTGATATTTTGAAATCTACAAAGAAATACAGGCGATTATATGCAACTACATGTAAAATTTCAGTCATTTCTGGTGAGATTTTTTATAAATGTAGCTATAAATCAATATATAATAGACTTAGAGCCAAATCTGTTGTTCATTACATTCTTAATATTATAAAAAAACCTACTTGATAAATTTCATAGACATATCATGATTATATTGTGAGTTATCACAATTGTTGTTTACATTTTTGGATGAAAAACAAGTTCTTCAGAAAACACAATTAAAGTTTTCACTTGTATTGAAATTGACAGCTTTTACTCTGCTTTAAATTGCTCTGATTTCATGTCTAATGATCGTACAGAGAAAATAAAAGCAGATTTAGAAACAGAAATTTATATTCTTTAACAAACAGGAATTAAAAATTTTCGGAATTTTCTCCAAAATTGGTGTTTTAAACATAGTTGGATACCTTAAAAGTTTTGTAAGAAAGCCTCAATGGAGTCAAATTGAGTTTTGAAAATTCAAAATCGATCGGTTTTATGAAGAAGAAAGAAGTGCTAGGAAGTTGATTGCAATCGGTTCTACTTTAATCAAATTTCATGAGTCATAAACTTTGCTATGATAGTATACTGAGTGAAAAGTATGAAAGAGGCATTTATGTTTTTAAATTTACCAAAGGTTGTTTAGCTATTTACTTCAAAGTACAATTTTTTCATACCTGAAAAAAGTGTGTAATCTAAAAATAATCATTCAAATTCTACTTGTGTGAACCTCCAGTTAATCACACAGCACTTTTAGGAACTGGCAACCTTAAAATTCTACTTCAAATATAGCTTCAGAAAAGACTTTAATGGGGGTCTATTTTAATTCCATCCTTGCCCTATAGAGCATAAAAAGTTGTGTTTTTTTTTTAAATGCTGTTATGAAAAGTTAAAATAATAGGATTTATTGTAATTATTTTCTTTAAAATCCTTCAAATTATTTTAATGTTTGTCCCATTATGCGTGATTTGTTAGAAATCAACTCTAGAATTCCATTGCTGCCAATATTTGAGAGATACGTATTTTTTTATAGATCATTATTTTGATTTTAATGTTTTCAAGATCTGATTTCATATTTGCCTTAAAATAAAAATAAAAAATAAAACAGGAGGTGATTTTAACAAATGCAATATCTTGAAATAAATATTCCTGGAAATATTTATATATTTGAAAGGGTGAAATAATAATAATATTTTATCTGGTTAAGAAATTGTTTAGCTGAGACACCTCAGCTTTGCATAGCCATTTAGAGAAATACCAGAAATCTAACAGAATAAATGATATAAAATGACTGTAACACTCTAAACCAAACCAGGGAGTCACAACCCGAGTCAGTGACATTGGAGGATAAGTGGAATTTTAGACATGTCCAAGAGGGTGCTAGATACATGTGTAAATTCCAAAATATAATTTAAAATGGACTCACCCTCGTTTAATTTTGATAATGAGAGAGTTGCAGCTGTGAGGTTGCCACTGGACGCTCATTATCCTCACTGTTCTCCTTGTCAGGTATCTAGGCTTCAAAGAATTATTGTGACTAGATAGCTTTTGCTCATGATATGTTGCAAAAATTAAAAGAAACTATAAAATAATTTAAATATTGGGAAACATCAATTTTTGTTTACTCATCTAATTTACCTTCTGTGTCTTGATATGTTTGATCCTCCTGCTTACATTCTTGATAAAACATGAGGTCAGATGTTGTACTAATGAAAGAAATTGAGATTTTTCATTTAACTGTCTTTAAGTATATATATATGTGTGTGTATGTGTATATATATATGTGTATATGTGTATATATATATGTATTTATATATATGTGTGTGTATATATATATATATATGTATATATTTATAAATATATATATATAGTTAAAGATAAATCCTTTATATCAATTTTTAAAAATCAATCATGATTGGATTATTTATAGATACATAATGAGGCTGGAATGAAGATTTAAATTTTCAAAAGTGCTATCAAATAGGTTTTGAATTGTGAAATACTCCCATCTTTTTCTTTCTCACTTTTTTTGATATGATTGTTGAAGGTTTGTTCTGAAATTATAATTAAAAGTGGCCCTTGGGGGCTTAGGTTATACTATATTAGGTAGTTAAGTGTGTGTACGGGAAGATATTTAGTCTAAAATGCTGTGACTGTAAGTAAAAGTATCTATTTTCTGTTAAAGAATTATAGTTAAGCTGTTTCAAAGTTAATTAAAAATCTTTAAGAGCACCTTCATCATCTTCTTTTAGAGATGAGGAATTTTAAAAATTTTCGTATTGCTTTCTATAGCCTTTACTATATTTTATACACCTATTTATTCCAGTCATATTTAAATTGTAAAATTTTTTATTTTATCCTACCCAACTTAATATTTTTTTTTTAAAGAGGCAGTCAGGCTTTTAAGAAGCAGTGCAAATCTTGTATAATTTCATGTGTATAATTTCATGATGTATAATTTCATTCCATAGAAAATGTTTATGCTGGACAAAATATCTTTTATGTGCCTTTATGTGATTATTTTTTGTGTTCTGAGTATAGATATATGCTGTGATGTTTATGTCAGTGTTTGATGAGGTACATTGAATCCTCAGTTTAGCATATCAATAACAGTGACTGCCTACTGTGTAATGATTCACTGTTCACAATGGAGCTTCCATTATAGATCTGTATTTCATTTTGAAAATGGACCATTCATGTTTTAGATGTTTAGGGGATAGCAAATTTTTTTTTATAAGTTTTGTATATTTTGACCTGTGATTGCATTCCAGAGTATATTATGTATGAATTATACGTATGTTTCTTTAATGCACCCATTCCTTTTATATATTTATATATATATGAGATTTTGTAATAATTTCTATAAGATAAGGCTTTCTTTTGTATTTTAATACACTTCACTGGATTAACAACTACTCATCCATTTTATTTAAGTGCTAATGAAGAATATTGTGCCTCTACTAGTGAATTTATTAGAACAAGGATCTTTTTTATCCTTGCTAAGGTCTCAACAATTACTGCTCCTCTATAAATAACTTCATAATCCCTTTTAAAGTGTATGTGATACAACCCATGAAAAGGTACTTTTAATCAGAAATGTAAATTTCATTGGAGGGCTAAAAAATTTGCTCAAGGCTCAGTTATTGATTTTCAGGTTTGAATGTCAGCTGATTCTAGTAATATTTATACAAAGGATTATCTTTCTACAGTGTTTAGTTTGTTATGTGGAGTCGATATAGTCAAAATATAATTATAGTCAAAACTATGATTTTTAAAACATTCTGTCTCCCTCATTTTCCAACTGATTTGGCTGATTTTTTTGTTTTTTTAATGCTCCTCAAAGTCTGCTGAATAAGATGCACCCAAAAGCTAAATTTTTGTAACTTAAAGTACTTTTTCAAAGGTTGTTTCACCTATGGTGTTATAAATAGAAATCTCCCAATAAATAACACCATAAACTATGTTTGTTTTTCCAAAATCATGAATATTGCATATAAATCATATACAGAGGGTTAATCCATATGAAATTGCTAAGTTTTTTTAGTAAATTTAAATTAAGATGTATCACAATATTTTAGTTACACAAAAGAGTATAAAACTTTTTTTTTTCCACAGTTTATGTGTGTATAAAATCCCTTTCCCATAGCCTAATAACCTGCACCTCCTTTACATTCAAAGGGAAATTTTAATAGGTGAAAGAAAACACCTTTTTAAAATAGATTTTTCATAGCTATTCTAATCTAACATTTTATTATACTGATATATAATGCTATGGTTGTCCTTGCATCAGTTCTATCAAGTTCAAAATTTGTAACTGGGTGTTTGTTAAAGCCAACAAACAACATATTCAGCATTTAGTATCTCTTTTTCCTTACAAAAAAGTGTTGAAAAGACTGACAAAGTGCATCAAGGCTAAATGTTGGAAAACTTAAAAGATAAGCATGCTGTTGTTTAAATGTAACTTAAACTAAACACTGTTAACACTTTCAGGTCTGACCTATTTTGACCGTATGTCTCCCTCTGGATTGATGGTTTTTAGTACTTTTCATTATTTTTTTATTAGAAATTTTAAACTGATTATATTCATAATGTAGAAACTATGTAAATCTACTAAGAAGTAATGTTTAATGAGAAATTATTGAAAAAAGCAAGTTTTAAAGTTAAAAAAAATGTTTTGCATAGGGCAACATTATTATTTAACCTACAATTTCTAAAAAATTGAATTAAAGCTTACCCAAATGGTTTACAAAGTTCAAAAAATAGCTTTTATTAGTAAATAGCATCATTTAATAAAATTTGCTATGGTATGATACATTTCAAAGTATGGATTTGCACAAAGAACAACACGACAAGGTTCCCAATAAGTTCGAGTTTCTTTCCTCGATCTTTTTCCCATTTCTTCCTTTGATTTACTGCTGCAAACATTACAAATTCTTGTAGATTTCTCTTTTTTTTTGTCGGTGGTATTGGTTTTGAGAAATGTCTCGCAAAAAAGTCTGTCAACTGTTGTTGCAAGTTGGCATTTCTTCGTTGCTGTTCCACCTTTTTCAACCAATTGCATTGTGATTTCTCTTATATATTTGTTCAGCTGTATTTTTTCACCATCTAAATCTGATTCAGATAGCTCTGACGAAGAATCACATGCTAATATATCTCTTACTTCTGCCAAATCATCTGCATTAGATAAATCTAAAAATTGTTTATGAGACATCGTTAAGCACAACAAATATGGTGACCTAACGTTCAAAATAACTCTTTGAATTTTGATTTTAAATTGTTTCATAAATTTACATCTGTTAGGTGCTGTCATCTGTATTTTTTTTTTTTTTTTTAAGTAGAAGGTTCATAGATAATATTTGAACAGATGGAGAACGTATATAATTGGCAATTTTGTAGTTCAGATAGTTAAAAGTTGACGCCAAGAGACTCTCGGACTTAGTTTGTTTCAAAGAAAATGGGAACCCGAGTGACACTCTGGCTTAGACCTCAAAGTGTTAATCAGAGTTTGTAATTTTTCCTAAAAGTAATTACATGCCAAGGACTCATTCTGCCATTAAAATAATGTATCGTGTTTTATTCTGTCCATATCAGACAATCATACTATTATTGAGATAGATTAAAAAATGAATTTTGTGCCTCATAGTTAATTATTTTTTTTATTTATTTACAATTTGTAAAATGGAATCTGTTGATACTAAACCTAAAAGCTTTTGTTACTATCTGCTTTTTAAACCTTTATATTGCTCAGTGTTATGAAAATACTCAAAAGTATAGGGCATAGTACATTATCATCAAATATATTTGTGATAATATTTAGAAGCTGCTAAGTACATTTTTTCATATTAAGTTCCTAAAATTTTTATTAGGGTTATATTAAAAATTCACTCAATTTTTCTTTTCAGAGCTTTTTGTGAGCTCCCTCAGTTTGTTGTAGATCAGCTTTGAATAAGATATTTATTTTTGTTAATTTCCTGATCGTATTTTTCTTATTTGTGATGAAAAAACTTTTAATTCAAAATGATTGTCTAACCCAGGGATGCTAAACTGGTGACCCAGCAGGACTTATGCCCTGTTTAGTGCTGAGGGTCAGTTTATATTTTAGCATAGAGTTGGTGGGCAAATGCCCCAACAGTGCTGAAAATTGCTCCACCGGTGAAAAGAAATTGCCCATTGTATGTGTTGGAAGAATATTTGAATTACAAATCACAAAGTACCGTTTCACAAAAGATTTCGCAGCAATTTGTAATATTCAGAACAATTCATAATGACATATTTTAAATAAGCACAGGATATCTCAAAAAAAGTAGAAAAATCAGAAACATGCATTTTTTTTTCTTTACTGTTGGATGTAGGTTAATGATGTATATTTAAAAAAAAAAAAAAATCTATATCATAAAACAGTGTGGAAATTTTATGTATCAATTTTATATTTCTGACAAAATTTGATCTTTATATAACGTTTAAGACGTTTTCATAAAGATAATTACTTTCTGTAGAATCTGATGGAAATGTCTACTTATTGCAAAAACTGCATTTTTGTCAGATAATGAAAATAATTCGTATTATAATAAATGAATAATTAACAATTATTCAATGCATTTAAAGATGCTTTTTCAGGCTTTAATCACCATATAAAGTTCAACTTTAAAAGGCTACTCGACACAAACATGGTAAAAAATTTGCCCCACCTCTGAAAATTCTTTAAAAGATGTCCTGGCACTAAAGCAGTTAAAAAAGAATATATTGTTATAAAACAGAATGCATCACTTACTTGTTCCATGTTCAGCTACACTTATTTGTGTAAAACCACCTTTTCCGAAATGAAACACATTAAGTCCAAAGAAATTGGTGTTGATTTTACTGTCCTTGCTGCATCAAGTGCTCATCTGCAAGCATTTCTCATTAGATTTTTTCCATATTTTGATTATTGGAAAAATCAATTTTATGTTTTGTTTTTTAATATAAACATATTTTAGTGAATCAGGCTTGATTTCATTTTGTTGAAAAAACTGATTTTTTTTTTTTTTTTTAAATAATATATATAAATGTTTTATTTTTCCAAAATCAAATTTATTTCAAAAATGCTACTTTGAAGTTGTTAATTTAAAAAATATTTGATTTTCCAAAGTTGTGTTTTTGTAATTTTTACTTTTTTTTTTCCCAAGACATTATACATTTTGATATTGCCAAAATTAATTTTTCATTATGCAAACTTTTTTGTCAAGAACGCAGTTTTCTGAAAAGTCAATAATATAATTTTTTCCTCATACAATGCAGCATTTTTTGAGGACCCTGTATTTATAAGTAAAATAATTCAAATTTAAAAGTCCAGAATTTAGAACAGCATGCATATGTGATATTTGATAGTGGCAGTCTCACCTGCAATGCAACAAGCATTAAAATTTGCTCTGATATTATAGTGAGACCACCGTAATTTATATTTATCTCAAGGGGCCCCCAAATTATTTTGAGTTGGTCTCCCCTGGTCTAACCAAACACTTATAATTCCTGAAAATTTTCCCAGACTTCTCAATTTATTATGCATTATAATCTTAGCTGAATTAAATACAGAAAAAAAATCTGAATTTTTAATTTAAAGAGTTTTAAAATCTAAACCAGTATAGTGCATGTATCATAAACATGTTATTTATTTCAGCATCATTTTGAACGATATAGTATGTGAAAAATTGCATTTGGATAATTTACTGTATTTATAAGAATACTTAAAATCAGCAATTTCATATGAGACTACTATATAACTTTTCTGTAATAAAATATGTACATCTTTTAAACTATAAATGCTAATTTTTTAAAAAATGATCTACTCAAATAAAAGTAAGTGATAAACAACTTACTTGTGGCTCAGTTTTAACTGCTTCATAAGTTGTTTTATAAATTTGTCTCTGCCGTTTCTGTCAATACTGCTATGTTCATAAAATATCAGTTTTCTCGTTTATTATAAATAAATATGTTTTGTTATATTTTTAATAAATGATTTTAATATTTGTATATATTTATATATGACTTTGTTTTGAAGAAATTGCAGTTTTTCTTTATAATTGTACTAGTCAACTTTTTGCTATGTCCAAAAATTGTAAAAAGTGAACTAATTGTAACTTAATCCACAATTTTTACGTCTCCAGTGTGTTTTACTACAGTCTTGAACCAAGGTTTTGCTCATACTATGGCTCTCCTGGCATGATTTAGCCTATAAACTCACTGGAGATGCTACAATTCCATGAGAAGAGTTACTGTCGAATTTTACCGGTGACGGAAATTTTTCGTCGTTAATTGTGACTTAACCTTATTTTTGATTGACATTTGCACTTGGAGATGAACATATTAAGTAACAATAAAGCTTATCAGTTTTTCTGAAATATAAGTGTGTATTAATGCTTATTGTTAAGAAATATTATGACAGTTTAGATCGTATCGCACTACTGCTACAAAATTGACATAACTCAAACACAAATTTTCTGTCATAACCTCAAAAGGTCACCTTAAAGGGGGCGCAAATTTGTATTTTTTATTTTGTTGTGTCACTACTTTAAAAAAAACAAATATTTAGTTATAACCTGTTTTTTTCTGTAAGTTTGTTTAAGAAAGTGTCCAAGTTTTTTTTTAGTTGTGTCCCTTTTGTAGCAACAGTGCGATGTGGTGGCAAAAGCATCAAACTCCCCCCCCCCCCCCCCACACACACACACTCTCTCTCTCTCTCTCTCTCTTTGCGGTCCATTTATTACGGTTTGCATACTGTTGAATTCGATCATATTTTTTTTCTCGTTAAAATCGCCCAATAAGTCACTGTCGCTTGCATATTTGTTCGCTCAAAACCTGTTGCATTTGCCCTGAATCGGATTTCGAGTTTCATTTTACTTACATTCCTCAACCATAACCTCAAGCATGTCTAATAAAGCCTTTTCGTTATTCGTCCTCGTTATTGATTACGAATCCACTGATGATTTTATCCCTTCTCCTTCTTTTCTTTAGCGTTTCAGGGCTTGTTCACGTAGAATCCGTCAGCGTCCATAGGACCATAAGAAAATGGTTCTAACTGCACTTCAGTAAATGTTTTTCGCCCAAAGGAAGAATTAGGTTTTTGCTTAGTTCGGATTAGTCTTTTATCGGACTTCGTATAAAAATAATGGTTCGCATCTATTTTTCTTACAGCGAACTTTGCAGACAGTAAGAAAGTGCAACTGAGTAGAAAGTACCTGACGAAGCAATTTAGGAACTTAGAATGATGAGTAGATGAGATTGTAAATTTTTAAAGACTTTATATTTGGTGAGAATGAACCAATTTAAAAAAAAAAATCAGGTCAGCGAAAAACGTTTACTTATCTCGAAGCTTCAAAGACGTACCATGAAAGAGACGAATTTAAAAATATAGACAAATTACTAAAAGATCCCTGGTAATACCAGGCAAGTGATTTGAATCCATGGGGTACCTAATTTTAAGCGTTGGCAAAACGCCAACAGGAGAAGACAAAAATGGGGTCGAACAGAAATTTTTGATAAAGTTCAAATAAGCAAGGAAGCAAAACATTTTACTCCCCGTAGCAGTCCTATCAAAATCGAGATTGTGTTCGTGATTGCAAAAAGCTAAGAGCTGCTTTGTCTGAACGGATTATTCGATTAACCGATAATCATTAAATTACAGATAACTTAATGGCTGAAGCTCAATACTGTAACACCTCTCTCATCGAAATTCACAGTTTATATTAACGCTTCAGCATGAACCATTCCGTGGATTGTATACATGCTCTGACATGTTTGAACAATGAATAGTTCCGAGTCCGATAATGAATATGGGGGAGTATTGAGGATTCACGACTTATAATCCCCGCCCGTATTTCAGGAACGCCGATGCACCACAGAAAGTCCGGCAGGGCAACGAGGCCTTCCTAGGAAAAGACCACATCTGCAGGGCCCGACTTTGACCCAATGGGGCCCTGGGCAAAGCAGACTTTGGGGGGCCCCCTCCAAGGACAGATCCAGAGGGAGGCCATGTGCCCTCCCCCTCCAGGAGTAGATTTCCACATGAACATGTGGGACACTCACCAAGGGCCCCTCCCCCATAAATTCGGACCGGAAATTCAAAAAATTTTCGACCAAAAAGTCAAACATTTGAAAAATAATAATAATAATGTGTTAATTAATTTACTTTTAATGTTAATAAATAAATTCAGGAAATTTTCTTTTGAAATGAATATAGTGGGTGCACTGTGCCCCACCCAGGATTTTTTTCTGTATCTGCCACTGCCCACCTTTACTGAATTAACCTAAAACCAAATTTTCAAAAATATGTACAACTTAATACTAAATTAGGGGGCCCTGGGCAAGTGCCCCACTTGCCTATGCGGAAATCTGGGCCTGCACATCTGGAGGCTTCCGCCCCCAATCAGATCCACAAAACAGGGCGAGAGCCGGGGGGCCGCAGAGCAATAATTTAAATTATGGTGCAGAATTATTCCGGAAACTCAGAGAGAATGAAAACGAAGATAATGTTGCCACGGTCAGTAAGCCAGTGGAAACGAAAGGAAAATAATATGAGGGTATCGAGCAGTGACGTAGAAGGAACAGACACTCGGCCAAAAGAGAGTTATGGTCTGTTTCGGTGGGAGTAGTCCTAATCCTCCGATGCGCTGCCAGCAACTCAGAGTTAGGGCCTGTTCACATAGGAGTCCGTGGCGTAGCGTTAAGGGAAAGATGACGTTGAGACGAAAATAAACCAATCATAGGCGTTAAAAATTTCATTGCTAATCGTTTAGAGGCCTATGATTGGTTTATTTTCGTCTCAACGTCATCTTTTCCTTAACGCAACGCAACGGATTCCTATGTGAACAGTCCCTTAGGGCCTGTTCACATAGGAGTGCGTTGCGTAGCGTTAAAGTATTGAAATATATTTAACCAATGACAAACCTCCAAACGATTAGCAATGAAATTTTTAACGCCTATGATTGGTTTATTTTCGACTCTACGTCATCTTTTCCTTAACGCAACGGACTCCTATGTGAACAGGCCCCAAGTCTTATGTTCTCTGAGGGCATCTTAACCTAGGCACCTTCTAATACAGCTACCCGAAATTTTCTCCTAGATCATCCGGAGGTAAGAGAAGCTGAAAAAAGGGCCGCTTCTTTTCTGTAAAAATGAAACCACAACATAAACAAATAAGTAACGGGGACTCAAATCTCCCGCCATTGAACTATGCATTAATCCCTAAACTACAACCTAGAAACAGTATTAAACAGGATCTCTTGGGATTGATTTCTCGGTATAGCTGTGGTCGATAGGTCAAAATCCATAATGGATAGGACCAAAAATACGCGAATTTACTCCAGAATTACGGGTATCTCGTTGCCATATCACTCATCACCAGCTATGTCAGTAAATCAAGGGGCGATACAATGTTATATTCAAGTTTGTTCCAAGTTTTTCTCGGCATTCACGCCATTCATATAAAGCTCGTCATTTTATAAAAACAAAGTATGAGCACTTCCCTGCGACTTGCAACAGTACTCCTGATCCTTTGTACTCTGACTGATGCAGTATTTCTCATAGGTATATGCAGTATGTAGCATAACATACCACCGTTAAAGTTGTTTATCACCCTGGCTATAAATCCTCATTAGTACAGTTATTATTTTTTCTATAAAATTAACCGAAAGATGTTTTATGTGTACATGAATTTACGAGCTCTTGAATACGATGAGCGAACGTTATCTACGGAAATAGCAGTGACTTTACTATCGTAAATGTCATTAAATGTCTTTACTATCACATACCCATCCAACGAGAGGGGAGGGGGATACGAAATTCTTAGAACCCGTGATCGCCGAAGCCGGGAGCAAGATCTAGGAGTCCCCTGATAATCTTTGCCTGCTCTCTGTGTTGGATGTCAATGGCCCATTATTCAAATTTCCATTTTACTTATCTCTACCTCACAGCTCAAGTTTGTATACAGATTTTATACCTTATTTTGAAGATATGAAGTTTCATCATTCTATAGATTTTATTATCAATAAAAACGTTCGTTGGGAATTTTCACATGGATATTTATAAGAGGACGAATATCAGTGAGACAGAGGATTTAGAGGACAGTAGAAATCGAGATAAAACGTTATTAAAACAGAGCTTTTCTCGTAGAAAATCCTATAAGATTGCAATCCTTGCCAGTGAAGGAATGTAATCAGTTTTTTTTATAAATATATTTTAACCCCGATAATGATGTATAAAAACTGGAATCATATTTAACTGCAACTGATATTTCACTGCAGATTGATAACAATCCTACGAGCGGCTGCCGTGCGTAACGGCTCTCTGAAATTTCCCCGAAAAGAGCCATTACGAGAGCTCTTACGCTGTAGCAACCCTCGTATTCTTGGCAGAGTATTGGCAAACATAGTTGTTGTGGCAACCGTGTTGGCGTGGCTATTTTTTTTTGCCAATATATCGCCATTATGTGTTGTGTGTATTCATATAAAGAGTTTTTGGCGTCACTTTGTACTGCAGGCCTGGGATTGTTTTCAGTTTGATGAACTATTACGTTGAGCGATTATTAAAATCGAATATTTTAAATTCGTTAAACTCATGATTGATAGAGAGAAAGGAATTGTATCTCTTATTGTTTTATAAACAATATAACAGTAATAGACGGCTGTGTAAAGTAAGAATGTCATTGCTATTCATTGTTTTTACTGTGGATTTTGGGATATTAGGTTACTGTTTAGCATATTCCACTAGAACGTAATAAAATTATGTATTTTAATGTTATCTAGAGTTTGAAAATTGTGCCTAAATTGAGTCTGCATCGCATTTTTAATTGAGAAAACACAGCTCGTATTTTAATTTTGTCTAGTACATACGAGTTATTGGGCGCATACAATTATAGATATAGAACGCATGATTTTAATACATATGTTGGGTGATGGTTTAATTGTAAATTTTTGCTGAATATCAGAACAGGTTTTATATTTAATTAACTCACGGTTTAACACTACAGATATTATTTTTCCTATCCTTTGGTATAATAAGTTTCTGTGGTTATTTTGAAAATCACATCGTCTATTTCTTCAATTAATAGTTTACGTTTAACTCTATTATTATCTTTTATAAAGCTTTGTTAGTTATGCATAGTTTTTTATTATCAAGGTTTAATGGGAAGCAAAATGCGCTTCTGTACATTAAGCTTTACTTTTGTGATTTTATTTAAATGTAAACATTATTCATTCTATCATACATACAAGGTGTGACTGATCACAGAAATATTACGGTATTATATATTTGCAAAAAACAACCTTATTTTCTTTCAAAGTACTCCCCGCCGGATGTAATGCATATCTGATAAAGTTCCTACAAGTCTTAGAAACTTCTGGAATAGTCCTCCTTCACTATAACTTTAAGTCCCCTGGTAACAGCAGCTTGGTTATCTGAAGTGTTTGCAAATCTGTGTCCTTTCAGTGCCGATTTTACTCTTGGAAATTGGAAAAGTCTGGTCTGAAAGATCAGGCCAGTATGGCAGGTGAGACAACTCATTAATCTCATGCTTGGTGATTAATCGTTTTACATTACACTGTGCATTATCAGGCAAAAGGTACCACTTGCATAATCCCACAGCAACGAATTTTGGCCGCACACAATGAATATGTGCAAAGAGGTACTTGAAAACATGACAGTAAAAATCAGCATTAACTGTTTGTCCTGGTATGAATTCTTTGTGGATTAATCCCTGTGCATTGATAAAGTTGTCTTAACCTTTGACTTCTCTAAACGGATTTTTTTAGTTAAATTGAAACAAAATTTCATATTGACTCTCTGATCCCTGATGCAATGCTCTAACAACTGTTACATTAGAGCTACCGCATGAACGGACACCTGCAGAAGAATTTTGAAAACAAAGTGCAAAATTTATGTAAGATAGGGAAGAACACAATGTGCATGTGTCAGCATGTCAGGTTGTTTTTAATTTTCGAAAGGAGGGAGATTCACCTTATCAGGCTCACCTTGTATACTGCTATTCTGACAATTTTTGCTAATAGTTTCTAATGTACGACATGAGTCATAATATTACAGCATTTTTGAAAGAAGATCTTAGTATTAATAGCCTTTTAAGTGCTACATAAATAGCTTTAATTTTTCCTTCAAAATTTGTGGAGTTTCTTCACACAGAAATGTAAAGGGAAATAGATCACAGGTCACCCCTGTACCTGCATAGTCATCTCTATGAAACAAGAGATCCATTAATATAAACATGAAACCATTGTTTTTACTGTGGTTGAAAATTGTGCCTAAATTGAGTTTGCATCACATTATTAATTGAGAAAACTCAGTTTGTAGTTTAATTTCGTCTACTATGTGCGTTATTGGGCACATACAATTATAGATATAGAGCACCTGATTTTATTACATATATTGGGTGATGGTTTAATTGTAAATTTTTGCTGAATATCAGAGCAGATTTTATATTTAATTAACTCATGGTTTAACACTACAGTTATTACTTTTTCTTTCCTTTCGGGTAATCAGTTTCTGTGGCTATTTTGAAAAGCACATCAATTCTATTTCTTCAATTAATACTGTAAGTTTAATTCAATTTATATCTTTTATAAAGCTTTGTTACTTATTTGTATAGTGTTAGTTTTTAATTATCAGGGTTTAATGGGAAGCTTAATGTATTTCTGTACAGTAAGCTTTACTGTAGTGAATTTATTTAAATATAAACAACATAGATGGCACTGTAAGCGTGAGAAACAACAGTGCACTGTTAGCGCCATCTATGTTGTTTACATTTTTCTGTGTGCCATTTTTATCCTGTTTCAATGTTTTTAAGATGTAGATTTCTGTAACGTCTATTTATGTATTTTAATACATTTAAAATTTAGAAAGTTTTGTTTTTAATAATGCATTTTATGTATTTACCCTCAAACCCCTTATGTTTAATTTAATGTATTAAACCCTTTTTAACTTTTCATATAGATTTGCTTTTTCTCAAAATTACATGTAAGTAGAAAATTTCCGTTTATTGTTACAGTTTTGTATAGTCCTTGAAAGATTTTTCTGATTACTGTCATAAGTAATCGGTAAATATATTTGCATCCATATAAATATACATTCAAATTTTTGTAATAACATATGTGGTGTGTAAATGCTGGTTAATTAATTAATTCGTAACAGAGAAAAAATGTGAAGCTTTATTTACCTTTTTTTTTTTCAAAAAGATTTGATAAAATTGTTGTTTGTTTTTATTCATAAATAATGTTTTTGAAAGAAAATGTCATAGATATGATTTTAATATAAGCATGAAACATTCAATCATTTCATATGAATTCTGTTTGATGGTTCACTTGATAAAGAGTTTAGCTGTAATGCAATCTAATGACATTGGTCTTGTTTCAACCTTTCACGTTTGCAGGCTATACATTTGTGAAATAAGGTAGAGGTAATAGGTATGCACAGGAATATAGGTAGAGGAAAAAATGTATTATTAGCAAACAAGCTTCAGCCTTTGAAATTATACTTTTATAACTATTATTAATTAATGTTTTTATTATTTTCTACAAACGGAAAATGGGAGATGAATCAGTATATTTTGTACTTTATATTGCACGAAACAGAAGGAATGCAAAGGGCAAGACATGCATGAGGTTCTGAAGATAAATAGCCTAGGTATGCTGAATGTTGGTGCTTTTTTTTTTTTTCCAGGTTGATATGCTTTCTAATATCCTTCAATTCAGAGTTGTAAGAGATTTTTTCATTGTATTATATACATATTTTGTTCTTCAGGCAAATGTATAGGGAGATAAGATCACAAGTCACCCCTGTACTTGCACAGTCATCAATTTTGTGTATACTGTGTAGTGAATTATACTGATATTTGTCATTTAGCATTTCTTTGATGTATTTAGTTATATACTTAGTTGATATACTTGGTTAATTATGATTATACTTTGACTGTTTTAATCATTTAAGGGTTAATTTCATGATATTAGTCTGAATTCTTTGAAAAATGAATGTTCTGGTAAATTTTTTTAGATAAGTTTAATTTTTGTGTATACTGTGTAGTGATTTGTACTGTTGATTGTTGTCTAGCTTTTCTTTCATAAGACTTGTGTTGGTAATTTTATCTATTAGGACAGGGTGGCTGTCTGTAGGGTCAGTAAGTGTAATGCCCGTTGGTCTAATTAAAAGACACCGGACCTGCCACTCCTTTACAATTTCGACGGAATGCGCTGTGGACGTGAAAGAAGTCCGGGGAAAATGTTGACGTTCCATGGATGACCAAGGAAATGCCGGGGAAGCCTAGTGGACAAATATACATCACTTGCAGCAGATTGGAGCAGAGGAAAGGCTACAATCAGGAGGTGAGATCTTTTAAGGTAAGTCCAGAGAGATTCTGTAGGAATTATTGTCTAGGCAGGTTATGAAGTTTCAAGGTTAATGCGAACGTAAATTAAATTAAAAGTTCTAGGGGTACAAAAGGTTCAGGGTTTTGAAGAATTTTGTTTAGAATTGTTTAATTTGATTTGGTTGAAATACTTAATTGAAGTGGACATAAGTATTTAACTGGGTATTAAACAATGTAATAGTTATGCTGGCTTGTGTATTCGAATAAGGAATTTTTATTTGAATCGTTATACCAGGGTTTTGCTTTGTTTAAGGGAAAAACTCAGTTTTGGAAAAGAATTACACTGCATGTAATGATTTGAGAGAAACTGAAAGTGTCAAATTATTAGGGTATGCGTGTATGGAAAATGCACAAGATATATTGTTTGTTATATTGATCTGAATTAAGTGTATTTTTGTTTTCTTTTAAAATTTTAGCTTAGTGCTAAGGGTATTTTGTGAACCGGTATTAACTTGGAGTTTAGTATTTTGCCAAGTGTATTTTATTATGATTTAAAAATTAGCATATTGCTAAGGATATTTCTGCAGTTATAATTGTGGAATTTTATAGAATACAAGGTGTATGTATTAGCGTATTAATTTTCAGTTTGGAATTTAAAGTTAATTCTAAGAAGTATTTTTTGTGAAATTATATCTAGTTGAAACTGATAAATTTTTGAGTGTATTCTGCATATTAGTGAATGTTTTCTACATATTATTGAGTGTAGGGATAGCAAATTTAGAAATTTCCTAATATCAAGGATTTGTGATAGTGAGTTGGAAAATTAGTATATAGATAACTAGCATTATTGCCCGGGTAGATATATAGATATAAAATTTTTCATGCATTCCATCAAAAAAATACTGGGCTGCACCCCCCGCTCTTCATGTTTATCTGGCCAGACAGAATGTGCATAGCGCGTTTCTACTGAAATGATATACCCAGTATTTTTTTGATGGAAAGCATGAAAAATTTTATATCTTTATATCGACCCGGGCAATCATTCTTTAAAAATAATTTCATTAATTTTCTTATGCCTTAATATAACTAATGGACGAATAGTTCGGAATGAAAGTTATGTGTCATTATGTTTCTCTGTTTAAAGAGCTTTTCCTCCCACTGCTTAAAAAGCCCCAAAACTCTAAAAGATTTATCTTATATGGTTTCACAGAATAAGTAAATCAAATACATATCGTATGTTAACTCTGTTTCGCGAACTTAGGGGGAAAAACCTGTAGAACTCTTAAACTTCTTCCCATTTTATGATCCTTAAACAATTAATATATTTAGATCAACAGAAGACTTCCATAAACTGGCCATGGGACAAACTTAATTTTTTTTCCTTCCTTTTTTTCCAAATTTTATTAATTTCTATTAGTTTGAACGCCATTGTCTAAAGCAGCGGTTCTCAACCTTTTTAGACTCACGACTCCACTAAACGTGAAAAAATAAAATAAACACCACCCCCCCTCACATCACCCCCAGACCAACTCTCAAATCACAAATCACCCCTCAGAACAAACCTCTTTTCCCCTGCGTATCGAATTTGACTGGTTGTGGTGAAAGGGGCTGTATCCACATTTAAGAGGTGCACTTAGGGGCATAAAAATCATTAAAAAATTAATTTAAAAAAACTAATTGAGCCCCAAATTTTGTTTTTCCTGATTTAAGTTTCTCGGGTCCTAAACATTAACTGTGCCGAATTTGGTCCCGGTGGGTTAAACAGTCTATGATTCTATAGTGGACAAACAAACAGACAAGCTCTTTTATATATATAGATTGTGTTAGGGAATTTGGCAGGAATGCCGAATCCCTACTCGTGTAATATAGCTAAAACTGCCAATAGCTTTACACTTATGACTTGGGGTTACAGAGTCGTATTTGCTCGCAGTGGAAGGTGGATGATAACCTGATAAGTTTCATAAAAGTAGCTATATTAGCCGGAAATAGTGTGTGGTGTGGTAACATACAAGGATAACAAAAATAATTTTAAAAATAAGCTAACGTTTATTCATTAGCGGACACTGCAGAACACAAACAAACAATATTCAGAAATAAAGATGAAAGTATCGTTTATAACACAGGATAAAGTTTCTTGACTTTAAAGTTCACATAAAGAAGGTTAAACGGAGGTGAAGTAAAAAATTAAAGTTTGGTACAACCTGCATTGTGTACGTTACTTCTATACGGGTAGACACATGCAGATACCTAGTTCTGGTGCTAGTTGCTTGGACACGACTTCAAGGGTCTTGGGAAAATCTGCTGGTGCTTAGCTATAAAACCGCCATTGCAGCAAGTCTGGCTATATGAGGTAACTGGGTGACTTTTAGAACTGCCTGGATAGGATCGCCATTCCAGAGGACTTGTTGACTGGCTGCCCGCTGGCGTGCTTCACCAAGCGCGTTGTAAACAGTCTTGCCTTCTCTTTCTAACACTGAGCGCATCGAGGGTGCGTTTAACTGGCGCATGAATGCTCGCTGTCACTAACTCGCATCCCACGACTGCTCACCGACTAACCGTCGAACTGACTACCGAACCACACTCGACCACTACCACTTAACTACGACCACAATATATATATGTGTATATATATATGTATACACACACACACACATATATATATATATATATGTGTGTGTGTGTGTGTATATATATATATATATATATGTGTGTATATATATATATATATATATAGAGTTACGAGTTAGAGGCCAACTTGGTGTGTTATCGCCAGCATACGATGTTTTGGAGTTCACGTGAATTAAAACTATGGTTTAGCACGTTCACGCGCCTACCATGGAGTAAGTAATAAATCTAATTTTTTATTCTTTTCCTTTAATTTTTTATACTTTTAATTCAAACTTTTTTATCATAAATAGATCATTTGAAGATATACTGATTTTTTGGAGATTTTTTGCAAGTTAAAAGTAAAAAAAAAATTTCAATCCAAGTAAACTGATTTTGAGTGTCAAGTGATTCAATTTGGGGGTTCGATTAATGCTGCCTAATTGCGGATATTTTGTTGTCTGTATGCATTACTACATATTGGCTGAACATCATATTGCATGAAATTTATAAAGAGATGAGTAAAGCCAGTCATATTCAGAAACATGCTTTTTTAATGTAAGTGATTCTGTAGATTCCTTTGTACAGCAAAGCTTTATGAATTTCATTTTCATTATTGTTCTTTATTATACCATTTATTTTATGATATAATTCACAGGGTGTCTACTCACATGAAAAGTAACGAAAAGTCACGAAATGGAAAAACGGTCACGGAAAGTAGCGAAATTGAAAAGAAAGGTCACTTTTTTTTTTCAATTTTAAAAATTTTTTTTAGCGATATAATGTAGAATAGAAATTATGCTCCTAACTGGTACAAAAACACGAAGATCAATTTTTGCCTGCTTTGTGACGCCGCATCGGAAGAGAGATAAGAGTTCCCGCGGGGTAATGCATTGTATTCTTCCCCACTGCAGGAACGAACGCT
Source organism: Dolomedes plantarius (assembly GCA_907164885.2). Classification (NCBI taxonomy): domain Eukaryota; kingdom Metazoa; phylum Arthropoda; class Arachnida; order Araneae; family Dolomedidae; genus Dolomedes; species Dolomedes plantarius. The sequence continues at coordinate 99,358,629 of OU015499.1, read as the reverse complement.
TTTTCTCTCCTTCACAGAAAGGAGAGTATACGTCGTCATTCGGGGCTACCCCTTGGGCGACGGAAATACGAGGAGATAAGAAACACACTGCGGAAGTAAAGCAGTGCTCCCCACGTACGGTAAAGCACATACGGTAAAGCAGTGCTCCCCAACCTTTTTATCGCCACGGCCCGCTGAGGGGGGGGGGGATGTTTATTGCATATATTTAAGATTGTTTTGATTTAATAATTTCAATTTAATTGTACCTAAACATGCCTTCAAAATAAAATACAGTTACACCAAAAAATGTATATAAAGTGATTTAACATTGTGTATATAAAGTGATTTAACATTGTAACTCACTAGAACGCTAAATCAATGAGAACCCTGAGCTTGTGGCCCTAAGCTTGCGGCCCGGTACCATTTGAGCCACGGACCGGTACCTGTCCGCGACCCGGAGGTTGGGACCACTGTAGGTAAAGCATTAAAATTAACACGAACAAGTGGTGCACAATGCTAACAAGAGAGAAAAGAAGTTGGACAGCGGAAAAACACAATTTTATTTCGACGGGCTGGAGTTAAATGTATTGCATTTTAACATTTAAATTAAAGTACATTTTTAAATGTAAAATTTTTATTTACTGTCTTAATTTCAATATTTTTGCTCCAAATTGTTTTATACATTTACTGAAACGTATTACACAAGATTGTGCATGGACGTTTAGATTATATAATAATAAATTTTATAATTTTTTAATATTATTAGATATTAATATTAAATATTGTGCAATTTTAGTAAATTTTATATTATTTTTAGTTAAAAAAATCGGGAAATATCAGGGGGGCTCAGTCTACTTTGAACCCCCCCCCCCCCCCCCCTCCTTCGAAACTAAATCCTGGCTACGGCCCTACCTCCGCCACCGGTTCTTCGAAACTAAATCCTGGCTACGGCCCTACCTCCGCCACCGGTTATAAAAGCAAAAACGTAGGGACCCAGGGGCAAAAACGTAGGGACCCAGACTAATTTTATTCAACATTAGTATGTACTTCAATGGTCATGAAATTTTATTTTTAGGGTCATGAAAAGTCATGAAATTGACTTTCTCAAAAGTAGTAGACACCCTGATTCATGAACAGTGTGAAATTGTCTACGTTGTTTTCTATATTTAGTGTTTTTAGAACTACACATTATATATATTTTTTTTTGTAAAAACTTGACTGTTGCATAGTTTATTATTAATATTTTATACCATTCATCATGCTTAGAATTCCATTTCAGCACCCTTATCAGCCAGATAAATACTTGTTTAATGTTGCTGTGAAAATAAAATAGCTGCATTATTGGAAGTATTTTTCCGGCTATAAAAATTGTTCGGAACTTAAAACGGACGAACGGCAATTGCAAGAGCGAAAATTTCTTAAAAACCGCATCTGGTGCAGGATATTGGTTCAGCGGGGGGTCTTACATTGATGGTTTTCTGGAAGAAAATGGAAATCGTTTACATTTGACAAATGGGAAAAAAAGAACCGCTGGTAATTGGGAAAAATTTCGGAAATTGCTCTTTTGAAAAACTGGTCCCGTTAGCTAAATGTAATTAGAGGTCGCTTCAATCTAAAACTACCCTGCCATTATCTAGTGACAACGGTAGGCGCTGCATAAGCTCGACATCATTTTTTTGGTAGCATTATTTAGTTTTACTACTTTCATATTTCCGTTGCGTTAGCATTTTTTCATGATGAATACGGATAGTTCCTCAGGATCAAAATGCCGTTTTTGCGACAAGCAGTTCAAGCAGAGTAAGAACATGTATAGGCATATTCGTCAATTTCATAATGCTGAGCCATTTGACATCGACCGAAAAAATATTGCGTGCCCGGAACCCTCCTGTAAATCATCCTCCTGTAATCAGTATTTTTTGAGGCTATAAAGAAGATGGTTGGTGTTATAAACACCAAGGTGTTCATGTCGGACGATGCTCCATCGTATTATAAAGCTTGGAAAAAGGTAATGTTGCCAGCAGAACACCAGCTGTTATGTACATGGCATGTGGATAACAGCTGGCGTAGAAATTTAGGGAAAATAACAGGGAGGGAGAAAAGAATATTGGTTTATAAAACTATGCGCGTTTTAATGGAGGAGGCGAGTAAAGAAGATTTTCACACCATGCAAGAAAGTTTTGTTCAGCAGCTTTCAGATGATGTTGATACTCAAGAATTTGGTGAATATTATAAAAAAATTTATTTTAGTAGACCACAGTTGTGGGCTTTTTGCTACAGGCACTATCTTGGTATCAATACAAATATGTATTTAGAATCAATGCATAAAACAATAAAATATCATTACCTAGATGGTAAAAAAGTTAAACGTTTAGATAAAACTATTAATTCTTTGTTAAAATTTTGCAGTGATAAAGTCTTCGAAAGACTTAACAAACTTGTTAAAAATGTACCCACCGGTAAAACTCAAAAAATTCTTGAAAGTCACCTCAAAAGCAGCTATATTTTGGATGATCACGTAAATAAAATTGATGAGGATACGTGGGCCATAAAGTCATCTCGAAGAGATGACTACTATATAGTAATGCATGAAAACAAAGCATGCATGTCTAATTGCAAACTAATGTGTACGGAATGCAATATTTGCATCCATGAATTTACTTGCACATGTTTGGATAACCTTATAAAATATAATATTTGTAAGCATATCCATGCATGTGCAGGGATAAAATTGCTTGGAGCCAATAAGGAAGAGGGTGAAAAAATCTGAGGTTGAGGTAGAGGAAATGATGCTTATAGCATCATCCGATTGTGCTTCCACATCTTCGTCTAAAAATAACTTGTTAAAAGAAAAGTGGACAACTGTAAAAGAAATTATTGATGGGAAATTAATGTTAGGTGAGAATTTAAATGATGATGAGAGGCGATATTTAGAAAAAAATTTTGATAACTGCATTAAATTTTTTAAAAAATCGGGTGAGAAAACTTTTAGATTTGAGGAGACTGAGGAAGCCAGATCTGAACCTCCGAATAAAAGAATTATTCCACAAGCACGTTTTTATAGTACGAAGAAGAAAAATGATTATAAAAATGTAACACTGAGTAAGCCATCAGATGCTGAAAAACAGTCCTGTTTGCAGTCTCTGATATCATCAAGTGGAGAGGCAACCGTTTTAAACTCTGGTGATGACCACACATATTTTAAACTTTAATTTTATTAAATCAGAAATTTATTTTATTAAATCAGAATATAATTAATACTAATTTTAATAATTAATACTAATACTAATTTAATATAATTAATAATAATTAAGCAAAATTTTTAATACTAATTTTTCCTTTAAATGGTACTAATACCCTATTGCCAACATTAAACTCTGCATTAAAAGTTTTCAGAATTATCCTCAATTACCTCCTCTACTTCAACATTTCCATTAATCGGGTTAATTTTATAAAAAAAAATTTTGATTTAAAGAAATATTTGCTGCTTTGAGTTCATAAGATTTAACTTTTTTAAGAAATGTAGTCTTGTTTCAGAAATTGAAAAAATTTCCTTTCCTGATGGGGAGCATAATTTATTCGGGGTTTTTTTTTCAGTATCTACAGAGCTTACTGCAATATAAAGCATGGTTACACCTGGGCAGATAACTCTTTCAGAATGAGGATCTATTTTTCTAGAAAGTGTGGCTTCTTTTACTCGCCTTTTCAAGATGACTCTCATTCCATCTATTGGCATAAAAATGCCACTCCATATCACCCATATCAGTGCTATACAAATAGAATATTTTCATTTAAAATACTGGCCTGTTCCATCAGATTGATATATTAGTTTAGAAATTAATAGCTTTGTATAGTCAGCTTTTAATTTTTTATTTTTAATCATGGCATCATTAAATATAGCAACAGCATATTTTTGATGTTATAAATAATCTGAAACTACTACTATTGGCACAGGTTTGCAAATTTCTTTGAAATTAAAGTAAGACATTGCAGTATAAATTATGCAGGATTTCAAAACCGAATGAGCATATTGAATTTCATCATGAGAAATAAAATTATAATTTTCTCTAAAATCTGTAATTTTTTGTTTTGTGATATTATTAAACCTGATTTTGTAATCATTTGTAAATAAAAATTGTTTTGTTTTTACGTTTCTGTTTCACGCTTTGTTTTCATAAGTACATGAGACTGGAACCATCAGCCCCAGGGACCTTAGAAACAACAACAGTTCTCAATATTTGTTTTTGTCAAAGGAAGCTAGATTGCAAATCATGATTCATTTTCATATCACAAACATTTTTCTTTTACTTCTACACGTTTATTTTTTTCCTAATTCCTTATCACACCTAAACATTTTAAGTCGTAAAGGTATATATATCAAGGTACATGTGCTCAATAATAAAAAATTAATGTTAAGAAAAAGTGTAAAAAGGCAATTAAAAATTTAAAGATGATTTAAAAATAATGACTGAAAGAATTAATTGAGAGTCAACAAGTTAAATAAAATATTTTTAAAAAGTTTAAGATAGTTGAAATTTTAAAAAAGGGAAAAGTTAAGTAAACAAGGTAATAAAAATTTTAAGATACGAGATTGGCCCCTATAAAAGTGTTTATATCAATCATCCCATTGGTTAAAAGTTTGTTTTGTACTTCATTTAAATCGATAAAAAGTATCCCCTAACATAAAAGCCAGATGAATACTTGTTGAATGCTGCTATTATAAAAGTAAAACAGTATTTACTGAGTGTTTTTTGGGCTATCAACAGTTTTATAAAAATTTATATCTACTTTGTAAATTGTAATTTTTATCTTTATTTGACTTGAATGTTTATGCTACAACAGACTTGGGAGAAAGCATTTTTAATATCTTATTATTGAGATAGCTAGACTGCCTATTTTTAGATATTCTCATCAGGAATGTCTATATTCATTACTTATTGGTGATGCTGGAAAAGAAAGCAGCATAAATTTTTTTCTTTTATTGGGATGATTTGGCCATAAAAATGAAAAATGACTTAAAAGTAAAGGATAAACAGACTTTTTTTTTCTTCATCAGAAAAATTATATTTTTTTTATCTTTAAAAATCATATTATTTATCTTCCAAATTAGTTTTCAGTTTAAAAAAAAAATAAATAATAATAATAACTCTTGAAACACCGTTTTCACACTGACTTTCTCTTATAAAGTTTCAATAGTTTTTGCCTATTTCTAGCTTGTAATATGTTGAGTTCTATTAATGAAATTAATGAATGAATATCATATAAAAGTTGGTAATAATTTTCATATTTTCCGTCTTGATATGACTAATTTAAATAACTTACTAATCCTTATTATTCCTATAACTTATTAATCCTCCTATAATCGTCAGATGAAATAAGTGTCTCATTTTATAATTGACAAATATATATAAAGTACAATTTTTATAACTATGCACATTACATTTTGAAAAAACTATAATTTTTTATTAATTTTTATGATAAATACTTAGGTTTTACGATAAATATTTTGGTATCTTCAAAGGGTTATACATATTTAAATCTATAACGACAAAATTTTAATCAGAATATTAGCAAAAATATTGTCCATCTTTCAATTGAACTATCTCTTTATCGTTACGTTAAAATTTGCATCATGTCACGTCCATTCTTCTATTTACATTTTAAACAAACTAAGAAACTAAGTCGTATATAGTTCACGGACATTTTCTAACGATACTAACCAACTGACAAGGACTATACTACACTTCTAGCTCGGTAAGAAGGACCGCGAGATAACATAAACAAATATTTGATGTAAAAGCTTGGGGAAATGAAGCGATAAACCACATAATATAGGTACCCTATAACTTGATGTTTGAGGAAAAAAAGGCGAGAAATCGCCAAATATGACAAACCAGCGATAACTTGGCATTCACCGTTTTCTGCTCGAAAATAAAGTCAAAGTTCCTGAGCATGCGCATTTGTGCAAATTTCAGAGAGCCGTTACGCACGGAAGCCGCTCGTAACAATCCTGAGCAGAGGGTGAGAGAAATATGGTTACGTACGTATGTTTGTCATTCTGACATTTGTTGCTGATGGAGAAATTTTCTTGTTTATTTAAGAAAATTACGACTGTTTACATTAATACATTTTATTCTGTTTACTATTCTTCAATGGTATCTTTTCAATGAAGAAAGGGTTGGCTTCTAAGAAGTTAGTGTTTTAAATGTGTTGCTTCTCTCACTTTTCTTACTACATTAAATAAAATTGAACCAGATTTTTGATTTAGCTTTGTTATTAACTCCTCTATTTCAGATATGTAATTTTGACTGTGAAAATGGGACCCACTCCTACCATAACGTCGTAGGGCGTATGCTTTTAGACTCGGGATCTGTTTTCTGTTCTATTTTTACTGTTATTTCGGTAAGATTTCAGCTTTTCTTTTAACCCTTCGTTTCTTTAGTTAAAATCGTGTTAAAAATTAAATCCTTATTCCGTATAAAGTGACTCTGAGGGCAGCTACAACGTAGACAGTAAAATCTAATCGACATTCTTTAAATGCTAGTTTTCAAAGCTTAAAGATTATCCATTTCTTTAAACTACTTCTACTGCTTGATAGAGGTATAAAGTTCAAGAAATTAACATCAACTTTATAGACAGTCAAAATGTGTTTTCATATCAATAAGAAAGTGCATTGTTGAAAGTCATATTTTAATGTATAACAAAAATCTGTGATAAAATATTAGATGTCCAATAGATTGAACAATATTGCGCTTTTAGCAGTTATTTTTTGCGTTCTGGAAATTAATATTTCATGTGAAATTTTCATTGCGTTATGACTGTTTATCTTTGTTTAAAATCATGCTTACAAATATGCTTGTTTCAAACATTCAGTGAATGTTCATTACTTATCACACAGGATTGCATATTTAAGAGTCTTACTTTTCCCCCAATCCTTGACAGTTTGTTAATTTATGAAGGATATACAAATAAATATGAGGGTGTCATAAGAGGTTGTTTCCTTTAACATGTATCTGTTAAAAAAACAAACAAACTTATTCTTACTTTTTATTAATTAAAAATACTGTGGCTTCTATATAATGTATTTATATCTATGTAGCGTTATAATTAATAATAAAAGTAAACTGTTTTACATATTCAAGTATATTTCAGTGATTGACTTGAATAGTGCAGGGTTTACTTAAAACATTGTACTGACATCAATTAAAAATTTTTTAAAATATATTTACTGGTTCAGTTACAGTGCTCCGTTTTCTAGAGGTTATATTTTAATATACATATAGATACATATGTGTAGTTTTGATTATACTTTTAGCAATTCAGTTTTAAGTAATTAAACCATTATGTTTATTTTTGTTGTAATTTAGTATGTTACTAGTTATAATATATCACTGCTGACATATCAGTCTGTTATATATATATAAACCACCTATCTCTAAAACATACAGAGTCATGTTTAATTTTTCAACATATGTTCACTCTTCCTCTTCTGACATTTTATCTCAAAGTGAATATAGGTGAAAAAAGCAAACAAACTTTTCATCTCTTCATGCAAAAATCAGTTTCAGGGAACTGAAATTATTTAAATGATATTAAATTGTTTTTAAGGTTTATATTTTAGGTATTTGATGTTTGGTTATAGCTACCCCAATTTTTCCTGAAGAAATAATTTTGTCTTTTTTTACATATTCTTTAAGGTTTCGTTTAAAAGTTTTTTCTAATATTATGATTTTATTTAGTTCTTTTGTATTTTAGTACATTGTCACTTTCACTTAAGATATACTAGCTTCCAAGTTTATTAATATGTTAAAATTTCTAATAATGATATATTTGTTAAAGCAATATGAGTAAGTATTGATGTAAGCAAAGAGACAAATATAGGTTTTTGTATGAATCAAACCATATGGTAAATAAGGTTTGATCAGTACAAAAATACTTGGCTATTTTTGTAATAACTATTTTGTAAATACATGGCTATTCTTGATATAAATTTCAGTTTTTGATAATTTTCAAACCTGTAAAAATTAAATTTGTTTCTAGGTAATGATATATAATTATAGTACAGTTGGAGATTATTTTTAATAATATAAAAGTTGAAATATCTAATTTTTAAACTGTTATACATCATGAAATATCTTCATATGTAAATTTTCAATTCAATAAAATAATTATTTTTTTTATTAAAAAATAATTTTATTCCTAAATGTTAATGAAGTGGTTGAGTTAAATATAGTTTAAACAGTAAATTTTGTAATAAGAGAGAAATTCTTAGCTAAAAATTGCATAAATAAAAATATATTTTCTTTGATAAATGTTTTAATTATTTTTCTATTTTAGGAAGATGTTATAACTAGTTCGATTTCATGGCTTCAAATGTTTTTCCCATGCTCTCTTCAAGCCCACCTCCAATTGATGACTGTCCAGATGACGATGACGACGATGATGAATTTGGAAATTTCACTTCAGCAAATATACCATTTGATTCTTCTTTTGATAGCCCAGTTGCTGGAGAGAAGTTTAAATCGTTTAAACCTGGTGATAATGGTGTAAATGATGCAAATTTCTCTGATGAAATACATAAATTCAATTCATTTAGTAACTCAGATACTCCATCTCCTCAGGAATTTGTGCCCAACTTTACTGATGAAAGTGAACACTGTAAGAATGGTTTTACCCCAATTGAAACTGATAATTGTAAAATTTCTGAAAGTGATTTAGACATATCTTCAGGTGAAGACTCTGTTTATCATAATAAAATTGAAGTTACTAGTCATAAACCTGTATCACTTAAATCTGAATCTGTATTACATTCTTCCAATAATTGTGAAACCTTAACTTCTGAAAGTTGTGATAGCCAACAAAATACTGCACTTGACAACTCTATAAAAAATAAACCTGACGCAGAAATATTGAAAACCATTGTAAGTGAGCATAATTCTTTTAAAGAACTATCAGTCTGTGATCCATCAGAAGACAAAGTTGAGATAGTAAGCCATAATTTTTGTGATGATGATAGAAGAACACCTGTTACCTGTGATGAACCAGAAGCTTTTGTTTCTGACCAGATTACTGATAGTGAGTTTTCTAAAGATATTCCAGATGTAGACAAAATTTCATTTAATGATGAAATTTATCCCTCTGCTGATAAATTTCATTGTGATTTTAATTTAGAGAGCCTTGAAAATGACCCTGAAGAATGTAACAGTTTTAAGAAATCTAAAAACTTGGTTGCTTCAAGCCATGCTTTTTCTTCCAATCCCCAATCATCTGATTGTAAAGTTCCAGCTAGTTCAGATAAAGATGCTTCTGATAGGAATTCTAAATCTGACCTTGACTGTCAGCCAGCTTCTGAAAACTCTCATGGGTTTTCAGATAATGAATTTGATGAATTTCAGAGCTGTGGAGGAGAAAAGATAACTTTTGTTGAAAGTACTGAAAATGTTGCTAAGTCTAGTGAGGAGTTTGATGACTTTCAAGATTATCAGTATTCCGGTGTTCCAAATGAAGAAGCAGATGATTTTGCTGACTTTCAGGACTTTAGTGCAGCAGAGGCTTCTAATACTGATGACTTTGCTGATTTTTCAGCTGTACCCTTTGATAGCAATAAAATATCTCAACTCTCAGAACCTAGTGAGTTTGCTGATTTTGAAGAAGCTTCTTTCAGTACACCAACAGAAAGTTCTTTTCAAATATCTTCAGCATCCCAGGTTGGTTAATTTTAATCATATGTGCATAATTATTTTAGGTTATAGATATTATCATGTTCCTTATTGTCTAATCATTAGAACATAACCTCTCATACCTTCACTTCTATTGTGGTTCTTTGCACTTATTTGGTTTTAATTTTCAGAATTTTGTTTTATTAAAAAGTAATTTCTTGTGTAGTATGTGGAAATATTTTATTGCTTTTTGACTTACTTGAATGTTTAAGTCAATAAAATTGTGCTTAAATGGCCATCTCTCTCAAAATGTATTCTGAGAGGCCTATTAATTGCTTGATTTTCTTGTTATACTGGTGTTGTTATACTGGTCTACTTTGTCACATAAACCGCATAGTTTATAAAATAAGAAACAAGATCTCTAAGTAACTTATTGTTTTAACTGTATATTGTAATCTTGTATTTTCTTGTGGATCATGTTGTACCTTTAACTTGGGAATATAGCTATATTTTATTCAAAATATTTCTTATAAATAGCACAAATAGCATGGAATTTCATTAACTTTTGATTGATAAATTTTAAACCTCTCTCAATTATCAAGAAATATAAATCTGTTTATATATTCAAAAACTGATGACTATTCCTTTTTCTTTACAGAAAAGTACTGATCCTTTGTCGACAGTCCTAAATGCAATCTTCCCTCTATCTGATAATCTTCATGATAGTGATACCTCTGATGAAACTTCCCCACAAATTTTGGAGCAAACAAACAAAAGGTCTGATAAATATACTTAAATTAGATTTAAATGTATTTCTCTGATTGTTCCATAATTTATATGTATACTTTTAATGTAAGTAATTGAGGTTTTATATACTTATATCTTTGTATTCATGGCAAAATTTTGAAATACAGTCGAACCCCATTATAGCGAACTTCAAGGGACCAAAGGTTTTGTTCGCTATATCCGAACCGTTAAGAAAAATGTTAGAGTTCACAAAATGTATAACTCAATAGTTCCTATGTGTATTCAATAATGATGTATTAAAAAAATGGTAAAGTCTATTAAACATGATCATCAATGAATTAAATAGACTAAAATCAATTACATTAAACTTTCACAATACTAATTAACTAAAAATGAAGACAATTGGAAATAAATCCATTTTACCTTCAATTCTTGCTCCCTGTTTTGATACAGAAATAATGGGTAATCTTCTGCTGACATGATGCCGATTTCAAAAACATTTTATGGATTTCTTTGTCCAATACATCAAATGACTCCAACACTCTTTCTTCCACTGTTTGTGGAGACAAAAACTCATGAATTACATGCATCGCTGCTGTAGCATCTGAGATGGTGGGTATTTCGTTATATTATGTACTCCTCTTCATCAGCATCAGATGCAGAATCTTTGATTTCAGAATGATTCATTTTAATTTCTTCTACAATATCTTCGTCACTCAGATTTTCACATGTAATGACTTCATCATCACATGTTTCGAACAATTGCATGCCACAATCTGAGAATGATGAAATTTTGTGTTTTTCTATCCACATCGAGACAGGTAAATCTTCATCATCATCTTCTTCAACATTCTTTGCTTCTTAAACATTCGTTGTATCTTCAGCATTCTTAAGAAGTTTTAAAATGAAAAAATATAAAATAATTCAGTAGTCGACTGGAAAAAAGGTTCGTTATAGCCGATTCTTAAGATTTCAGAGGTTTGCTATAAATGGATAAATTAACATTAAATTCAATAGGAACCAAAATTTTCGTTCATTGCATCCGTGAGTTTGTTATGTACTGGGTTTGCTATAATGGGGTTCAACTGTACTTCCATAATTTACATCAAATATCGAAAATTTCATTAAAATTTCATATTTGTTATTTTAAAAAATTATATTGTGGAATGTATAACGTAATCATAGCAGGTTTTATTTTCTGCATAATTTTGTTAGCTTTCTTTTTTAGAAAGAAAAAAAACTGTATAAAATTCCATCTTTTTCCTATCATAAATTTTGCTTTGTAAACATGAATTTCTATAAGTTACATGATATATTGCTCAGAAGTTTTGCAATTTTTTTAAAAATGAATGTTATGAATATTCAGAGATAATATTTGAGTAATTTATAAAATGAATGTGAAGCATTTCAGGTGACTGAGCTACATGCTGCTTATGTCAACTGTATGTTAAGCTAATATGTTCCTTTAAGCTATTTCATTATGAAATCAATAGCATTTTGATTTACTTAAAATGTAATTACATCATGTCATTCTGAATGCTTAGCATATTTTCTGCCTGGGAGCAATTGTGTATTGTAATGTCTATTAACTGTGAAATCACTCAGCCGTGTCTCTTTAATATCCCTAACATATGTGTGGGATAAATTTTTCTTGAAAGCATTTTCTATTAAACTACAGGGTTAAAAATACTGAAATAAAGTTGTCTAAATTAGTTAAAGTATGATTAGTTTTAGAGTATATATTAATATAAGAAATCATTATAAATACAATGCAAGTAGCATATTGCTATTTTCTTTTTACTGACTATTGTGATTACACCATGTATTTTTTTTGTTCCTTATTGTAAGTTCAGAGAATTATTTGATTTGCAGCACTGTGTTTTGAAGAATTCAAAGCTTGTTTTAAATATGACTTATGTAATATAATTTTAAAAAATATTTTATATGTATATACTAGCTGAATACCCGTGCTTCGCTTTGGAGTACATTCAAATTAAATACAATGGTCAATATATGCAGTTAATGCCAAAAAGACAAAAAATATTTATAATAAATACAATAATCAATGTATGCAATTAATGCCCCCCCCCCCCCAAAAAAAAAAAAAAAAAAAAAATATATATATATATATATTTAAAAAAAATCATGGATATTTTTATAGACAAAATAATGTAGCAGAAAATATTGAAATTAAATTTAATAGAACATACTAAAGAATATAGTACAGTTTGAGGAACATTTCTTTTACTGTATTTTGATATTTTTTTGCATAATGTCCAATTGTCTGCCGCATTAGAAAGAAAGAAAAAAAACTTTTTATCAATTTATTTCGTTGTTATGCTCGTGAAGCAAAATTAATTAAAAGTATCACAAAAAGAAAAGAAACCACATGATCAGCATTTAATAAATTAAATTCTAAAAATTAATCTTTAAGAATTCACCAAAATCAGAAAATGGAGGTAAAGATTCGAAAAAGATTTCATTTTAAAGGAATTTTTATGATCTTTCTCGTGATATAAATTTTATAACCCTCAGATTATTATTTTAAATGCAAACTTTAAAGAATGTTACAAACAGCTTAAAAATTTAATTTAAAAAATCTAAGAAGAATTTTCAACAATCTTTCTTAGTGCACCCCTACACTATGAGAAGAATTGCAATGCAAAATTTCAGCCCTTTAGGTCCAGTGGTTTGTTCTGTGCGTTATCTGTCAGTCAGTCAGTCAGTCACGGAACTGTTTTATATATATAGATATACACAATGAAACTTCTCTAGCCAGCCACCCATCATACTGGCCACTTTTTTCAAAACCATTACTGGCCATCATACAGATATTAAACCCCTATTTGATGGCCACCCCTCAAAACGACCCCTTTTTTTCAAAACCATAACTGGCCTTCTAGAGAAGTTTCACTGTATATATATACCTCTAGTGTAAGTGAAATATGATTTTTTACAGGATTATTGATAGTGATTCTTTTTTGTTATTTTTAGTCGTAGATTATGGGAAAAATTACATGAAGTAGAACAGACTCCAGGTCTTCGCTTCCAGTGGGGTGTATCTCATTCTTTTCAGAAACTTTTACGTTCTGTTAATGTAGATTACCATAGTATTGTAAGTTGTTTATTTATTATATTGCTATGAACATTTTAATATTTTTTAATTTGCATAGTGCAATTATAAAAGCTGTATAAAATTCATACAATTGTGTAAAATGCTATGGGTAATGTTATTAGAGCTTACTCCTCTAAAAAAACTGTAAAAAAATAACTGATTTCCTATTTATTTATAATATTCATGCCAATGGCGGCTCCAGTCCAGAGATTTTTTTTTTTTTTTGGGGGGGGGGGGGGGTAACGTCGGCTCTTAGGGTTATATATAATATATATATACTAGCATTATTGCCCGGGTAGATATATAGATATAAAATATTTCATGCATTCCATAAAAAAAATCTGGGCTGCACTCCCGCTCTTCATGTTCATCTGGCCAGACAGAATGCGCATAGCTCGTTTCTACTGAAATGATATACAAACAATAAGAAAGAAAGAAACTTTGAGCCTGCGGACCTTCGTCTGATTTTAAGGTCATTCCCAACCCTCTTTCTCCCCCGCATTGGAATTTAACCCCCCCCCCTCTGTCATCCTCAAACTACCCCTCTTAACGCAGCTGGTTGAGGAGAATCCACAGGGGGTAGATGCACCTCTATCGGGCACAAAAAACATTAAAAAATTAATTTTAAAAAAACTAATTGAGCCCCAAATTTCGTTTTTCCTGATTTAAGTTTCTCGGGTCCAAAACATTAACTGTGCCGAATTTGGTCCCGGTGGGTGAAACAGTCTATGATTCTACAGCGGACAAACAAACAGACAAGCTCTTTTATATATATAGATATATGTGTGTATATCTATATGTGTATATATATATATATATATGTGTGTGTATATCTATATATATATATATATATATATATATATATATATATATATATATGTATGTATGTATGTATGTATGTATGTATATATATATGTATATATATATTTTTTTTGAAGTTGATAATATTAATAATATTGTTAATGGCAATTACCAAATATTTAGATATATTGATGACATAATTGTTATTAATAATAGTAATAATAATATAGCTCTAAATTTTTACCCTCCTAATCGAGAACTAGTACAAAGTAGCCAAGAAAAACTTAATGTAAACTTCTTAGATAAATAAATAAATTCTCATAGTAATTTTACTTTTGATCTTTATGATAAAAGATCAGAATATGACTTTAATATAGTAAAATATCAAAGTTACTTAACTTGCTTGCATAAATCTGTATTTAATAATATTGTTAATCAACTAGTAAGAATAAATATGCTATGTTCTAAGGACAATAGGCATAAGCATATAAAAGATTTGTTAGTAGTGCTAAAACGTAATTATTACCCTGATAGTCTTTCCAAGCACATAATTGGTTGTTTTAGATTTAATGAATCATGTTCTGTTGCTAATAATTAGTATTACAAAACTAAATGATTAAAGTTGGTAAATAACTACTAAAAAGTAAATAAAAACTAGTGTAATTAAAATAATAAATAACTCTTAGTCATAATAAATGTCTCAGTTAACTTAGGTTATTATGTCCTATAAAACAGTATCCTAAGTAAGTCTGCTAAAGTGATTCCATTGGCTCCATGGTTGCAATGTTTGTGACGTCAGTCTTCTTGTGGTTTCCTAAACTTAACTTTCACTTTGTCTGGCGCCGAGTTTGGTGATCTATGATAAAGCCACTGATTATTCCTTCTTCTGTTTCATATGGATTGTACGGTGTCTAAGTATGTTTATTGCTCAGATCATACTTATCAGAAACAATCCATTGGTTTTTAGACAGTATCGGCACCGATGATGACAAGATACTGTCTAAAACCTATTATTCACTTATCTATTCATATTTTTCACTTATCTTTTCATGTTTTTGGTTCCTGGCTGTAGTGGTTTATGGCTTATACTGGTTTTTCACTTACAACTTTGTCTAATATATATATATATATATATATATATATATATATATATATATATATATATATATATATATATATATATATATATATATATATATATATATATATATATATATACATATATATGTATATATATATGTATGTATATATATATATATATATATATATATATATATATATGTATATATATATATATATGTATATATATATAAAACATAAAAGCCCTCTAAATTCCTTTCAAGATTCTAAATTCTTCTAAATTTCCTTGGGCGTAGGTTAATTTTGTTTCTGATTTAAAGAACAAAAACAGCTGCGTAGCGTTCCCCCAAAAAACCCAACTTCTCACGCATCATTACATAAGGTATCACATGACCTCTGACATCAGAGTAATGGGTTCAGCCAATCATTACTCTTTTTCATGATCACATGGCGAGCCACCTCAAAAGTTTATATAAGGCCCTGCGGTCAGAATTCGGAGAACTTTTGTCATTTTCCGTCGCCCCAAGAAGATGTGACATTTTGTCTAATAAAATATCTAGTTCAACATAACGATAGTCGTCTTTGCTCTGGGCCTCGACTACTACAATTCTTCTAATTCTTCGTTGTGACATGGTGGGTCCTTGATTTCATTGTTCCTCACAGGTGGACCTACAAATTTATATATATATATATATATATATATATATAAAAGAAATTCACATCCTCTCATTTTAAATTTAAACTCATTTAGTAATAGGTCTACAATTATATAATTTTACGCTATGAAAAGAAAAAGGCTTTTTTTTTTGGGGGGGGGGGCAATTGCCCCTATTGCTCCCCCTTGGAGCCGCCGTTGATTCATACTCTGTGAATTAACTTTCTTGTGGCATACTGTATTTTTAGAATATTTATCTAAATAACTAATCTCTGATAATCATGGGAATCCCTATCATGTCATTACTCATTAGTGCTGAATCTAACAAAATCTGTCATTAGCTTTGGCTGATTCTTAGAATTAACCTAAACCAACTCTTAAGTGTTAAGTTACATTTTGCATTTATGTACTGAAGAAAAATTTTTTTTACTCATAATACATGATATAAAAGCATTGTTTACTGAAGTAAATAAACATTGTGTATAAATGCCTAAAGTGTAATAACCTGTTTCAAAAATTTGTTGGTTTTTTAAAAAATGAAACACAACTGGTGACTGATTCTGCATGTAACAGCACAATAATATAAGGTCAAATGATAATTTGACCTATTGACATTCTTCATGATTAAAGGATCTTGTATGTTTTTTCATCAATTTATTTTAAATAAAGGTTTAAATAAGCATAGTTAGTATTTTGCTATTTAAACGTTTTTGTGTGTTCATGTGCAAAACATTTAAATTTCTTTTTTATATATTTTATGATCTAGTTTAGTTTTGTAGAAGAAAATATTCAAATTAAATACAACTGTCAATGTTTGCAATTGATGCCAAAAAAAGATATATATTTATAAAAAAATCATAACGGATATTTTTATAGACAAAATAATGTAGAAAAAATATTCAAATTAAATCTAATAGAACATACTAAAGAATATAGTACAGTTTGAGAAAAATTTCTTTTACTGTATTTTAATATTTTTTTGGATAATGTCCAATTGTCTGCTGCATTAGAAAGAAAAGTATATATATTTTTTTGTCAATTTATTTCATTGTTATGCATTTGATGCAAAATTAGTTTAAAGTATCACAAAAAGAAAAGAAACCACGTGATCAGCATTTAATAAATTAAATTATAAAAATTAATCTTTAAAAATTCACCAAAAATCAGAAAATAGAGGTAAAGATTCAAAAAAGATTCAATTTTAAAGGAATTTTTATGATTTTTCTCGTGATATAAATTTTATAACCCTCCAATTATTATTTTAAATGCAAACTTTAAAAAAGTTAGAAAAACAGCTTAAAAACTTAATTTAAAAAAAATCTAAGGAGAATTTTGCAAAAATCTTAGTGCACCCCTACACTATAAAAAGAATCGCCATGCAAAATTTCAGCCTTTTAGGTCCAGCGGTTTGATCTGTGCGTCATCTGTCAGTCAGTTATGGAACTGTTTTATATATATAGATAATTAGCTAATATCTTTTCAATTATAAAATTCATTAAGGCCTTTTTGTATTGCAATTTTTGCTTTTTTAACCCTTAATTGCTAAAGTTTAGTTTATGATCATCAGTGAAATTCTGTTGAAGTAATTTTTGTCTAATTCTATGCTGTTTATCTGTTTGTTTGAATATACTGTTTTTCATATTTTGCTTTTCAATTGTTAATTTCTAAAGTTAAGTTTATAATAATCTCTGAAATTCTCTTGAACTAACTTTTGTTGCTGTTATTATAACCTGACTTTTTATTTGAGAAAGGTAAGTGTATCTGAGATTATTTAATTTGCTTAGTTTTCACCTCTTTACTGTCCTTTTATATGATTGTGATACTTTATTTCAGTTGCGCACGTCGTCCGTCCCAATCTTCGCATCAGGTCTAAGCCTTTTAGAACCAGTGAAAGGCCTCTCAAGTTCAGCTAACCATGAATCGGAAGATAGAAACCACATTCCTAAATACACTAAAGTAAATATTTTATTTTGTCAACTGTAAGGAAAGTAGATTTTAATAACATAAAAACTTTCCATGTATATATTCCTATATACTTTTACTAGCTGAAAACCCACGCTTCGCTACAGAGTACATTCAAATTACATACAACGGTCAATGTATGCAATTAATGCAAAAAAAATAAATATATATATTTATTATAAATGCGACGATCAAAGTATACAATTGATGTAAAATATATATATATATATATTTATAAAAAAATTGTAAGGGATATTTATTATTTTTTTTGGATAATATCCAATCGTCTGCTGCATTAGGAAGACAAAGAATATTTTTTTTGTCTATTTAGTTGTTATGCACGTGACGATCAATTATTTAAAGTACCAGAAAAAGAAATCATGTGATCAGCATTTAATAAATTAAATTCTAAAAATTAATCTTTAAAAATTCACCAAAAATCAGACAATCGAGGTTAAAGGTTCGAAAAAGATTTCATTTTAAAGGAATTTTTAGGATCTTTCTCGTGATATAAATTTTATAACCCTCAAATTTTTATTTTAAATGCAAACTTAAAAAAAGTTACAAAAACAGCTTAAAAATTTATAAAAAAAATCTAAGAAGAATTTTTCAAAAATCTTTCTTAGTGCACCCCTACACCATAAGAAGAATCACCATGCAAAATTTCAGCCCTTTAGGTCCAGCAGTTTGGTCTGTGCGTTGTATGTCAGTGAGTCAGTCAGTGAGAGTATTCCAGAATTAATTTGGTTCAAGATTTTTCACTATTTTTAAATAACTGCTATGAAGTTCTAACTTTTAAAGTTGTTCCAAGGGTCCAATACAAAAGAATTGCTTCCAAATTTCTAAATATATACGATTCCTAAATGTACTAAATATACTAAAGTAAATATTTTATTTTGTCAACTTTAAGGAAAGTTTTTACATACGTTCAGTGTTTCAGAATAAATTTAGTTGAAGGTTTTCACTATTCTTTAATAACTGCTATGAAGTCTTAACTTTTAATGTTGTTCCAAGGGTCCAATACAAAAGACTTACTTCCAAAATTCTAAATATATATGACCAAATTCCTAAATATACTAAAATAAATATTTTATTTGTCAACTGTAAGGAAAGTTTTTATAATATAAAAACTTTCCATATATACATTCCTATATACTTTTATTATACATTCAGTATTCCAGAATTGATTTGGTTCAAGGTTTACACTATTCTTTAATAACTGCTATGGAGTCTTAACTTTTAAAGTTGTTCCAAGGGTCCAATACAAATTACATCCAAAATTCTAAATATATATAAACAAATCCCTAAATATACTAAAATAAATATTTTATTTTGTCAACTGTCAGGAAAGTTTTTATAATATAAAAACTTTCCTATATACTTTTTTTATATATCCAGTATTCCAGAATTAATTTGGTTCAAGGTTTTCACTATACTTTCATAACTGCTATGAAATCTTAACTTTTAAAGTTGTTCCAAGGGCCTAATACAAAATACTTACTTTTTGGTTTTAAAACCTAAAAATTAAAAAAGACCTTGTGTCTGTAGCCTCTCTTGAGTAACTACTGTTTTGTTGTAAAGTCTCACTATGACGTTGTTTAATAGTGTATATTTATCAGTTTAATTGTGGGTTAAGACAAACAGTGTAACCTGTAAAAGTTTTATCAAAATACTAGCTCAATACCCGTGCTTCGCTATGGAGTACATTCAAATTAAATTCAATGGTCAATGTATGCAATTAATGCTCCAAAAAACCAAAAAATATATTTATAAAAAATCATAACGAATATTTTTGTAGACAAAATAATGTAGAAGAAAATCTTCAAATTAAATACAATGGTAAATGTATGCAATTAATTTGTATGTTTAATATCCATAAAACATACTATTTTGAATTAAATTCTTAAAAAACTTCTATCTCAATTAGTCTAGGGGTTAAATTTTATCTTTTACCGTATTTTAATATTTTTTTGTCAATTTATTTCGTTGTTATGCACATGATGCGAAATTAATTAAAAGTATCACAAAAGAAAAGAAACCACATGATTAGTATTTAATAAATTTAACGTGACAGACTCAGGCGAAAAGCTGAATTAACCGGTCGCCCCTCTGATGTACAGAATTGGAGAAAACAGGCTGCGCTTTTTAAGAAAACTATTCTGCAAGAGAAACGTAGCACCTATAATGACTTTCTCTCAAGCCTTGACTTCCGTAAGGACGGTAAAAAAACTTATAAGTTTGTTTCAAGCATCAATAACAGTGGTGTTAATACGGCGGGTCCAAAACGAACTTTCCTGGTAGATAATAAGATAATTACCTCTGATGTCAGAGTCGCTAATTCTTTTGTTCAACACTTCTCTAGTCTACAACAGAAAAGCAGATACGCGAGACAGCTTTCAAGAACTCTCACAAAAAATCTTAAATGCAAAATGAAAGAAGAGGGCGCTCTTCCCACCAATTTGGATATTTTCAATGCCCCTTTAAGCCTAAATGAATTGCTGTCAGCACTGAAGTGTTTGAAACCACGAAAATCTCCGGGCGAGGATGGTATCTTTGCAGAATTTCTTTTACATTTGGGCCCTCGTGCCTGTGAAACCATCTTAAAACTATTCAATTTAATCTGGTACACGGGAAGAATTCCCTCTCAATGGTATAAATCTACTATTATTCCTATACATAAAAAAGATTCAGATCCAGGCCTTGTGAGTAATTACAGACCTATTTCCCTAACAAGCATTCTTTGCAAGGCCATGGAGAGAATCATCATGAGTAGATTGAACTGGTACCTGGAATCCGAAGGGATCCTAGAAGATGAACAGGCTGGCTTTAGGAAATTTAGGTCTACCAGCCAGCATGTTTCATTACTTAGTCAAAATATAAAGGATGCTTTGGATAAGAGGCAAATTCTCTCCGCTGTCTTCATTGACCTAAAGTCTGCTTACGATCTTGTATGGAGAGAGGGCCTACTTGCGAAGTTATCAAACATCGGCATACACTCTAATATGCTTGGATGGTTTAACGGATTTCTGAAAACCCGATTATGTAGAGTCCGGTACAACTATTGCCTTTCAAGATACAGAGCACTCAAAACTGGCTTACCGCAGGGTGCAGTCTCTAGTTGCACACTTTTTAACATCTACATTAATGATCTGGTAAGTGAATTGAAAAAGATTGACGGGTTACGGTGTCTGCTATATGCTGATGACTTAGTCATCTGGACTACTTCTCCTAAGAACAAAGCTAATGTGATCATTGAAAGTTCTTTGGGAAAGGCCTTGTTAGTTATTGAAAAATGGACAGAATTGAATAATATGAAAGTTAACCTCGATAAGACATTTGTAGAGTCTTTTTCCCTCACGCATCAACCTTTCCATCCACAAATTTACTACAAAGGCCGTCAGATTCCATCGTCTGATGGATTTAAATACTTAGGTGTAATTTTCGATAGAAAACTTACATGGAGGTCTCATGTGGCGGACATCATCCGACGTGCTATGAAAAGACTTAATCTCTTAAAAATATTAGCGGGTTCTAAATGGGGCTGTTCAAGAGCCACTTTGAATTTTACATACAAAACGTATATTTTACCTATTCTTGTTTACTGTTGCGAGCCGCTGATTACAGGATCAGAGCAAGTTTTTCATCTTTGTGAGATTTTTCAAAATCAGGCTCTGCGGTTGATTACGGGGGCAGTGAAGACAACACCCATTGACTGTATGCTGCTCAGCACTGATAACAGGCCTTTCAAGATAATTATTCAAGAAAGAGCCCTTCTCCTCTGGGAGAGAATACTTAGAATCCCTGGGTGTTTGTCCCTGTGGAACCAGGACTCTCTAAACTGTGGGAGAAACTTGAAAACACAGAGTGGTTTTTGCCAGGGAGTTGCTGATATTAGATCTAAGCTAGATTTGAATTTCGAGGTTGAACATTTCTCTCCCCCCATCAGCCCTATTGTTGATAAGAAATTTTCTATCCACCTAGAACTGATCAAGGATGTTTCTAAAGCGGAGACTAGTGACATAGTGCTAAGAACTCTCGCTCTCGAGACAATGGAATCATTTTACCCTGAGGAGGAATGGTTAAGAATATATACTGACGGTTCCAGAGTGAGCGGTTGTGTTAACGCCGGTGCTGGTGTTTACTGTGAACTTTTTTGCCTTTATACTCCCGTCGGTATCCATAGCTCAGCTTTCGATGGTGAGATCGCGGCCATCTGCCAGGCCCTGTCTGGACTCCTTTTCGAAAGTTGTATTACTATCTGATTCAAAGGCCGCACTTCAAGCAATTGACGCACCCAGCCACTCCCGAACTTTAACCATCGATAATTGCTTAAATCTCCTCAACTGGCTTGCCAGTAATAATAAGACAGTAGTTCTCCAGTGGATTCCGGCCCACTGCGGAATCCAGGGAAATGAGGCAGCTGACTTCTTGGCAAAGAAGGGGGCCTCTGTCCTTCAGAGAACTAATCCCAGACTTCCTTTTAATAGTATCAAATGTCTAATAAAGAACATCTTCAGGGATTCTTTTCGCGAAGAACTCAAAAATCGCAACTTTAATAAACCATGGCTAAATCAGATTCTTAATGTCCCTCAGTGGCCTAGGATGAAATCTGTCGCCATGTTTCGTCTGATATCTGGCCATGACTGCCTGCGTAAACATCTACGTCGTTCCTGACCCTCTTTGTACCTTGTGTGATCTTCAAGAGGAAATGGACTTGCCTCACCTGTACAGATGTCCTGCTCTTCCTCGGACATCAATCTGGGAACGCTACTGGATTGCTCGCTTTCATTTATAGATTTATTGTTGTCATTTTGATGTTCAATTGTCATTTAATGTGCAATTGGAAAAAAAAAAAAGTATTTAATAAATTAAATTCTAAAAATTAATCTTTAAAAATTCACCAAAAATCAGAAAATGGGGATAAAGATTCGAAAAAGATTTTATTTTAAAGAAATTTTTATGATCTTTCTCGTGATATAAATTTTATAACCCTCAGATTATTATTTTAAAAGAAAACTTTAAAGAATGTTACAAAAAGAGCTTAGAAATTAAAACAAAAAAAATCTAAGAATTTTTCAATAATCTTTCTTAGTTCATACCTACACCATAAGAAGAATCGCAATGCAAAATTTCAGCCCTTTAGGTCCAGCGGTTTGGTCTGTGTGTTATCTGTCAGTCAATCAGTTATGTAACTGTTTTATATATATAGATAATTAATACTACAAATTTATAAAATTGCTATTTTTAGAAAAGCTAACACTATGTTGTCAAATATTTTTAAAATGTCTTCAATGACATTCTGGGTATAAAATATAATTCAGATCATTTTTCAGGTTTTAAAAATGCTTCCTCAGGTTATTAAAAAGTAAATAGGAACTTCTTATCTTTGATCTCTGAAAATAAGTGCAATGGAAATGAGTGATGTCTGAATGCTTGCACATTCTCTTAGGTAAAATGCCAAAAAAGGAGAAAAACTCCTGGAGCTCATGTAACTGTGCAAGTCATACACATTTGCATCAACCTTTGACCATGCTCTCAGCTCAGTAATGCAAATAAATAAGCTTATAAAGGCTATTTGGTATAACCAGTTACAATGCATAAGGATAAACATAACATAATACAGTATAGTGAATAAATATTATTCTCCTTAGTCCAGTTGTTTTCTGGTCAAATTTTTAAATAAATATGTATCTTTTCTTTAAATCAGACCAGATAAATTAGTGAAAGAATCTATATATATAAAACACATAGGTATGCGGCACAAAAATCAACAATATTTCTACACTCTGAATGGCAATAACTGCAACTACTGGATATAAACATTAGCGGCTATCTGCAATTTAAAACTGCATGTGTGTAGTGGTGAGATATGTTACAACTGCTGATCATCTGACAAAATATGTTTAGACCTATCAAATCCAGTATTTAGTCATGGACAAATGTTAGTATGTTTATTTAGAGTCCATTCTTTTGATTCTGTCACTGTAGTATATCCTATTCTTGAAATACTCAACTGTGTATATCAAGAAGTTTTATGAATATCATAGTTGTAATCCACACTATATTTTAGTACTTGCTGAATTTTTACTCCATTTTAAAAGTGAAGATATTTTCCCAACAATTTATTATTTGTTATGATTAAGTTTAGGTATCTGAATTGTGAACAATAGTACATACAGAGAGTGATGTAATTCACACTTTATTTTAGTAGTTGCTGAATTTTTACTCCATTTTATAAGTGAAGAAATTTTCCCAACAATTTATTATTTGATGTCATGATAAAGTGTAGATATCTTAATTTTGAAAAATTGTACATATAGAGAGGGATGTCATTTTAAAAATCGTTGGTGTTGGGTTTCTCAGTCTTATCTTTAATTCTGTTCTGAAGTAATGGAAATTCACATTTTTTAATCACGATATTTTAGAATCAGCCTTATAGTGAATTTAGCAATGATTATAAATTTTTGGCTGAGCTCCCACTACCCTTTAATAACGTATATTTATGATGACAGGTAATGGTAACATTCCTTACATATGTTACTTTCAGTTGAGTTGTTTTGCAAAAGAAAATATAATACTAAAAGCGACCATATTAGTCGCGCAGTGGCTAGTGTGGGAAAATTTTTCAATCTCTAATAATGCTGAATAAGTCATAATCATGGCAGATAAGAATGTACGTTTCTAAGTTAGTAAATGAAGGTATTATTGAGCATATTTATTTTTATAGTTACCAATAACATTTAAAAAAAAATTTATTCAAAGAAAATTTAGTATGTTTAGTTAAATATATAAGATAATGAGAGTAAAGATGACATTGGATATTCAATATGATGAACTGGAATAAAAAATAGAGGATTCAAAGTGTGCTCCCCCCTCCAAGAGCAGAGTCAGTAAATATTTTTGAATTTGTTCTGAAATATATACACATGAACATTTGTGCACAACTACAGGGTTGGCTCGAAGGTATGTGGTGCCCCTAGGCCAGTTTGGTTTTCAGCACTTTTTAAAATGTTACAGTCTGTAAAATTTTACAAAAAGGGCATGTTGTAATAAAACAAACTTTAAAAATCTTCATGGAATTTAATTTATAAACTTTTATTTACAAATGTCATATAACAACAATAAATTGTTTGAGAACCAAAACAAGAAAAATTCTTGAATAAGAATGTTTAAAATTATAAAATATATAATATTATTAGTCATAATTTTGCAAAAACAAAGTAAAAAAAATCTTGTTAAATAAATAGTAGAAAGCTGGTCTACAAAGTATAAGAATAATTATTGAAAATCACTGTTAAAAACAATTATTTTATTAGCAATTATTTTACTTTTTCTTTTTTAAAATAATTTTGGCACCCCAAAGCTTTAGCACTCCTAGACCAGTGCTTCTTGTGTCTAAGCCTAGAGCCATCCCCACATAATTGTTTCTATCATATGTATGATAGAAATGAACGTTTGCATCAGGGTTGGCAAGTTTCTTCCAAAGTGGAAAAAACTGTGGAAAAAACCGGCTGGAAGAAATGGAAGAAACTGTTTCTCTTTAAGAATTTACTATATAAGTTGCAACTTTGAAGATACAATAAATGCATTTTCTTATAAGTAACCTTAAGTAAATTTAATTTGACCCATAAATATTTAATTATTATATATGCTAAATTAATAATTACATCAGTTTTTTAGCCAAGATCAGATCACACACCTGAACAAAAGAAATTTTATCCAAAATTCACAACATCCATTAAAAGTTATCCATTTCAATTTAACCAGCATAATTTTTTATTATTTAAACTAATATACAATAATTGTATTAAAAATGTCATAAACATCCTCATTTTCCATACTACAGTGCAACATGATATAACAAAACAAAAGTTTTTTAGCAGTAGAATGCTGCAATCGGTTTTTCAACTTAGAATAGATGAATGCAAAAGATGAAAAAATTCTTTGGATTAAAATGGGGGAGAGGGAAAAAAACTTATCAGTACCAGCCCATACAATGGATTGCATTCTAAATAAAATATATTAATAACATCTTTAATATTAATTAAGTTATGTACTTTAGATTTGATATAATATTATGCTTTCAGGTTAATTCTTTTATATAGTTAATATATTTTGATTTTGAGCATCTGTTTTGTTTTCTGTTCAGTTTTTCCATTTCTTCCAGTTTCTTCCACTGTCCTGGAAGAAACCAATTTCTTCCGGAAGAAACCCAACCCTGGTTTGCATACATGAAGTTTATGTGTTAACTCTGGTGTTAAAATAGCTCTTTTGGGGACAAGTGTGCATATTTTGACTTGCAATTTTTTTTCTAAATCTCAGTAGTCACTGATATTTTCAAACTGGATTTAAAATGTACCTTTTTTAACTCTAGGATCCTATTCCCCCAGTGGAGTTTGATTGGAATAGTAGTGGACTAATAAATCCGTTGGATCAAGCTGCATCAACACTTATGGATTTGTCATTTCTATCTTCTGTGGAAACTGATACAAATGTTACAAGTACTGATCATAGTGAGTTTGTTTTTTCCTCCTTTGAAAACTATTTTTGTAGGCATTCTTTTAAAGATATATTTTTATTAGATATGTGAATAAAGGTATCAATTTTAATGTCTTTTTAACAGAGAATGTAAGTGCACCTTAATTTCTGATAGTGGTTATGGTTTCATGCTTTTAAGTTGTAATTCTTTTATGCCTTCAAAATTAAATTAGATTTAAAGCCCTGAACATATTGACTTAAACTATTTATAAAAATTTGGGAGCCAGAACAATGTACTGAACAGTGTTGCTGTGATTATAATAATAATAATAATAATAATTATTATTATTATTATTATGAAGGGTGGTAGCTTGAAACAAACTGCAATTAATTAATTGAGATACTATCATAACCAACCGAGCACTGACTAAAGCAGTGGTTCCCAACTGGTGGTCCGTGGGCCACAGATGGTCCATGAAAATCCCCGGAGTGGTCTGGCACAACATATAAAAAGTTGCAAAATAAATTGGGATTTTGAAGAATATATCCAATGACTATCAGGTGTTGAATTAAAATTTCTTAAAAGTTTAACATAATTATTTTATTATTAGAATATGATACAATAGAATGTGAGTACGTTTATCCTGTGAATCCTGTATGAGGGGGGAGGGTCCGCACATGGTTCAGTTTCTGGCTTAGTGGTCCACTGGCTTCTATGCTGTATCTGCAATGTTATTGAAAAGTTGATAAGAAATTTTCAAAAGTCAAAAATTTCTTAATTTTTCTTTTAAAATTCCTCAATTTTTAAAAAAATTAAGAAATTTTAAATTATATGTATATGTACAAAATTTTTATTGTGCAGATTTAAGGCTGCTATGTACTAACCCCATTGGATTCGCTCACCTCAATGTTAACCTATGCAGAAAATTTGTCCATGGATTGCCAACTTGGATTCAAAGATTTTTTTAAAAAAAAATTGTACTTTGTCATAGAGAAAGAAATTTTACATTTGTGTACATTTTTTTTAAATGCAATTAATATTTTAAAATTTAAATTATTTGGGGAAAAATCTGGTATAGTGTGTTTTAAACGCTCATAAATTCCTTTGGTGGTAGAAAGTTATAAAATGAATCCTATAGCGCTTTGCAGAAAAGTTCAGGCTATTTGACAATAACAATTTTATTTGATTATCAGCATTTATGTACCTGTAAATAGTTGATAAAAATTTATTTTAAATAAAAAATTGGGGGGCAGCACTTAACACCCCTATAGAGAGAGAGCCATTACAATCCCTCAAAATGTCAATCCTAAGGGGATGGAATTCTCAAACTGTCAACTGGACTCCTCCTACCACAAGAGTCTGCAAGAAGAGGAAAAGGGAAATACGATTTTTTTTTCTTAGTACATAGCAGCCTTAAGTGAAGTTGAGGGAAATCAAACCTCCTTTTATAAGCAGTAATTATATTTGGGGCAGTAGTAGTTCGTAAAAAGCATCTGAATCATACCTCTATGTTATTCCGCATAGCAAACGTAGGATGGGATATATTTTAGTTGCTCAATTTTGCATATTTTAGCTATACATAAGTAGTAACCTAATGCATAATATATCTATTCAGTCCATGACAGGATTGGTTGCATTATTTCCTGATTGATTGCATATCTCTGTTATTTGCATACACATGCCTGTATCAGTTTTTTTGGCTCTTCAGTGTACAATGATTTTGTGTGAGCAACTGATGTCACAGATTGGCAAAATACACAAGCAGCCAGATTCTGCCATTTTTCAGAAATTAATTGCCTTCTTACTGAACAATGGATATAACCATTTTAGACAATATTGAGTTTTCTTTCTTTTCTGGGTATCCCATACTGAATATTTATCATAGGATAAACAATAAAATTTATTAGTTGTTTGAAGATTTAACAATTTAGATAGATGTTTCGAACTAAAAACCTAACAATAGAAAATGAACATTTTCCTTGACTGAATGACTAATTTTGTATGGCTAATTAGAGAGTTATTGTTTTATGCCAGATGCAGATTCTAACTACCTATCTGTTTTGCTGCGTTGAGGCAAAATAGCAAGACAATCGCCACATGTTGTTTGTTTACTTTTCTGCCCATACCTAATTAACCCTTAGACCATTACGATTGCGCTCAGCGCGTTCATCACAGTCTTTCCCCCAGCGTTATGAACGCGCTGGATGCATCCATCTGGATTTTCCAATGGTTTGCACATTACAAACGCATTAAACACATTCTAAATTGATTTTTTCATTCATCAATAGATGACAGCACTTAATGGCATTCAAATACAATTTCTCCTGATAAGAAGTAGATTTTTGGGCGATTATTTTGAGAATACTTGCAGTATAAAATGGCGGGAATGTTGTGTTTTCGAAAGATAAAGGCTATTTGAACAGACATTTCAAGTGATCCGAGAGTGATATTCAGATTTATTAGATGACAAAGGTGATGAAAAGACAATAGTGGACTAAGTAATGAATAGACTACATGGTGTAAAGACTGTGAAGTGGGTTTATGCATATCACCTTGCTTTAATGTATATCATACTGTAAGAAATTTATGAACACAAAAAATCTGTACATTTTATATATATATATTCTTGAAAATTTTATGTTTCACTTATTTTGAACTATTTATTTTGATTTAAATAACTTAACTGTATTGAACTTGCATTTTTGAACATCCCTTCAAAACGCGCATCCTCCGAAACACGCTTCCAAAAAAAAAACTCAACGCTAGGGGAAGAACCGAAAGGCAAAAACTCAACGGTCTAAGGGTTAAGACTGTTCATTAGTAGCCATATTGGATTCACACAGCTGAATGCTAATTGAAGGAGAAAATTTTTCAAGTGATTGTGGACTTCGATTTAAAATTAAAAAAAAAATTAATTGCACTCTGTACTAGAGAAAGAAATTTTTAACTCATGCTTTCCTATTCTAGAAACTGTGTTCAATAAAGGAAATTATGTGTTTAAAACACATATACAGCAGAACCTTGATGGATCGTTTTAAAAGGGACCTATTACACTAAATGATAAATGCAGGAAAACTATAGATGTGGAAGCATAACAAAGAAATATCATCATCCGGACTGGATGAAGTAAATGACACACATGAGAAAACGATAATTCAGGGGTTGATCGATCTACAATCCTCTGTACTTTATTTTATCCCTGAATAATTCAAATTAAAAAATATCATTTGCATTTCTTATAAAGAATGAAAAATATACCTGTGTAAAAAATTTCTTTCTCTTTTACGGTGTACAATTTAAAAAAAAAATCTTTTCATCCAAGTCAAACTATCATTGGAAACATTTTCTCTGTAGGTTGACATTGAGCTAAGTGAATCCAATATGGCTACTACACAGCGACCTTAGCCCCTTAATCGTCGCATAATTTTCGGAAAATTCGTTCAAAAATCATCGCTTTTTATTATTCATAAAATTCTGAGTTAATCGGTAAAAGAAAGTGTATTTTTTTCAAATTTAAAGTGTTAATATTGATAAAATTTTAAATAAATTTTATTTACCTTATATTTGGCATTTCTTGTAGTACACAGATGACGTATCGTCGCGTAATTTTCAGAAAATTCTTTCAAAAATCATAGATATTTTTCTATTGCCCCATTTTATTATTCATAAAATTTTGAGTATTAGTAAAAGAAACGGTGTATTTTTTTGAAATTTAAAATGTTCAGGATGTATAAAATTTTTTAAAATCACAATTTTATTTACCTTATATTTGGCTTTTTTTTTTTGTACACACATGATGTGCAGGGAAGCTTCATTGCAGCAAATCGTAATGCTCCAACTCTTACAAATTCGTATAATGAAACATTCCAATCTTGAAATCAAGTTTGTTAGTTCAGTACTGCCATCTATTGAGCGCTTAAGCATTTAAAATAATTATGGGAGCAACAAAATCAAAGAAGAAACCATAATATATTAGCAAAAGTTGTGTGGAGTTCAGCCCATGAGAATCACGGGCGCGACAAAATTTGTTTACAAATGACTGCCCGTGAAGGTATCCGGCGTGAGACAATTAAGGGGTTAAACAAATTCGTTATTTTCATCTAAAATGTGATTGAATCTTGAATTTCCTGAAATTAATTTTCTTTCTAGGTTTTGAAAATGAACTTCTGAAACCTAGTCCTGCACTTCTGTGCCCAGAGAGTAGTAGCAAAACCCAAATACTTGAACAATTACTGTCAAAAAATGTCAGTTCACTCCCCAACTCAAAAATAACCCACCGTCCATCAGACCTGAGTGAAGAAGCAGTTCGCGTTTTGGACCAACTCCCAGATCTCTCTTTCATGCAAGCTAAAGTGTTGATGTTTCCTATATCTAGCAAGACCTGATGTATTGTGTACATAAACATATGCAGAATCTGTTTATATTGTAAATGAGTAGTACACTTGTACAGGAAGATATGTACTTAAATTTTATTATTAAGAGTTGAAAGGAGACTTTTGGGAGAATCACGTAGTGCAAGTACAGTCTGATATCAGGGTTAGTTAGTATAATATTTGTTTATTTTGAGAAACAAAAAGATATGCAGCGCATTTACAGATCAAGCATTTTGCAGAGAAATTAAATTTCTATAGCTCAGCACTTCTCAGAAATTTTTATTAATCAGTTATGTATGAGTCACTTGAATTCTTTAAATTAATGAATTATGCATAATTTTAAATTGTTAATGTGGGAATTTTCTTTTATTAACTATGGAAATGATATTAGTTTCAGTATTATGAAAGTACATGTATTGACTCTGCTGTGGTAAATGATACTGAAAGTTCCTGTATGCCTGATAAGAGTTTTTTAATGGTATTTATTTGTTTTAATTTATTCAAAATCATATTTAATAATGAATATAGTAAGTATTGAATAACTTTAAAACTTAACTGCAGTTTTATGCAAATTTTGGTATTAAGTTGTGTATATATTATGGACAAAGCTTTTGAATGCCAAAGTTATTAATTTTAATTTTATGTGCTTGTAAAATGAAATTTTAGTTCCAAAATACTATTTAAAGTTTTATTATTTTCAGTTAGTGTTATCTCGATATTTGAATAAACCAAATTCTTTTTCCAATTTTCTTTTAACAAATGTGTAACCTTGAATTCCTCTAAATTTATATATTATGCAGAAAATTGTGGTATGTCTTTCATTACATTTTGTTGTGGTATGTACTACTGATTTTGTTACTTGTGTAAGACAATATTTTCTTATGTTTCGTTAATTATATATATACACATACATATTTCTGAAGAAGTCAGTTTAAAAATGTTTTAAGATGCTTGTATTAGACCAAAAAATGTTACTCATCCATTATGTTGAATTAGCAAATTAACTGTAACAAGAAATTTGCTGGATCTGCCAATCTCCACAACTTGTGTTAATTATATATATGCACATACATATTTCTGAAGAAGTCAGTTTAAAAATGTTTTAAGATACTTGTATTAGACCAAAAAATGTTACTCATCCATTATGTTGAATTAGAAAATTAACTGTAACAGGAAATTTGCTGGATCTGCCAATCTCCACAACTTGCACATCTACATGGTAAGACCTTTATTTTGATACTTGAATTCTACTTTTATGTTCAGTGTTTCTATCAAAATAAGTCTCACAGTAATAAACCTTATAGAATTGATATATCAAACCTGACACTGAAATGAGCAGGGCTCGATTTAGAAAATTCTTAATTTTAGGCACAACTCGGGATGGGGGCCCCATAACACTGATGTGGGCGTGAAATTTCCAAAATTGACACACACCAAAAAAGAAATAATCATGAATCATTGTGAAAGTACCATTTTACCAAGAATTGGCGATTTGAAGCGTAGAAGCCAAGAACATTATCAAATAACAAAAAGCAATACAACATATTAATTTCATCATTAAATCACCAATACAATGCAACCAGAAAAACTTATTAATCCTTTATATACACTATAATAGGGGTCAGCAGCGCGGTGCCCGTGAGACAATTTTAAAGTGCCTGCTGTTCAAATATCTAAATTTTAGATATTTCAACAACAAACGCTCATAGATATGAGTAATTTTAGTAAAAGCTCCTTTTTCCTGCTCTGAAATTGAACTCTCTTTGCGCGTCTCTTGTGCATCTTTGTTTTCCAATAGGAAATACTTAAAATCAAAGTACCGATCAAGCCTCACTGACACTTGTATGGACCAATGCCCGAGAACTGTTCATTCAACTTATGTGCCCCATTACAACGAGTTGGCCACAGATTTGCAATGTCACATATTGCATTAATTATCAGTTTTAAGATTGTTTTGTTTAAATCAAAATTTGAATTTATGTATTAAATTTTATGTCACATTAAAATTTTCATGTTTAAATATCGAACCCCCCTCCTCTCCTCTTCATAAAGCGGTACCCGCCAAACTCCCTCATTTCTGAAATATGCCCTCGTAGTAAAAAAGGTTGCCGACCCCTGCACTATAACATACATATGAACTATATGTATAACTATACATATGATGAACCAATCAAATTTGAAAGGATATATAAAAAATATTGCTATTAAAAATGTAAAATTAAAAAAAATTTGAATTGGGAATTTTTTCTTTTAAAATAAAAATTTGGGGGGGGGGGGTGGCCCTAGGCCCGGGCCTAATGGAAAATCAGAGCCTGGAAATGAGCACTATATGTAGATAAGGGCAAGGAAAATCAAACATGATTTATAAATGACATGATTTTAAAATTTAACATTTCAGTGTGTGAGCGATAACAATGGAAACAAAGAAGCGAGCGCACGCACACCATCTAGTGGAAAAGTAAATGTTTACATTTCTCACGCATGCTTTTCCCATAGACTTGATGGAAACTTCCGACGCTCCATCAAGCCTGAACCATTGTCCCCAGTCTCATTTCTCTCTTTGCCTGTCACATCTACATGCCGAGACCTTTATTCTGATACAGCAACCTTATGTTCAGCCATTCTCTCAAAATAGGTCTCCTTTTAAAAAACTTATAGAAATAATTAGTTGAATACCCGTGCTTCACTATGGAGTACAGTCAAATTAAATACAACGGTCAAGATATGCAATTAATGCCAAAAAACAAACAAAAAAAAAATTTATAAAAAAATCATAACGGATGTTTTTACAGACAAAATAATGTAGAAGAAAATATTGAAATTAAATCTAATAGAACATACTAAAGAATACAGTACAGTTAATATAGTACAATTTGAGGAACATTTACTGTATTTTAATGTTTTTTTCGATAATATCCAATTGCCTGCCGCATTAGAATGAAAAATATACATTTTTTTGTCAATTTATTTCGATGTTATGCAAATGATGCAAAATTAGTTTAAAGTATCTCAAAAAGAAAAGAAACCATGAGATCAACATTTAATAAATTAAATTCTAAAAATTAATCTTTAAAAATTCACCGAAAATCCGAAAATGGAGGTAAAGATTTGAAAAGATTTCATTTATAAGGAATTTTTATGATCTTTCTTGTTTTTATAAATTTTATAACCCTCAGATTATTATTTTAAATGTAAACTTAAAAGAATGTTACAAAAACAGCTTAAAAATTTAATTTAAAAAAATCTAAGAAGAATTATTCAAAAATCTTTCTTAGTGCACCCCTACACTATAAGAATTGCCATGCAAAATTTCAACCCTTTAGGTCCAGCGGTTTGGTGTGTGCATTATCTGTCAGTCAGTCAGTCACTGAACTGTTTTATATATATATAGATACTCTGTTTTTTTCAATGTTGTCTTTTTACATGTAGGATTTTACATGCACTTGTAACTTTAACAAGCATTGCTGAAAATTATTCTGGGCTTGTAGAAGAAATTACTCATTGCCCTTAAATTAATGAGAAATTAATATGCCCTTAAAGTTATAACAATAAAGTAAACTTGGTTTCTTTGTGTACAAAATTGTTCATGTACCCCTAAACTGTTTTTGCGATTCATATGATCAAACATTTTTCTTTGATGAGATGCAATCAACATTTGATATTTACTTAGTTTTTATTACTTTACACACACTTTCTATCTCATGTATCTTTTCTTCATAGAAAAATTTTATTTCATTGGTTTTCCATTGTACTTGAGAGAAACACTGTACGGCCGTTGGGAAAGGCAAAATTTTGTCGTTTGTTCTGACAATGAGTTTGTAGAGCTACTTGCTTTGTAATATATTTAATATTTTTGTCTTATTTAGTTCAGTTATTGACTAATGGGAGGTAAGATTAGAACCTTGGCTCTCTCTCTCACACACACATTCTTATACTATAGAATATTTGTAATCTTTTTCTGGCAATGATTGCCTTACTACATTTTAGAATTCATCAAAACCTGTTTTCCACTTGGAGATACATAAGTGTTGGAAGTTTAGTGTCAGAATATCAACTACATTTGGCATTAAATTACTTGCTTTGGGGATGTGGTGCTGTACAAAGAACATTAGCATTCCATTGTATAGCCATACATCTTCTGTAATTTGAAGAATTACAGCTGTGTGTGCAGTAAATTTAAAAGTGGCTTGTTAGGACATATGCTGTAAACATACTCCTAGTCTGAAGTTGATTCAAATAGCTACAAACAGTTATGCTAACATTTTAGCTTGATCCTACCAGCACTTAACAATCGCAAGCTACCTATCTGTCGGGCAAGAAAGAAGGCAATGGAAGTGTACTATTGAGAATGTATACCAGTAGGATGTTCACCCCTCATTCTACAGGGTGTTTCAAAAAGAATCGCCCGATTTAAAATGAGTCCATTATGAAAAATATTGAACACAGAAACTTAAAATTAATTTTATATTACATGGCTAATCATAAAGTTTTTGCACAAACCAAATTAAAGGTATTCAATACGGATGCACGACATATGTCTATACGGTAGGCAAATTCATCCAAAACTTTTGCGAGCATGTCTGCATACACTGCTTTCACGGCTGTTATGCATACACAGACAACCCGTGTCTTAAAATTGTTTATACCATCACCTAATACTCCGAGAGGTAGGAACTTCAATCTATCAGGGTTTTAGAAAATCACGCTGAATAGTTGTTACGGACTTACACTTTGCAAAGCATAGAACACAAAAATGATTTCTGTTGTGCAGTCGCCATCTTTACAAACACTGAAGTGGCGGACGAAGGAAGAGCATTAGCACTACTTGTCAGCAACTGTGTGAAACTCGAGATTTCCCTCTTTCCGCCTATGCATTCTTTGATCAAATCGGATTAAAAGATGACTAATTATAATTTTTTTAAATCGGATGATTCTTTTTGAAACATCCTGTATACAAAGTTTCTAACCTGAATGTACTATCATTTAACAATAAAATACATACTAACTTTGCAGAGTGTTTTCGTAAGCTGTTTGTTCTTTATGAGGTAAGTTACGCATTTGCCTGCATTACAACATTTTAGAGCTTTAATAAAATTATTTTTGTTACCTTTACTTTTATTCTGTTGTATATGATGCATATTCAAATATGTATGTGTATGTATATGTTCAGCTTCGTTACCAATGGACTTGAAGTTTGAATACTGCGTTATTTCTATGTTATTGTGCCACTGACAATTCTTTTTTTCTGTTAAGTTTTTAAGTACATTCCATTTACATGTTTATATGTCATGTCTGCTTTTTTATGTTTTTGTTCAAGTTGCCAAAAAAGTATTTCCATGATGAATTTTAAGTATTCTATTTAATGTGTCTAATAGTATAATTTAAATATTTGAAAACTTAATAATTATATATATATATTAAGCAATATACTTTATACATATTAAGCTGTATTAATGTATTTAATGTTAATATTAATTTAAAAAATTTTATTATTTGTCTCACTTTTAATCATTTTACTGTCCTCATGAACTACATTTTAACTTGTAAATTAAAAGCATGTCTTGAAATGGTAGATTTTGATGGTAGGGATGTATGTATGTGTGGTATATTGTATATAAGTGATCGAAAAATTAAACTATTTGTTGACAAAAAAGTTTATAAATGTGTACCATCTAGTAAAGTTTCGGAAATATTTATTTAATACTGGTTACCCATAATCATTCAAATCTTTCATAACACATCTTTTCTTTTTTTACAGTTACAGAAACTTGCGTATATATTCTACTTTTTGTCAAATTTTAATATTTTGCATCAAAAAATCTAATTTTAATTTTTAAAAAATTGCTTGTATAAAATTTAACCTTCAGAAAGTTCATGTAAAAGTTTAAGGATTCCAATCTTACTCTTTCACAGATTGTAGAATAGACTTGTTTTGCACAAATAACTGGAAAAAAAAAAAAAGAGTTTAATCCTGAGGTTTGAGGCATATTTTTTTGTCACATACTTTAAGCTTCATAAGCACTTGTGAAGGATTATTCCAACCTGTAATTTGGTGTTCCAAGACATCCGAGATAGCATTGTCTATACTTTTGAATACTAAACCACTGGATGGAATAATTTGTCACAAATGCTTTTCTGGCTGAAAAAAAGTAAAAGAAAAATGTCTCAACTACTTAAATGATTAAATTAATAACTTTTGGAGAATTTGCAATAAGATATCTAACAGGTTTTAATCTGTATATAATTTGACAGCTTTCTCTTTGTTCTGCATTTCTAATGCAAATTATAATTATGAAAAAAAGATTTAATTTATACTCTGATCCTTGTCTTTGTACTATAATCATAAAATTCTGTATTTTCTAAATGTTCCAGTCTCATTATTATGTAAATTGAGCCTTGAGTGGATTACTCTCCTATTCTTAATACTTGATCTGCAGTTATAACATTTCAGCTATGGATCGCAAGCCTCAGGGGTTGAAACAGATTCATCTTGTATTTTTCTGTATGGATTTTGTTTATCAAATCAAATTTAGCCCTCAAGGGAATCTTATGTTTAGTATGTAAAATTTCGAAAAATTAGCTTTATTACTAGAATGTTTTTAAATATAATTATGTTATAAAAATTTATATAAAAGTTTTCTTGTACTTAACCAAGAACGATCATGTACTTATTTTACACTGTTTAAAACTTTCATTTTCTGATGTTTATTTTATTGTTTTTATATGGATTATCATAGAAATTGCTTTTAAACAGATATTTTTCAGCAAGTAATCAGTACTCACTAAATGTAACTATGTAAATTTGTTAGCTTGCTGTGTGTTCCGGTGAAATGGAAAGATAACCATTGCTTGCCTGTAAGCGCTTCCTTGTAAGATTTTTTTATTAAAATGTTTTCCCGGACTTTGGATGTCTTCAAATGTTTTAATTTTGGAGGAATATTTATTTCAAATTGTTTGTCTTGTTTCAGCTTGCATTATAAATTGATAACATTTCCAATGTGCGATTTTCAAATTTTAAGAATGTTGATGGGTGATTACTGTTTAACATTCACTGGCCATTCTACTAAAGTTGTAACATTTTTTTAAAGAGCTTTGAAATGAGAGAAATGAATTATTTATAGGTGACTAGCTGAATACCCATGCTTCACTACGGAGTACATTCAAATTAAATACAATGGTCAATGTATGCAATTAATTTGTCCGTTTAATATCCATAAAACATACTATTTTGAATTAAATTCTTAAACTTCCATGTCAATTAGTCTAGTGGTTAAATTTTATCTTTTACCGTATTTCAATATTTTTTGTCAATTTATTTCATTATGCACATGGTGCAAAATTAATTTAGAGTATCACAAAAAGAAAAGAAACCACGTGATCAGCATTTAATAAATTAAATTCTAAAAATTAATCTTTAAAAATTCACCAATAATCTGAAAATGGAGGTAAAAATTCGAAAATGATTTCATTTTAAAGGAATTTTTACGATCTTTCTCGTGATGTTAATTTTATAACTCTCAGATTATTATTTTAAATGAAAACTTGCAAAAACAACTTAAATTTAATTTAAAAAAATCTAAGACTAATTTTTCAAAAAATTTTCTAAGTGCACCCCTACACTATAAGAAGAATCGCCATGCAAAATTTCAGCCCTTTAGGTCCAGCGGTTTGGTCTGTGTGTTATATGTCAGTCAGTCAGTTATGGAACTGTTTTATATTATACAGATAAGATTGTGTACATATTGGTTTAGCAACATTGTAATCAGGGTTTTAGATTCATGGCCACTAATACTCAGTAAAATGCATAAAAGAAAAATAGACATCAAACAAAAATCTGTTGTTTATCAATATTTTTACTCAAGTTTTAAACAAAATTACACAATTTATAATGATAAGCCTCCTGATGCAGGAGATATCAACATATTCCTGTACATACAGGAACTAAAAACTGAGCATGAGAAATCTGTCTTAAACACACAACAATTGATTAAATATATCTCAAGATTATACACTGTTCCCTCACTTGTGGCAAAATATTCAGTTAAAGTTTGTACATTAAGGTGACCTAAGTGCTTTAACTCATGACAATTTTCTTTCAGTATTACTGAATACTGTCAAAGGGGAATTAAAGGAAAGGTTTAGGAGTTGGTATGTAATTAAAAAGAAATAATGTAGAACAATTTTTTTGACTTTCTTTTTGAACAACTGCATCTTAATATTTTGTTAAATAGGAATCTTGATCTACAGACTGCCTGAATGATTATTTTTTCTTAAGTGTCATTTGATAAATTCTAGGTAAAGTGAAATTGGTTTGTAAGGATGTAGGTTTATACCTTGCATTCATATACAATAAGAGTTAAACATATCTTTCTTATTCAACACATCATTTCATTCAAAATGAGAGGTGAGGTGCCACCCTAAACTCACATTTAACTGGGCTCCAGCACATTTCTAAAATGTGGTGAAAGCATCTAAGGATAGGAGCAACAACTCTATCTTAAATCCTTTACTGCATAAATTAAGGCGAATAAGTTAACAATTTAAGTATGCTTTGACTCGATAAAAAAAATGATAGCTTCATAAAAATTGCATACTAAATGTTAGTTACTAGTTGGAAGATAAAATCCTAGTATGAAGCACTCAAACTTTTATTAACTAAGACTTTTCTTATTTAAAAAAAAAAATCTTTTCCCTCTCCTACAAAGAATAAAACTTGACACTTTTTTCAATTAGAAAATGAAAAATTACCATTTCTATATTTAAAAATAAAAAATGACTGATATTGCACAAGTATATTATTTAACAATACATTAAAAACAACCTCTCGATAACTCTAAAGAGCATCTTAAAATCAGAATTCTGGAGAGAATATTTTGCCTCTATTTACATAACAAAATATTTACGTAAGATAGCTGAAGGTCTAAATTTGAATCAACCTAATACCTTAATTTGAATTAATAAGCTTATTGGCATTACTCAAAGGTTCCTACTATTATAACTTATAGTAAATTTTTGTTTAAGAAGAAACTTTTTAATACTGTAAAATCTCGAGTATAATATGCATTTTTTTCACATTTTAGTCCGCAAAATAGAGGGTGCATATTAAACTCGCGTTTAAAAAAAAAAGTTTTAAAAATTGGATAAACAAACGTACAGCTGCTGTAAGACATTGCTGCAACACAGGTGCATGCGCATCTGCACTCCGTGATACATCCACCCGTTTACTAAGCAGGTGTTCCTTTTAAACAAACAGAACTCGCAGTTCGTATAAGTTTTTTTCTACCAAATTTGACGTTTTCGTTTCTTTTTATTACAAATTTTATTTATGTTAATAAATATTTGCACAATTTTTAAATAAAATATTGGAAAAGTTATGGGCATGTATTACAGTCATTCTATTTTTTTTTTTTTCTGAAAACGTCGCGCAAAATCAAGCATGCATGTTATACTTGGGTGCATATTATAGTCGAGATTTTACGGTAAGTTGATTTATTTACTGCAATAAGTCTATCAAATTATTCTTAATTGAACATAGTATATATATTTAGTCATGTAGTACCCTTAATTTCTTATTTGGTCACCTTAATGTACATACAGCTTTAAAAGTGAAAATAAATGTTTCCTCAATTGCGTTACATGGCACTTAATTTAACTCAATATGTAATCATAAATGTTACTAATATAACTTAGGCCTCTAAGCTAATAAATTCTTTTTAATGCTTTCAATAATGCATTTTTATAAGTTACAACTGTACATATCTTGTATGGATTTTAAAAAAAATCAACAAAATGCCTGTGACAAAATCAATCAATCAATGAGAAACCAGAAGCCAGTATTTTAAGTTTCCTTAAACTAAAAAGGAAATGAATTTTACATAGAATAATTACTCCCAGCAATTAAAACAAATATATAGAAAATTAGAATGCCTTAAATCAGAATTTAAAAGATAAAACAACAAATGCCTAAATATTTAAGCTCTACACAGTTATGCAAGTTGAAGAATTTTTTAGTGAAATTTGTAAAGATAGTAATTGTATTTTGATAGTGAGGGAACATTGTATGAATATAACACTGTCAATAAATGCTTCCTACGATGTAGTAAGCCATTCTAGAATTTCCTTGGTAAAAAAGTAGCAAAATTAATCAAGAATATATACAGCTTTTTTTCTGAGAAATATATATAAAGAAAAAGTGTGTAGAACCTCATACAGCATATTTCTGGGAAATTCATTTAATAATATTTTTAATAGCTGACTGAATTAAGCTAGCAAAATAATTAATCTATACACAGTCATCGTACAGCTTGTATTGAAATTGAGAATTTCATAGAAATTGCAGTTTATAATCTGCAATAGTATTAAAATCACAGTCATATTTTACAGTTAAAGATAATTAGTAGTTACTTTTGTTATATCAATTAAATAAATAAAAAGCAGATAAGTGATTCATCAACTAATAATTAACTTTGGAATTATATATATCATATTGAAGATTATTATTATTTTTTTTTTGCAGAAAAGATTTAAAATAATCATATTTTTTTAAAAACTAAATGCTAATATCATGAACTTCTAGTAAAGAAATTATTGTAAAATTTACTACTGAAGGTGACACAGATGACATTTTTTTGAAATTTTAACAGGCACATATTTGGAGGCCAGATCATCAGCCAAGGCAAAAGGTTTTCAGTTTTCAGGCAGAGGAAGTCAATACAACAAAGCACAGGCTTAAACTAACAAGTAAAATAGAGAAGGGGGAACCATCCTTTAAAACTTTGAAAGCAATTTTAACCTAGCTCTCTGTTGCATACATTTTAAATGAATAATTTTGATGACATGATAGTAGTAGAAGAGCCGAGTTTTGCTTTAATTTTAGATATCTTTAAATGTTTTGATAGCTCTTTAGATACCGGAGACATAAGTTAAAAAGCAGAGTAGGAATTCTGGAATTTGGAAGATCAAATTTATCAAAAATCCTTTTAATTAAACTATTCTTAAAAAATAAAATCAACAGTGCAAGAAAACCATTATAAAGCATTAAATTTTATTCCACATATTTTGAAATTATTACCTTAACCTTTTCCTTACAGGGTGGGATAGCATGTATCCCAAGAATACATATACACACACACACACACACACACATATATATATATATTAATTATATATTTTATATATATATATATATATATATATATATACACACACACACACACACACACATATAAATATATACACATATATATACACATACATACATACATACATATACATACATATATATATACATACATATATATATATATACACATATATATACATACATACATACATACATACATATATATATATATATATATATACACATATATATACATACATACATATATATACACACATTTTTCATATATATATATATATATGAAAAATGGGCCCCATAAGCTAAAGGTTAAAAGTCAGGATTGGATTGGTTTGGAGTGCTACAGTCAATTTTGCTACACAAGGGCTAATTAGACCGGGACCTACTGCTTAAAGCAGATTCCGAATGGCTACAAACGTCCACGCTAAGCGTGGGACTCGAACCCATAAACTCTGGTACCGAAAGTCAGAATCCTAGCCATCTGGCCATCACCTGGTCTTTAAAAATCAGAATTAAATAAGTACTTAACTTGTTAAAAGTGCTGGTATATGAAACAACAATAATTAACATTTCCATTGAATTCTAACTCTACTATATTTGCAATTTGATCCTTATAACTGCCTCATCAAATATCAATTTATTCTAATTGAAGATAGATGAAATAAAAAAGTAAGCTTTTAAATACTTCCTCCTGCATAGAGCCATAGAAATTAAAGCAAAACTATGGCATATTTGAATGTACTACACATTTTTATAACCAAAAGAAATACACAAAATTTAAGCGGAAATAATTTCTCAATCCAAAAATTCTATATTTACACAGTTGATCAAAATGCATTATTAAATTATTTTGTCACATCCCTTACAAATGTACTGAATATTTAATCATCTGATTCAGATGAAATATTTTTTTTTCTCAGATGGACGTTCAAAAATGAACATATACTGAAAAACAGAAAAAAAAAAAAAAAAAAAACTACATTTAAAAATACGCCGTTATGCTTATGGTTAATGCAAATGATAGATAGTCAATAAAGAAGTAACTTATTTGTATATGTTAAAGTGTCCAGCAATATACAATAAAGAAAATTTTAAAGGAAAAGTTACAATAAATATCACAACAGACTAATACGTAATTCAACAGAAGATGGCTCTACAACTTGGCAATCATATAAGCTTGAAATTTAAATAATACTTTTAAAAATGTAACCTGCAGTAAAAGAAACTGACATTCAGTTACTCGAGAAATGCTTTTATGATTGTGAACATACAGATGGAACTTTTATTTACAAGAATGAATAAAATATATTTCCGAGGACATAATCACAATAAAATACACAGATCAACATTAACCCGTCTTCTTCAGAATAAATATCATGAGTTTATGTTTTGAGGTGCAAGCTTAATTACAAAAGTTTGTACATTTGTTTTCACTGATAGTTGAACTATCCATTTCTTTTCTGTCCACAACAGTATTATAAAAGTATCTATAAATACTCTTAAGAAATTGCCAAGTTTTAGTACAGAGCTAACGATTCAGTATAATTACCATAAAATTGCCAAATTGTAGCAGTCCAAATTCTTGAAGCAAATATGCATTTTTACTACAACTGTTTCAAAATAGTTCAACAAATCAAACAATCTTCTAAATCGAATACATCTTATGCATATTGCAGA
Organism: Dolomedes plantarius; assembly: GCA_907164885.2. Lineage (NCBI taxonomy): Eukaryota > Metazoa > Arthropoda > Arachnida > Araneae > Dolomedidae > Dolomedes > Dolomedes plantarius. The sequence goes on along the minus strand of OU015499.1, from coordinate 99,314,965 downwards.
TGAAGCATTTGAGTAAAATTTTTGAACATGACAAATACAAAATTTGCTTTCATAAACACTCTTAGAAGCATAACCAATACAAATATACAAACATAGGCTATAATATCATTCCTTAGACATCTTGAGCTTTTTAAGTTGAAAGATTGTTGTACTATATCAAGTCTGGCTAGACTTCCAACATTTCACACTACTGAGCCTGTTTCTGTAAATAAAAATACTAAGTGATAAGCATTTGAAGAAAAATCAGCACAGAATTTTTACAGCAGCTTAAATAAATGGTATTGAGCTAAAAAATACAATATCAACTACAAAATTCCATAGCAAAGATTTTTTAAATATCGTACAACCTCCCAAATCCGGAATTGTTCAGGACACAGCAATTCCAGATTTGGGAATTTTCCAGATTTGAGAAGTTTTTAAATAAAACTACAAAATTTTTGGAAAAAAAATAAACATACTTTGAAAAAACATGTAAAACGGTTTAATTATTAAATAAACCTGAATACAGAACATATAATTACATTATGATTTAAACATTTCAGTCAATAATGTCTGTTGCTTTAGTTTCGGCTTATTAGAAATTATTTTTTCTTGAATCCTATAATATACTGCCATAATTTCATATTCCGAGATAAAATTTGGCTATTCTAAGCCTAATAATGTTTTATTTAATGATTTTATTAGTTTCTTCTGTTGACATTCTTTCATTTTCAGGGCATTTTGAACACTTTCCCAATTGCTGTCATCATAACCTTTGTTATTTACCACACTATCAATAATTTCGGAATTACTCAGAGAATCAATGATCGGCACATTTTCATCAATGTCTAAAACTTCCTGTATGTCTGAATAATCCAATTTAATGTTGCCTTTATTTGCCCATTCTACTAATTCTGCTATTTCAGCTTCTTTCATAGATTCAGGTAGCCCTCCTACAGCATGGCATCTTACAACACAGTTTTGCTGTAACACAATAAAAAAAAATTGCGAAACCCTTTGTTCAATACTGTACTTCTACAGCACTAGATAACATGATTTTTGTTTAACACATTTAAAAACTAAATTACCTTAAAATAATGACGGGAAAGAATAATGAACTATAGTGCCTTTACATGAAAATGTATAAACAAATTAAAATTTATTCATTTATAACTCTATAAAATTACAAGAAGGCTTAAGCTTAGCTGAAAATCTTGAGTCATTTTTCTTAAATGCAGACCCTTCCGCTGAAAGAAGCCGAAAATTCAAAAGGGAGCTGCAAAATTATCTATCTCCATACCGTGATATCTACAATGACCCTGCAAGAACCAGCAAACGAACCAAAATTGCAGATTTTTTAAAGAGGATAGAAGGTGTGAGGAATCTAAATGATGAAAAAGGTTCTGAAAGTGAAGCTGATATCGTTCAACCAAAAAAATGTTCTTGTTTGATTGGACTGAGCATAGATGAGGAAGAAATTTATTAAATTACAGTTGCATTAAATGAAAATAATATTTTTTGTTTCTTTTCGTTTTTTGTTATATATACATTTATATTTTTAATAAAAATTAAGTTGCTTTTATGGAATTTAAAGAAAAAATTTGTTTCTAATAAGTTTTTGGAACGTAGCCCCCTTTTTGTAATGGCTCTGGGTCTCATATAACATGGCATTTTCTAGGAACCTATCTACCGTGTTATAAGAGGGTTACCTGTACAGGTAACCCTCCTATAACACGGTAGATAGGTTCCTAGAAAATGCTGTGTTGTGTGAAACCGTGTTATATGAGACCTGAGACAGTTCAAAAAAGGGGGGGTAATGTTCTAAAAACTTATTAAAAACAAACTTGTTTTAAAAATTCCATATAAGCAACTTAATTTTTATAAAAAATATAAATGTATGTATAACACAAAATGAAAAGAAATAAAAAATATTATTTTCATTTAATGTGACCTTAATTTAATAAATTTCTTCCTCAACACTGAGTAGTACAATCAAGCGAGAACGTTTTTTCGATTGAACGATATTACCTTCACATTCAGAACCTTTTTCTTCATTTAGATTTTTTGCACCTTCTATCCTCTTTAAAAAATCTGTAATTTTGCTTTATTTGCTGGTTCTTACTGGTTTTTAAATGTGTTAAACAAAAATCATGTTATCTAGTACTATAGAAGTACAGTGTTGTACAAAGTTTTCTCGCTATTTTTTTTATAGTGTTAGAGCGAAAACGTGTTACAGGTTGCAGTGTTAGACAAGGGTTCCCGCAATTTATCTTATCGTGTTAGAGTGAAACTATGTTGTAAGATGCTGTGCTGTAGGAGGGCTACCTGTACTTGAAAGACTTTAAAGTCGCTGCTGTCACTTCCTTGAAAGAAAGGGATTTTAACTGTTCCATTTTGGTGGCGACATCTATAGGTAAAAGGGAAAAGTAAAATTGGCCATTTATTAAAACGTTCAAGATTTGGGAGGTTGTACTGTATACAATAAGGCACTTAGAATAATGAGCATCAATTAGGATTCCTGACGTATCTTTGAAAATAGGATTCAACATTGAAGTTTAAGAACTGTTTAGGATTCAAACATTAAAGTTTAGGAGATGCTGTAAGCTAATGGTTTTCCAAGGATTATATCATTTGCTATCCAGTCATAGAAAGCATTTTATATCAGGATAGTGACAAACTTCTGCAGCTATACTTTTAACTATATTAATAGAAAAGCATCATGGAGATTTTCCAATCATGGGGCTTTAATATAATATTTAGTTCTTTAATTGACAAATCTAAAACAATAACATTCAAAACAAAAGAGAAATTGTTCTAACAATACTAAATATGTATGCCTAAAGATAGAAAAAAAAATCCTTTAGTGAACATAATAAACTTTGTAGATTTTATTCCCTACTAATCCTGATCTGATATGACTTTAAGAACTTCTAATACAGAGAGTCAAAGTGTAACTAACCTTACTACAATATATTTTTTACTAGATTTATCATAAAAAACTACTATAAATATATATTTGAAAAAAAAAAAAAACTTTTCACTTATAACTATCAATATCATGCAAAAGTGAGATTTCATTTTAAATTAAAAATATAAAATCACCCGGTTAATCCAATTGACTACAAATAAACTTAATTAAAAATCTATATAAATAAAAGGAAAACTTTGTTGGCCGAAAACAGGGAACAATTGTGGGTAGACCATTTTCGGTATGGCATCCATTATGAAATTCGGCCGTGTTTGAAAATGTCGAAACCAATGTATATTTTTTTTTTCATGAAAGTACATAAATGTTACATATTTGGAAAGAGCTTTAAAAACTGATAATTTTTCCTGTGTCCACTGATTCTGTTACTTAAATAGTTTTAGAGATACCGTAATTTCGCACGTAATCGCCGCAGGGACTGATATTTCCTTTTAAAAAAACGAAACCGGCGTAAGCGCCGCACCGGCGTAAACGCCGCGCATAAACTTTTCTTAATTACTATACCGCAACCAAGTACTGAGACACCAGCAGAGATTTTAGGTTATTTCTGTAATAAACTAATACATTTTAATGTAATAAATTAAATATAGGGCTTATTTTAACGAGTTCTCTTAAGAAATTATACTTTAACACTATAGAAGCTTTTATAGAAGTGCCGAATGACACCCCATACCCTATAAGCGGCGTCGACAGTAATTTTGGACCGCTAAGATTTGCTTTATCTAAAACTGTTTTTTTGTAATGAAATGTCACGTATCACTACACGTTTACCGTAGTACAATGCAATAAAGGAATAAAATCTAAAAGGGTACACAAACACATTTTTATTTCACAGAAACACATGATAAAATATTAAAAAATAAAAACATAAACTTAATCATCGAACATCAAAATTGGTAAAATACATAAAGCATACAAGAATGAATAAAAGTAATAAATACTTTAGGTAATAATAATAACGATCAAAAGGAAAATGTAAGATACACAGGTAAGATTTACCGATCAATCAAAACCTTCAAAGTTCTCATCTTTCATATCGGAATTAAAAAGAGACAAAATTTTTGGATCAATTTTCGTCCCTGAGTAGTCTGGAACTTTCTCGTTGGAAGAATTGTCGCCGTCGCCGGCATTGGAAACAATTATTTCTGCCTTTCTGAAACTGGACATTGTCTTACTGGAGACACCTTTCCATGCTGGAGAGACTCACTTCGTGACTTCTACGAAGTTCCCTTTCACATAGTTCCGCGTTTTGTGTAGGAATGTAGACCTTCAACCATCAACGATTCCCAGAGACTTCGCATTCGGTATTTGAATGCTTAGTTTACAGTCAAATCAAGTGGTTGAATTAATTTTGTAAAACCTCTGAGAATTATCGCTAAATTTTCAGACACAGTATTCATGGAACTTTAATAGGCTCTCACAAGTGGACTTTCAACAAATCCATTATAAGTAGCCCTTTTGGATTGAAAAAAGTCCCTTTCCTTTTCCGCCAGACTTCGTTCAACAAATCTTGCAATACTGTTTTATTCATCCATCTTTTCTCGTTCGCGCGGATCATACCGTCATTAGGAAATTCTATTTTGGGGAGAGTTTTCTTTTAAAACCCAACAGAGGTTTCAGGTTTTCGGTGCTTGCTGTGAAAGACAAGACACAAGAATGTGATGTTTTCTCGTGACCGGTAGTAACAATACTCATTGTAGTTTCGCCAAACTTGGCGCATGTGCGATGATAAACGTCCGTTCAAGTAAAGAGAGAGGCCCAATTTTAGTAGAAAAGCGCAAGCTAAAAAGATTTTAAAATCCGAAATCGGCGTAAACGCCGCACCGGCGTAAGTGCCGCTCCCAACAATTTTTGAACTTTTTTTTACGTATGCGCCACGGCGCTTACGTGCGAAATTACGGTATTTCAATTTTAAATGCATACTCCACCGAACAAAATGTAACCACCATGTTTTACGATGTAAACACAGCATGATTCATTCCCAGTGTGATTCTCACTAAAAAATGAATCACTGAAAAGAAATGTTTCATTGTGTGTCTAATTTTTAATTATTTTTCTATTTTTCATACTTTTAATTCAAACTTTTAAATCATAAATACAGTGGAATTTCGATCTATCGTTTTTCAAGGGACCGACTGAAATGAATGATAAATGCAGGGAAACGATAGATGCGGAAACATAACAAAGCAATATGATCGTTGGGACTGGAAAAAATGAACGACACATACGGAAAAACGATGGATCCGAAAACAATCGATCGAGATTCCACTGTAGATCATTTGAAGATGTAAATAAATATCATTTGAAAATAAATATCATAAATAGATCATTTGAAGATTGTACTGATTTTTTTAGGATTTTTTGGCAATTAAAAGAGAAAAATTTTTTTTAATTCAAGTGAACTGTGATTCGATAGCTGTGCAAAGCCCAGCTAGTACTTAATAAAGTAAACTTCAATAAAACACGAGAATACCTTTAAAAGATAAAATTCTTACCTGAGGTAAACTCAATCCAGGCACAAGGTTGTCAAATTTAAAAATTTGCTAAAAAAGGAAAAGAAGAAAGCAATCAAAAATCCACTTTCCAATATAAAAGGGGTCAAGAAATAAGAAAAGTGTTCCATTAAAATGTAAGTCTCATGTATTATTTTCTCATGCATAAATTAACATAAAATATTTTCGTATTAGTTTCTTACCCCAGAATGTGCCCCAGTTATAGGCATAAAAGTATCAGACTTTGATTAATGTACATTAGGCTTTATACTTAAGATTAATAAGGATTTAGAGTTCTTACCAAAGTTTTGATAATATGCATATAATGCACAAGTCTGGTAAATAAAATTTGAATTTATAAAAAATATTGTATTAGTATTTATCTTATATCACAAAATTTTAAATTTTGGCTTTCAGTTCAAAAATCTAACCTTTTTTGCATATAGTGAATATTAAGGAAATATATTTTTTAACAACAGGTAGCATTTAAATTCACTTACTGATGCATATTTCATATTAATGTCAGAAATTTCTAAAATGCTCAAAAAGAAACATAGCATTTATATATATATATATATATATATATATATATATATGGCCGCTCTTTGTACGTCATTTTGCTATAATGGCCTTTTTTAATCATGGCACTTTTTCGATTTACAGCTTACAATGTTTCGTTATATGGCTACAACAGCGGAAAGTGATGAAGGCAGCATATTATAGCTTAGTGATTCTACATGTTAATGTTCGTCATCACATTAAAACAGTTTTTAAACATTTGGTTTTATGTTTTTTACTATATGTATACATATGTGCATATATCTTTTGTTTTTGTTTATATGTTTATTTTTTAAATTTCTATTTATTATTACACTGTTTTGTACTTTTATTTTTATGTAAGTATTTTTATAGGAAATAAAAAATAAAATGTTTTATGAACTAAAAACTACATTATTTATAAAAAATTGGAACAGATCCAATTAAATTTGTAATGGTTTGTTTCAAAATAATTGATTCGTTATACGGCTTTTCGCTTTACATTTTTTTTCCTTCTTTTCCGGAATGTATCTAGGCCGTAAAGCAAGGTATGGGTGTGTGTATATATATATATATATATATATATATATATATATATATATATATATATACACATAATTGAAACTAAAAAAATTACATTCAAGGAAAATTTCTGGTTTCTCTATAGAGCGAATATTTAGCATTAGTAGGTCAATTTGCAAACAAGAACATAGTTACTAACTAGTATTGAAAATTATTATTCTCTGACAGTTTAGATAAATTTACCAGAAAATTTCGCGAAATATTTCAGTCATATGGAAAGTTTTTGGGGTGTAAATATGCTAGATACTTGTGCTAAAATTCCTATTACTTATATATATATATATTATTCAAAGTAATGGTAATTAATAGTGAGTATAACATCACATTCCAGCTTCTTAAAAAGAGGATATCTCAATAGAAGGGGACAGCTTGCAATCTCTTGGACATACCTGCATTCTAACCCCCAAAAACCCCATGGGGTGTTCCAGTGTGGGGGAGAGAGGGAGAGGTATTGATTGCAACTTGGTGAGAGAGGTTGTGCGAGCACCTCACTGTTTGCTGTTTTGTTTTCGGAGGACGACTCTGGTATGGGCAGATTAAGCTGCCTTGGTGGTAGCTGGAGAAAATCCAACTTAATCTTTTGGATTAAGACTGAGGAAGTGGTCTTAACTGATGATTAAGACTGAGGAAGTGGACAAGTAAAAATTGCATATACTTTGTATAATAAGTCTGCATATAAAGCCTGTAAATATTAAATGTTTCTTGTGTGTTCATTGATGAGGATGTTACAGGGACAGGAAATTAAAAATTTAGTGACTTCTTAATCTTTTTACATTAGATTTTCAATTTTGATCAGGTGAAAATTATTTTGGGCTTAAAAATTATATTGAAATATCAGTGAAAATGGTTACCCCAAGCCAGCTGTCAATATTAGCTTCACCTCCTTCTTGTTCTTGAATTTGCAGCCATGACATGTTACCCGGTTTTGAAGACCTACAAAATTTTGTGAATAAACATTTAAAAAAATTAGGCATCATAAAAATAGAATTTGATGATTATTAGACACAGTATATGAATTTTTTTTAAAAAAGCAAATGTATTACTATCACCAAGAAAACATTTATGCAAGATGTTCATATAAACTATTACTATACCTGTTTAAATTATTAAAGTATATATATATATATATACAAGATGTGCCCATAAAGTAACTGGACAATTTTTTTTAAAATAAGAAAAATATTACTCACCGTCAAATTTATCTCCTTGAAAATAATCACCTAAGGAGTCTATACAATTTTTCCGACGTTTCTTCAAGTCATCAAAACACTGTTTATAGGCGTTGGAACTAACCACTCGCAAAATACGCGTAACATTTGATTTAATATCTGAGATGTTTTCAAATCTCTGTCCTTTCATGGTCTTCTTAAGCTTAGGAAAAAGGAAAAAATCAGCTGGCGATAAGTCGAGAGAATATGGTGGGTGATTTATCACTATAATTGAATGCTTAGCAAGATATATTTGTACAGAAATTGCTGTATGGGGCCTAGCATTATCATGTAAACGAAACCATTGCCCAGAATCAAACAGTTCCTTCCTACCTCGCCTTATCCTGTTTCTTAATCGAAAAAGCAGCTCCTTGTCAAAATACTGATTAATTGTTTGATTTTCAGGAACAAATTCATGATGAATAAGTCCTTTGTAATCACAAAATGCAAAATCTATGATAGGACAGAGATTTGAAAACGTCTCGGATATTAAATCAAATGTTACGCGTATTTTGTGAACGGTTAGTTCTAACGCCTATAAACAGTGTTTCGATGACTTGAAGAAACGTTGGAAAAATTGTATAGACTCCTTTAGTAATTATTTTCAAGGAGATAAATTTATTTGAAGGCAAGTAATATTTTTCTTATTTATAAAAAATTGTCCGGTTACTTTATGGGTGCATTTTGTATATGAATGCAAACAAACATAAACTGTCACATAACTTTAATACTTATATAAGCTAAATTATGAGAAGATAATTTAAAAACACTTACGATTCATAATTATTTGGCAAAAATTTGTTTCGATTGTTGCCAGAGAGATTTTCACTCATCTGAGATAATGTTCCTTCTGCCATCATTGAAGAAGTTGGTTTATTTATCAGTGGTGTTCCATTGGCCATCATAGGTGTTCTGCTATTTATCATGGAGTCCATGGTGTACATGCCACTGTCAGAACAAGTGTCTTCAATTTTGGGAACAAAAGGGCTTCTCATTAAGTTATTAGATAAGGGAACATCAGACGTCGTTTCATCAATGATGGTTACAGGTGGAATACCATTTGACACAGGAGAATAATTTGATCCTGAAATTTGTGAGGATGATGGCATGGCACAGACTGGGGGTGAAAGATGCATAGATGAAGTAGCTGTTGCAGGTGAATGTTTCATTTCGATATGAGAACTGAGAGAATTACTCCTGGAAAAATAAGCAGGAAACAATATTTAATAAGTAATCTTTTGCCTAAAATGTCTTATTTTGATAAAAATAAAAAGCTCTTGATGACAGCAGTTCTCAAAGAGAATTTTTTTTAAACTCATGAATCTTATCTTTTTTAAAGAAAAAAAAAGGCACATGCATATGTTTTAGAATTATCCAACAGTCATAAATGATAAATTAAACTGCTCTGGATCATGCATTTTTTTTAAAAAAATTTAGTTTCATCCAAAGTAACCACATTAAACTCTTAAATTTTGATTACAAGCAAAACAAATGACATAATGATGAACAATACAAAATTTATTTATGTGGTTACCTTTAAATTATTTGTCATGCAAGAAAAATTTATCAAGCATGAACAGCAATTCCATAAGCAGAAAAGGCAATTATTCATGGTTTTAAGGAATACACATATAAATTCTAAATGATTAACTGTAATTATATACTTACAAATAGTGCAACAGTATAGTTACAATAGTATTGTTAATGAACAAATAATTTTTAATATTGAACAAAACTACAATACCACCAGTTCATTTGGTCAAATTAATAGGTATGACAAATTAATAACTATTATACTGAAATATAGTTCAAAGAAGTAATCAGAAATCTTATTAAGTATTTTATAACTGAACCTAAATTTTAAAATGATGTAACATATTAAAAGTTAGCTTGTGCAACAAAATTACAAAATGAATTGATTTGCAAATATTAATTTATCAAGAAAATTTGTACCGATTTAAAAAAAAAATTAACAAGATTTTAACAAACTTTACTACATTACTTTTGAAGATTCCAGATGAAATTAACTTCTTTAACAGCATATAAAGTTTAAATTTCTCTTAATGACCTTTGCATATTTTTGAAATCATCTATGGTTAACTAAATCAGTCTAAATCTGATTTCAGTTATTAAAATAGATATCTATATGAAGTATATGAAGGTATAAACAGATATGTTATTCTAGATGTACCTGCCATAATTATTTTGCAAAAATTGTCTCTGAAATCAATTACAATTTATAAGTTAAGGGTCAACAGATTAATGGTTATAAAACAAATGAACAAAGTTTTAAAAAAATCTCTTGCCAGATTTATCCATATTGCAATTTTTGCTTGAGTCCTGTCTTTTAATTTAAATAAAAGCACAAGATAGAAAATAAATTCAATTCTTATCAAATTTAAATTAAACATACAATCATTCAGTAGTTTTTAATCCTCAAGAAAACAATTTTTACACTAAGAAAACTTGAGTTCACAGACTTATATTTTTTATGTTTGCACTAATAAGTGATACAAATCAGGCTAAATGATGGTCTTGTGAGTTATTTTATACAGCATCATAATGCCTATAAACTCAAAAATATCCAAAATCTCAGACATAACCCAATTACTTAGCAAAATAGACTTTAAACATCAATTTGGGTAGAAATGTAAATGAATTCCATATTAGTAATCATGTCATTCATTAATAAAAACATGATAGTTATACAAAATTTTACTGGAAATTTAATGGGATTTCTAGTGCATACTTTCATTATTATAAAGCATTACTAGATACATAATCTGTTAAAGGCAATTCAGGCAAACTAATATTATGCAATATATTTAGAATTTAATATGAAAGTATAATGTTTTAATTTTCTTGATGGTTTTCAACTTCAGCAATATAAAATATTTAATTTGTTTCCATAGTATCAAAACTTTATATTTTACTAGAAATTTTAATTTTACATTAATAAAAACATTCATATTCTTTTATAGAAGAAATTTAATGTGTAATATGTATGAAATTATTTATTTAGACATATCATACTCTTAATTTTTATAAAACCAATAATAAAGCCTTCTTACCAGCAATGTAAAAAAAGTATATCAAGTGACAAATGCATAGTGAAGCAAATATTAAACATTCAAAATACACATAACAATTACATCAATAAGAACTTATTCAAACTGAAAATTTTAAAAAGTTAGTTTTTATACACATCAACCATAAAACCATGAATAATTAACCAGAAAGAAAACCAAATCAATATAAAGCTTCAGTATGAAAAAAAATGTAATTAGAAGTTATCTACATGACTGACAAGAATAAGAAAAGATATTGGGAATTTTTGTGGGTACAAAGTTAGCAGTAAGTTGCACGTAAGTCACATTGAGAACCGCTGCGAGTAGCAGACGACACATTTAACATTTAAGTCTTACCAAGTCGTCCAGTAGAACATAGTACCATCAAAGTTAAATAAAGCCAGCATCTCATACAGAAGGTAAGAGAGGAATCAGGCCCAAACGCATCTCAAAAACCCTACCAAGAATAAATATGTCTGCTTTCTGTGTTGCTTTATGGATAATAGGAAATGCAGGAACAAATGTCAAATGCATAACAAAAATGTAAGCAAACAAAAGAAAGTTATAAAGTATGAGAGAGTACATACCATTTCCTACTGAAAAATGCAACATACATTACCAACATGGCAAAAAATCCCAGGGTCCGACAAGGAGTAGAGTAAAATGCCATTAACAAGATTGGGAGTTTAGAGAAATTAAGAGTTATATTCATAAATAAAATTAAGCACTAGTGTATTAATAATGTAAAAAGATATTCAAGTTAAAATGGTGACAGATTCATAGAAGAAATAATAATTGCTTAAGCTAACACTCAACATACATACATTCTGCCACACAGAAAGGAGAATATTTTATATACATGTATTCGACAGAAACATGGATGAGAAACCAATATCTAACACACTCATCATTCAAACAGTCCATCCATCACAAAGAAAGAGAACAGTTAATAAATTAATTCATGTAAAAATATGGGTATAAATAACCAAAATTATAGCAGAAAAGGGAATAATGACATAAAATAATATTTCAAATGAAAAGATCACTCACACTCTCACTCAAAATCATTCAAGAAACTTCAAAACTATAAGGAATGATAAACATTCAAAAATTAAAAAAAAAAAAAGAACTGCAAAATCACACAAGACTTCATAATATTTTTATTCATAAGAATTTACATAAATGGCAGACATCACAAACTGTCACAATGGCTGTGCACAAGTAACAAACAGGTTATGAGCAAATAATTTTGTAGTTTTAGATCAGATTACAGTCACACATTCAAGAACACACACAATCACAATAAATATATTTGCACACACAAAAGATTTTCCAACACATTCACACTTACAATTTCACATTCTCAAGAGAAGCATGAAAGTCTACAAAAGTTGGAAACTGATAATTTATTGCATGGAAAACACTTATGCAATATGCCTTAGGTAACAGAAATTAAAGAGGATTAGTTCATATAAACTAATTTATTATATAAATCAAAAGGGATTTTAATAAGTTTTGTACCATAATGAGGGGCTCGTAGTCTAAAAGCCAATAGGGCAATAAAATAGTCTATAGGCATTTAAAAATATGTATCAAAAGAGCTATTAAAATTTTTTTTTAAAGTTACAACAAAACTTAAAACAATGGTAAAAATTTCCCCTCAGATTTAAACAAACTTTTAAAGTCCCTCACGGGACATGAAGTGATTAATTCAAGTTATTTTCAGTTTTGTATGAATTTGAAATTTTCACATGGCATATAGAATCCTGAATGTGTACTTTGTTATGAAAACTGGGAGGAGGTGGCAGGTAGGAATACAGGATTAAATGAAAAGAATGAAAAAGGGTGCTACATAAAGGGTCTTACAGCATGAAAAAAAATCAGTCAAAAATATGAACATAATGTTTAATATCCAGATCATACATTTTGATAAATGCTCATTTTTTATTTCTTTTATTTTTACATTTTTACTTGTGAACAGTAAAAGTATACAGCTGGACGTAAAGACAACATAATAAGTGAAGAACACCATGGAGGTACATAGCTTTTCTTCCGTGAAACCTAATAATGTCAAAATTTTCAGAGGCCTGTGTATTATGAAAATTATAAACTACAATTTTTTAAATATGTTCTGTTCTAAACAATTTTTAAATTAATACTAAATGAGATGTGTAGTTTAACTGAAGCTTATTCAAATATGATTTACCAGCAGTATTGACGATATAAGGAAACAGAAATAATGAAAATATACAAATGCTTCAATTTCATGCAAGGTTCCTCTTTACTAAGAGAATTTAGCCAATGGGGAATGAAACTTAGAAAACATTTAACAACAAACTGATGATTTACTTTTTGGATATTATGCAATATATTTCTTATATACTCAGATTTAAGTATCAGCCAAAGGATAGCAGTTGATAATAAATCCTGTGTTCTTGGTGTTGTAACACTAATATATGGGGTTATTTTTTCCCAAAACCTCACAGGCTGCAGGAACACAGCTGCAAAATTATCGGAATACCATTTTCTAGTTCCCATCATTTTTGAACATGTGTGTGGATTCCGAGTGGATTAAAAAACGATACCATCAAATGCCGCCAGAATTTTTGGCCTGAAACTTAAGTCCAGGCATATCATTTTCTCAAGAAAGCTGTGGGAAAATCTGGTTGAAAAACAGAAGTGTCTCCCATATGATCGTAAAACTGTCTTTCTTAGCAATAGCTCAATGGGAGTATGACACTGGAGCATAATAAAGTTTGCCGGAATGTTCGTCGTTAAGAAGAACTGTCACCTGCTAATCTGCTGGCCCCCCCGCTTTGGAAAATAATTTCTAAGAAGATGCCATGCCACCCGCAAAGACTTCAAAGCATAGTATATATGCGAGACTTATTTTCAGAAGATCCCTCATGTAATGGCCAGGTAGGCGGATGTGTTTTTGAAGCTCCTGTTTTGAGACTATCCAGATCTCAGAGCATGCTGTTAAATCTGCACTTAAGTTAAAGTTAAACAGAATATGTTGTACTTGTTTAATGTTAAATTTCTTTGTAAATAAATCGTTACGTTTTTGTTTTAAAGTTGGCCTTATCATTAACAATTAGGACTGTCTTTCTTGGTCACGAATTTAGTTATTTTTAAAAAAGCCTCAGAGAATAGCCTACCTACCTACCTACCTATGATGTCACAGTGTAATCACTTTTTTTACAGAAGAAACAGAAAAGATCAGCGATTTGAATTCATTATTAACTTTCCTAAACAACAAGTAATCATAATTATTAACTTAAAGTCTTACAAAGGTCTAACCTAGACACATAAATAAGATTCCCATACTCTAGAACAATTTAATCACAGAGCTAGCTGTCTATCAATTAGCTCATGCCACAACTCTGAAACCTAAATTTAATTATTCCTAGTACCATTTCAGCCTTATAACAGATTACCCTGAATTTTAATTGGAATTTTATTATTGTAGATGGTATCCATAGTGGTGAAGAACTGTCTGTAAGTCAAAGGGCTATTCACAAAGTTGAAAGCTAAGTAGAGATAAATCTGATGAAGTATTGATCACCACGAAGGAATGCACACTTGATCAAAAATCTGTGGAGCTACTCTGGATAGAATTACATTTTAACTTCTTAGGATTACTAACATTAAAAAAAAAAATTCAAATTTAAATTCCTGAAATGGAAAGGGAAAGGAAATAAATGGCACGTCAACACATTCTGCAAAGCTAGATGATAAAAGTAAATGATACTATTAGAGAATATGTTGATCAGCAATTAATACACTTTATAAGCTAACATTTGCTCAGTATCACTTGCAACCATGTGTTAAAAATTTATAAATAGATCAGATACGTAACTATCCTCAGTGATATAACTTTTATTAAATTTGTCATGGTTTAAAACTGACTGTTAGTAAATTTAAGTAAATATAGAAACAAGCAACTCAAACTTCAAAAAAGTTTGGTAACATACATGATCTGTTTTGAGAAATGTTCGAGTGAGTGTAGCAACTATATTGGTATTTATGAGGCAGAATTTGCAATTATATCTACTATAAGTTAGAAACTAATATTCTGAGATACTGATTTATAACAGATTAGCTGAATACCCATGCTGCATTACAGAGTACATTCAAATTAAATACAATGGTCAATGTATGCAATTAATGCCAAAAAAAAATATATATATATTTTTAAAAAAAATTGTAATGGATATTTTTATAGGCAAAATAATGTAGAAGAAAATATTCAAATTAAATCTAATAGAACATACTAAAGAATACAGTACAGTTTGAGGAACATTTCTTTTACTGTATTTTAATTTTTTTTTGGATAATGTCTAATCGTCTGCTGCATTAGAAAGAAAAAAAATTGGTGTTTTATTTGTCAATTTATTTTTTTGTTATGCACTTGATGTAAAATTAGTTTAAAGTATCACAAAAAGTAAAGAAACCACATTATCAGCATTTAATAAATTAAATTCTAAAAATTAATCTTTAAAAATTCACCAAAAATCAGAAAATAGAGGTCAAGATTTGAAAAAGATTTCATTTTAAAGGAATTTTTTATGATCTTTCTCATGATATAAATTTTATAACCCTCACATTATTATTTTAAATGCAAACTTTAAATTTTTAAGCTGTTTTTGTAACATTCTTTAATTTTAAAAATCTAAGAAGAATTTTTCAAAAATCTTTCTTAGTGCATCCCTAGACTGTAAGAAGAATCGCCATGCAAAATTTCAGCCCTTTAGGTCTAGCGGTTTGGTCTGTGCATTATCTGTCAGTCAGTCAGTCAGTTACTGAACTGTTTTATATCTATATAAATTATTCACTCAGTTAGTTCCTAATCCTTTGAAAAACAATTATGAATTAAAGGGAAATAAAGCTATTGTTCTCAATACTACATTACTGAGGACATATCCAAAAGAGTATAATATTTATATGCAAATTAATGAAGAAGGGAAAAGATACGTAAGAAAATAACAGTGATACATTTGATTAAAGAGGACCTTTAGATGCAAATATCAAATACTGCTGAAATATTATGAAAAAACAAATGTTTCAACACACACAGGCCTTTTGAAACTTTTAACATTATATACAGAATGAGAATGATAAACCCTTCTTACCCACCTCTCAAAGTTATGGTTTAAAATATTAAGTGTCTCCACAGAGCTTGGTTCAGTGTAAGGACTATCAAGGGTCTGGTCTGAGCTTTCTAAGCTACATGACAGCGGACTGTCAACAATTGCTTCAGTTTCTTTTGTGGAAGTATTTGGAGAACATAAAATGTTGCCAGGAAACATCTTGCTTTCCAGCTCGGTAACATCATGAATTACAGGTCCTCTATTTGTAACATTACCTGGTGATGAAGGCTATAAAAGATAACTGGAGTATATTCACTTAGAATGGAATTAAATCAACATAACTATTCGTTTACAAAGCCTAGTTATTTCAGGATTTTTTAACCTGCTCTTTCACAGTTCGATCCTATTACCTAGAGCTGAAACAGTTTATAAATAATTATCGGTTACAATAATACAAATACTGTTTTCTTTTTAAAAAAATAACAATCAAACATTCAATGCAAAAAAACTTATCAAATCAATAAATTCATAAGAAATTAACTACAATCATTAAACAAATTAATAAAAAAAGGAATAGTTCAAGATACAATTGAACAAAAAGAATGTAAAGGACTTTATAACTGCAATATTTAAGATAAAACCTTGATTACATGATTACAAATTAATGCATTTCATTATAATTTTTAAAAAAAATCTAAGGAAATTTCCCTTACAAAACATCCTTTACAATAATAGTTATACTGGTACAATTAATTTTTTTTTGAATTTCAATAAACTAAAACCTTGAGAATTTGAATTTATGAAAAAAGTTGATATCTTTTGAATAATTGGTGCCTGGTTCCACTTTGGGTTGGATCAGAAAAAAAATTATTTTATTGAAAGCAAAATCCATTTTATTTCACATCAAAATTAAAGGTATCCGGAATTCAAGTATTCATTTTGCAACTATTAAAGTTGTATATCTTAAGAATTAAAAAACAATCTTAAAATACCTAAAAATGGTCTGAATATACATAAATTGCTATTTCATCACATTTGACTAAGTTTCTACAGAAATTAAGAAAATAAAATATATGATTTTAATGTACACATTTAAATTAGTAATTCTGATTTTACAGTGATTAGTTTCAGGATTATGTATCCAATTAAATTTGACTGCTGAATTCTTGATGGCAAATGTGAACTGGAAATAACTGAGCATCAAAATTTGGCAGTTAATAAAGTTTGCAAATGAACTGAATACAGGTAACCCTCCTATAACACAGTAGATAGGTTCCTAGAAAATGCTGTGTTGTGTGAAACCATGTTATATAAGACCCAGAGACTGTTAAAAAAAGGTGGGTTATGTTCTGAAAACTTATAAAAAAACAAACATTTTTTTTTAAAATTTCATATAAGCAACTTCATTTCTAATAAAAATATAAATGTGTGTATAATGCAAAACGAAAAGAAACCGAAAAAAAAATTATTTAATGCAGCCTTAATTTAATAAATTCCTTCATCACTGCTCAGTACAATCAAACGAGAACAGTTTTTTGATTGAACTATATCACCTTCACTTTCAGAACCTTTTACTTCATTTAGATTTTTTACACCTTCTATCCTCTTTAAAAAATCTGTAATTTTGATTTATTTGCTGGTTCTTACAAGGTCATTGTAGATTCACGACATGGAGATAGATAATTTTGCAGCTCCCTTTTGAATTTTTGGCTTCTTTCGGCGGAAGGGTCTGCATTCAGGAAAAATGATTCAAGATTTTCAGCTAAGCTACTTCTTGTAATTTTATAGAGGTATAAATGAATAAATTATAATTTGTTTATACATTTTCATGTAAAGCCACTATAGTTCATTATTCTTTCCCATCATTTTAAGGAAATTTAGTTTTTAAATGTGTTAAACAAAAATCATGTTATCTAGTGCTATAGAAGTACAGTGTTATACAAAGGTTTTCGCAATTTTTTTTATTGTGTTAGAGTGAAACTATGTTACTGGTTGCAGTGTTATACGAGGGTTCCCGCAATTTATCCCATTATGCTAGAGCAAAACCATGTTGTAAGATGCCATGCTGTAGGAGGGCTACCTGTATATATAAAATGAATAAATCACTACCAACATGAAACTTTTAAAAGTGTATATGCAGTTGAGCAATCCAATAGTGCAGAGAATATTTGTCATATAAAGACAGGCTTGTTTACTATGCCATGCTGTGAATTTTATAATTTTCAAGTAATCTGAATTTTATTCTACAAATTACAAAATACTGGCTTTCCCCTTTCTGTGGGCTAGACTGACTACATTTTGCCAAACATTTGTAAAAATTTTAACTCATTGGAATTCTTTTCCTACCAGCATTCTCATTGGCTATACCATGCAGAGGAGCTCTTCAGAAGGGTAAAACCTTGGTCCATGGCCACAGAGTATGCAGAAGATACATACACAACTCCTCTGTGCATCCTTGCAATTCTATCAATATTTTCAAAGAAAAATACTTCTGCAATAGCTCTGTTTTCTTCAAATAAATCAAGATTTTACATTAAATTATAGCAATTATAACTACATCCAACATGTTTTCAAAAAGAAAATAAAAGTTATAAAACAAAATTTAGCAGAAAAAAAATACTTAAACATATAAAACTAAAAACACACTTATGAGGTTTAAATGTATAAAGGTTTTATAAGTAAAAAAAACGAATGATTTGAAACAATACACATCGACACTAATGTAAATTATTTCATAGATCAATATACCAATGAAATGAATGATAATTTGCTAAAATAAGCAAACCTCAACACTAATGGTTTTATACATACCATACTGTGGATTTGGTCTTGATCACTGTGTTCAACATAGTATGGAGGAGATAATCGAGGAAGTTTGGCTTGCATATCACCTTCATCAATCATTAAAGGTGCTTTCCTTTTCAAGACAACTTCTCGACTGGACTGAACCATGTTCATGATAAATGGAACAAGCTAGAAATATTTACAGTTTTGAATTAAAGTAAAGTACCTTTCTTTGGATTATTTTATACTATCAGATATTTACTTTATTTTTCCCAACAGCTATTTTTTAAAACTCTCTCAGAGGTTAACTTTTATATAAAGGTCCATTTTATATAAAAATGTAAAATTCATATTGGAATAAAAATAACCTTAAAAATTCATTATAAATGACATTAAAATGAGAGCTCAATTCAAATTTCTACTTCTCAAAATGAAATAACAAAAATTTTGCTTTAGAAATTTAAATTGAGCTCCCTTTTTACAGTCCTTTACAATGCAGTTTTAAGGATTTTTTTATTGCTGGATTATCTTCAGTAGTAGTCATGCACATTATCTTATAAAATATAAAATTCATAAACTGTAACGAGAGCATTTTAAAAGTTTTCCTTCCGTTTAATGAAATAAAATGAAAATTCAAATATTAACCCGGGAGAAATATTTTTCAAAAAATCCAAATATGAAGAGGTTAGAAATTGAATCTGTAGGGCATGTTTTGAGATCAAGAGCAAATTCCCTATACTACCATGTATAAACTATAGTTCAAACTATAACATCTTCAAGTAATAAGGAATTTTTTTTTCTTTGAAATGTATAGAATTTAAAGAAAAATGTTAGTACTCATCCCAATTTTTAAAAGTTGTATTAAATCAACTATTAAAATTTTTTAAGAACTGTAATATAGTTTATCATAGTAATTTGCTTATGTCTACTGCATAAATAAATGAATGAACCAGCATAAAATTAAATTAATTTTAAATAACTGCTAGTTAAGGAAAAATACAGTAAAAAAAACTTTGTACAAAATATACCTGCTGCAGAACAGTCTGTTGTTTCGTGTAACGATCTGCTAATAAATTAACATGTCTCCATAACAATCTATTTTCTCTCCTGAGATGTTTCAGACCTTGTTCAGCACTGTCTTGCTTTCCTTTCAAAGACTTGATATTAGAAATGAGTTCATCAATATATTCTTGTTTCACTTTTGGCTCATCAGATTTACTGTTAGGAATCTAAAAAAGGAAAATTGTTTACACCAGTTAACTTTAAATATAACATAAAAAATTATTCTATTTGCGCTCAGAAATGTATATCTCACAGAAATGCTCATAAACATGTATTTTCTTAAATCATCAAATTTTATACAGGTAGCCCTCCTACAGCACGGCATCTTACACATGGTTTCGCTCTAACATGATAGGCTAAATTGCGGGAACCCTCATATAACACTGCAACCTGTAACACAGTTTCTCTCTAACAAGATAAAAAAATTACGAAAACCATTGTACAACATTGTACTTCTATAGCACTAAATAACATGATTTTTATTCAACACATTTAAAAACTAAATTACCTTAAAATAATGATGGGAAGGAATAATGAACCATAGAAGCCTTACATGCAAATATATAAACAAATTATAATTTATTAATTTATAACTCAATAAAATTACAAGAAGACCTAAGCGTAGCTGAAAATCTTGAATCATTTTTCCTGAATGCAGACCCTTCGCTGAAAGGAGCTGAAAATTCAAAAGGGAGCTGCAAAATTGTCTATCTCCATACTGTGAATCTACAATGACCATGTAAAAATCAGCAGATAAACCAAAATTACAGATTTTTAAAGAGGATAGAAGGTGCAAAATATCTAAATGAAGAAAAAGGTTCTGAAATTGAAGGTGATATCATTTAACAGAAAAAACGTTCTCGTTTGATTGTACTGAGCAGTGAGGAGGAAGAAATATATTAAATTAAGATCGCATTAAATGAAAATAATATTTTTTTTTGTTTGTTTTCATTTTGTGTTATACATACATTTATATTTTTAATAAAAATTAAGTTGCTTATATGGAATTTTTACAAAATGTTTGCTTTTTAATAAGTTTTCAGAATGTAACCCCCCTTTTTTGAACTGTCTCTGTGTCTCATAACACTGTTTCACACAACATGGCATTTTCTAGGAACCTATCTACCGTGTTATAGGAGGGTTGCCTGTACTTATAAACAAAGTATAATAACAAACTATTAATCCTGAAGAATTTTTTAAAGGCATAATGTTAGACTGGGTATCAGATTCCCGTGAAAATTATGTTTTTGTTCTTTTTTAATACTTTTTTTCTGAAATATACATCAATGCGCTAACTATTAAACTATAATTTACTTAATATATAACGACACAGATTTTTCAACAAAGATAAGTTCAATTTAGCATAACATACTTATATACAGAACTGTTGTGATAACAACATTATATAAAGGATTAAATAACTGATGCTCATTAATGGAATGCATCTCCAATATTTATATCCTAAATTTATCCCACTTTTCATATTTATAAGCTTATATTCAAAGTTTCTGGTATATTTTGAATTTCAAATATTTTAACAATATTTTTTCTAATAATATTTAAAAACTTGTTACTTTATAATAAAAATAAAAATGAAAAAAAATGGCACCTATAGGTTATTTTTACTTGTTCAGAAACATTTACATCATATTTGTGATTACATAAAAAGGAAAACTGACATGGAAATGCAAGAACTTAGCTCAATATTAATGCTATTTACAAAAGGAAAATATATTTTAAAATAGTAATCTGTTAAGAAAATTGTGAACTAATATCACCCTTTATATTTTCTTTTTAAAATGAATCAATATAATTATACACAAGAATTTGAGCCTCTTTTTATAAATAATGCCATGAACTTTGTTGTTAACAAATACATGGACAGAATTTTTAAAAATTGGTTTTGTTAAATCCGAAACATTCTAACTTGAATATTTGTTAATTTTGAGTAAAATGTTTATAAAATTTTAAAAATTGCCTCTGAAAGAAGTTTAATAGGAAATAATCATAAAAATGTATGCAATTAAATAGAAACTGTCTAAAGAACTTTAATAAGCCCTTACTCGTACCCTCCTAAGTAACATATGAGGCGGTGAAAGGCAAAGTGGTGTAAATCACATTTTCAACATTTTTTATTTGAGGGCAAAAATGTAATCTCCATGTTCAATTTACAGTGGAATTGCAAATAATTATTATTTGCAATATTATAATAATTATTATGAATCATAATTTGTTCAATGTATAGTGGAATTTGTTGTTTTTACAGTAAAACGCTTTGGATTTGCACCACTTGACTTACTGACTTACACCACTTTGCCTTTCACTGCCTCATATATTTCATATTCTATATTTGCCTAAAGTTGTCTTTAAAATTTAATTCAGTATCTTATACTTAAACTACATTTGCTTTTAAAACTAATTTTT
This sequence comes from Dolomedes plantarius, assembly GCA_907164885.2. Lineage (NCBI taxonomy): Eukaryota > Metazoa > Arthropoda > Arachnida > Araneae > Dolomedidae > Dolomedes > Dolomedes plantarius. The sequence continues at coordinate 99,292,753 of OU015499.1, read as the reverse complement.
AAATGAATTAATTCATTCATTTCATGTAGTTTCCCCACTTTTGGTTTTGTTTAGCTGAAATTTTATTTTTCAAGCTAAATTTCTTTTTTTTTTCCCGCTCAGCTTTATTTTCTTGTAATTCAATTTGTCAGAAAATTACTGCAGGAAACTGGATACTTCAACTCTAACCTTTATACTCAAGATAAGTAATCACTGATATCAATTAAGATAACAACAGTCAATACTGGTGTAATCAAAGCATTTGAACTAATGCTTCTAGATAAAACCTTAAGAAATGCCAGACTTTCCAGTTTAATGAAATTTTGTTATCACAGTTGGGCAACAACAACTCATATACAGAGGATTCCAGTCAGTCAACAATGTGACTAATATTTGATTTGGAATACAAATTTTATCATCACAAGAAGCATATACACAAATTTAAACTTAGTTACAAGATAGATGACTCAGTTTTTGCAATCAAACACATTCAAGAGAAATTTCTTGAAGAAAGTAATCAGGAATAGAAAATTGCTTTGAAATTTTAGAAATATCATTATAAAAGACTCATAGAGGCCTTGATTGAGTAATTTTGATTTCTAACTCAATAGATGATTTTTAATTTCAAAGATATGATAGTGGTATAGTCTGAGGGTAATGAATATTAAAACTACATTTATTTCACATCATAAATGTAAGAAGGCAGTAATGTTTCAAAATGGGTCTATACTTTTCAACAAACCAGTTTATAAGCTTTTTCAAAGGGAGAACTCATAAAACTGAATAAAACAAGATAACTGATTTTAATCAGATACAAAATAAGAAAAATGTTGAATTCTTAAGTATTATCTATATAAGAGTACACAAAGAATGTTTTATTAATAAGCAATTAAACAGTAAAAAAATGAGGATTATTTGCCTTATGAACATAAAGAAACACCATGAGAATAATAAATTTATGTTCTATGTTTTGCTTCATAAAAATGTCTTTTTTGTGTCATATGCACTTTCCATCATGAAATAATAAATACAATAAATGTACAAGGGGGTTATTTAATATTAAATCTTTTTAAGTTTTGTGCAGGCCTTATATTTTCCTGTGTGCAATTTAGATCTATGAACATTAAAACAAAATCTAAAAATTAAAACCTTCTTTGAAGTTTAATCAGCAAGCTGAAAAATAGATTAAAATACACCCTAAACCATCTCTAAAATATGTACTCATAAAAATATTAATAGCAGAATTAATGCTATACTATTATCACAAAGTTCCATTTACCTCATGCAGTAAATAGTGCAACACTGTATAACTATAACGCTTGAATGGCATTTATTTACATTTATTCAGCATTTATTAAGATATGTGTAGTTTACTAAATGCATAAATATTAACACATTTTTGTGAAAGCATTTAATAAATGCAGATCTGTGAAAGGCATGCAGAAAATCTTACTTTTAAAACTTTTGAAAAGTGTTAAAGGCAATTAAGTTCATTGATTTATGCAATATTAAAAGTTTTATAGAATGTTAAACTTCATCTCAAAGATAAAAGAACACTTAAAAACTTTACACAATAAATATCCATCATTTTACAGGATTTTATAGCATAACTTAATAAAATTTCAAGAAACATAAAATCTAATTATTTAAATTAACATAAAATCTAATAAATTAAAAATGGACTCTTAAAGATGTTTAGTAGAAAAGAAACCCCACATAAATGTATGCAATTAAATAGATATTGTCTAAAGAACTTTAATACACCCTTACTTGCTTAAAGTGCTCTCCTTAATAACAAGAAATTTTCATATACAAAATAGTTTCCGATGGTTTTAAGAATAGAAAATATGGAAGATATAAGCTATTCATTTTTTTCCAATTAAATGCATTAGTTATTCATTTCCCGTTCTAATATATGATTCATTTACAAATCAGAAAACAGTATCAGTGAAAGCTGATTAATATTAAGGGAAATAATTTAAACATTAGCACACTGGCATACATTCTAAGAAATGCATGTCTTTGATGACATATTCTGATTCAGTTACCAGTCAACTGCTAATCAATATAGAGAACATACAAATGAATTCTATGAAGAGGTATTTTTTTTACAGTGCTCACAGAAGGAAAACACCATTCATGCAGTGTTACTTTCTCACAGATTTTAAATTAAATGTTTCAATTGGGAAAAATTTAAATTTTAACTGCAAATCGACAGTTCAATACTTTTGGTATCTATCATTCCTGTCCTGTTTGTTTATATATTAAAAAAAAATAAAAAATTTATAAATCAACTGTTAAAGAGAAAATACATAGATACATAAAATTTTCCATCAACGAAATTCTCCGATTATTTAAGTTTATTTGAATTAAGCAAGAAAATTTAATATTTTAATACTGATTTCATAAACATATAATTCTTATGAAACAAACTTAAATTTACTTTTCGTTTGATAAGCTCAAGCAAAGATTCTTGTCCTTTAATGAAATACTGGTGGTAAAATTCTATTTCATTTCTGTAGCAATGCATTCCACCTTGGTCAATGCAACTTAATTTCCTGAAACCATCTGAAAAATAAAATCAATTTTATTTTAACAAACAGATCTGAACAATAAATTAAACTAACTTTTTCAGTTACTGTCTTAAGCTTCTCCAAACAATAATAAGAATGAAGTCTGACTTACACATGTTTAACTGTCTAACAAAACTGGCCATGTTGTTGTGCTTGAAATACATTGGCAGAAGTTCTTTTGAAAAACGTATTTCATCATAAATAATGAAGCTTGTTCCACCCTAAAATAAAAAAGTGATAAGTTTCAGAAATTCATACTAAAAATAACTCAAAAATACAAAGTTAAAGTTTTACTTTGTGGCTACAAACTACAAATATACCCTTAACACATTAACAAAATTATAAAGTTTATGTATATATATATATAGTAGAATCTCGATCAATCGTTCCCGAATCATCGTTTTCCCGTACTTCACGCCGAAAACGATGGCGTGGATCGTCGCGACGATCATATTGCTTTGTTATGGTCTTGCATCTATCGTTTTCCCGCACTAATCGTTCAGTTCAATCGGTCACTTTAAAAACGATAGATCGAGATTCCACTGTATATATATATATATATATATATATATATATATATATATATATATATATATATATATATAGTGGAATTCGAGTTCTACTCTATCGTTCGAGATCGATCGTTTCCCAAATCATCGGTTTCCCGTATGTGTTGTTTATTTCATTCAGTCCCGACGATCATATTGCTTCGTTATGTTCCCTAATCTATCGTTTTTCTCGCATTTATCGTTCAGTTCAGACGGTCCCTTGAAAAACGATAGATCGAGATTCCACTGTGCGTGTATAAGGTGGAATCGCGATCGATCGTTCCCCGAATCATCATTTTCCCGTATGTGTTGTTTATTTCATTCAGTCCCGACGATCATATTGCTTTGTTATGTTCCCGCTTCTACCGTTTTCCCGCATTTATCGTTCAGTTCAAACGGTTCCTTGAAAATCGATAGATCGAGATTCCATTGTATTTTAAAGTATAATGACGGTGCTTTAGTTATTCAATAGTTAGCAACACGAGTGTAAATTTTAAGGAGCTACAGCTTTTTCTAAACTATTGAAACGAATATGATTTAAAAAAACGCGAAATTTTCGTTAATTTTTGTCATAACATGAAACCATCTACTGTTAATCTATAGCAAAAACACTCCAGAAAGTAGGGATTTATGGGATATTCGTAACATCAAACATTTGTTAAAAAGTTTGTTTTGATTTTATGTCATTCAGTTTCAATTTAAAGACAGTGGAACCTCGATGGATCGTTTTTCAAGGGACGTTTTGCACTGAACGATAAATGCGGGAAAACGACGGATGCGGGAACATAACAAAGGAATATTATCATCGGAACTGGATAAAGAAAACCGTACATCCAGGAAAACAACGATTCGGGGAACGATCGATCGAGGTTCCGCTGTTTTTGGTTTTTCATAAATATTAAACTTTCATCCACTTGAGCAAAATAATTGTCAGTAGCTTCAGGGAAAAAATATTAAAAATGCCCTGGAATAATTTATTTGAATAATTGATCGAAAACAGATCATCTCCGCAACATCTTCGAGAAACTACACGAATCCAGTTAGAAAATCTCTTCTGGATTTCCAGGAACTTACGAAACCTGAGAAATCTATTTTTCATTTTACAGACCTTTAATTTTCGCACAACAGTTCACATGGCACACTGTGCATGGAGAACATAATGAAAGAGTATAAACGTAATATGTATTTAAGTGATGTGAAAAGATCTTAAATTACCCTAAACTCTTTGAAATGTTTTGAGAGAAAGCATATGAATGGACACAGAGGACTAACTAATATATTTGTTACATTTGGTAGTGCAACAATATACATTTATTGTCGTTTCAGTCATTTTATAATAGAAGCTAAGCTATCAATTTAAACATAAAAAAATTAATAGATAAACCATATCATTCATTAAAAAATAATGGAAATTTCAATCCTGCCACCACAGAGAATAAAAATTTGATGTATTCTCAATTTCCATTTTAACCACCGTATTCCCCAAACTAAACATATGTGAAAGAGAGATCAACATAGACCACCATCTGTCAGCTGCGGAAGATGAAGACGTGATATTATGATTCCAGCTGTTTCATAAATGGGGAAAGATACAGAGAGAAAGGCAGCAGATTCAAAACCAGCCAAACCATTTAATTTTTTTTTCTTTCTTTTTGAAAAGCGAATGTCATGTTTTAAAACGGTTATAAAATACCTGAAGAGGTGGGATTTTTAAAAATGAATATTATGTTAAGCTAAGTCAAACTAAAAATAGAAGTCTTAGAAAAAGTTTTTAAAATTTAACAAAATATTTATAATTTATCAATAACGGATTGTTCTAAAAACCCGTCGAGACATTAAGCAGTTTTCACGAAATTAAAAAATAACTAATGTTTTTGATAATTTTACTAAATTAATATTTTATGCGTTTCTTTCATTGTAATTTCACAGTTAAATGGGAAAAATATGGGTATTTGTTTTTCACCTTATCTCACTATTAAATATATATAATTATTTTCTTAATTTACAGTTCTCTTATCATTCAAGTATTTTATTTAGTGTTAATTTTATGTGAGCATCACGGTTTCTTTTAAAAGTTATTAGTCACAAAATTAAAAAAAATAAATATCTTATATTCAAAAGAAAGTATTGTGTGCAGCTTAGTTTGAAACATTTTAATACTGATTGTAAAATATTCACTGGCTGATTAAGACAACAAAAAAAAAAAAAAAAAAAAAAAAAAAAAAAAAAAAAAAAAAAAAAAAAAACTACAAAATATTTACCAGAGAATTTTAAAAGCAAAATACAAGACCATCAATACATAGAGAAGAGGACCCAGAGATAAAAATGTCATGCCTTTAAATGGAGATACACGTAGGTTTAGTAAACACTTCAAAACATGCAGTAATGCGCAACGCAATTTTACCGATACAAAATAAGATACATATATTAAGATATCAATACAATACAATACAATAATCTGATGTCATCACAAAAAGAAAAAGATTATTTCGTCATCGCAATTTTAAATAAGCTATTGAAACCAGAAAATGCACTTGGCATGCCACAAAACACGTAATAACTTGCCATAAAATGCGTAGTACATTCATTTAAAATTATTAAAATTTATAGGTTCGTGACGAACAAATCCACATCAGCTTGAGAGAACATACTACCTAACTGAATTTTAGAAATTTTGTTCTCATCTACTAGATTCAAATAAGCATACAAATAAAATGATATGCAAATGGATGCGCATCTAATTAAACTTTTCGGGGGGGGGGGGAATTACTCCCCCTCTAATTACTCGCTGTGACACTGCTTACTGACGTAAATTTATCAAATTCAGGGACAACGGATAACCAAACACATTGCAACCCGTAAAAGTAATTCTGAACTATTTTTTTTTTTAACACTACGAAGTTATACACTGTATATTTTGGCAGAAATAATCATTAGGTTGTATGGTATCGCAAAACTCAAATAATTGGGATATTTATACTTTGGAAATAATATTTTGGGGGTCCTTAAAAAGTCCTTGAGAACTCTGGTCTCTGAAAATGAGTATGAACCTTACCTATCTTAGTAATACATGGAACACTTAGGGCCTGTTCACATAGAATCCATCAGCGTCAGCGTTGCTCGTATTGACATATTTTAAACCAATCACAGGCCTTAACAATTTCGTTGCTAATCGTTTGGAGGTTTGTAATTGGTTAAATATGTTTCAATACGATTAATGCTGACGCTGACGGATTCTATGTGAGCAGGGCCTTGTTCATATTGCATCCGTCAGCGTTAATCGCATCGAAATATTTTTAACCAAACTCAGATCATAACAATTTAGTGATTAATCGTGCGAAGACCCGTGATTCGTTAAAAAAATTTCGATGCAAGTAACGCTGATGAATGCAATGTGAACAAGGCCTAAGTTCCTATTCGAACGAATAACAGGACGTAAGCTTAATCAATAGGATTTCAAAGGAAGATACAGTGGCGCAATGAAGAGAGAAAGATGAAATAAAAAAGAAAAGAACCGAATTATCGTGTTATTTAAGGAAAGTGAATAATTCATAAACTATTTAATTGTCTCCAATTGACAGCGAAATTTATAAAAAAAAAAATAACTGCCATAATATTTTATTTGAGCACAATAAATACAGTGCAATAGCTGTATCAGTAGCGGGATAACTAGTGAACTTTATCCAGCATGATTGTCCTATAAACTTTTACATCAGTAACTATAAAAATATAGCACTTATCATGCTATCGCGACTAAATCATTACAGAGCACTGGAAGCGATAAGGAGAACATTTTCAATGTCCGTCCTTGGAACGGGGACGAAGACAAAATTTTTAAATTTTGCATCTATTGCAACTGCAGGGTTCATACTCAAACAGTAGATTCCATCCTACCCCCCCCCCCCCCCACCCCGGGTTTTATATTCATTTTGACTTAATTTTAATGCATTTAAAAGTGACCATACGACGTGATCAATGCCTCAAAGAAAATATGTTCCCCCTTAATTTTAATTTTAATTAGATTATACACCACACACACCCACACACCCACCACACACACACACACACCCACCTTTCCTTATCGGAATACTTCCACGGTCCATGGTGGAGTAAAAAACCTTATTTGTATTGTATCCCTTCCTTATGTATATATTATTTACCGTCAAATATTGCAAATATATATATATATATATATATATATGCTTTTTTGAAGATACAGATTGATTATTGATAAACAATTTGTGTTCTGATTTCAAAATGGTTGACAAAATATAAGCACTTTGTAGCAAAACAGTTATTTATTTAACAATAGATATACGTTTGCAATATATGCAACAAGTGGTTTCATACTCACTAACAAGTGTTCCTAGGTGAAGATAAAAAATACAATTATAAAAGTACACAAAGGCCATTTTAATAGTTTTAGGATCGAGTCGCGACCCACCTGTAACCCTTCCGCGACCCACCGGTTGGGAACCGCTGAAGTAGAGCATTAAAATGAAAACCCCTTAAACGCCATATCAAAAATTACGATTTCTTTAATTCATAAAAATTTGTCCCTCTCGAATCTTACCACGTGTATAAAGTATAACCTTGATATCTGCGTTTATTTTTAAAAAGGGTATACATAAACATAGTCGTTAAAAAAAACTTATGTAACATGTACACCAAAATAAAATAATTAAATAAGATCGGAAGAACACTTCTCCCCTAGAAAAAATAAAGAGAAATGCGAATCTCATTTTGGCAATTGACGTCATTGATGGCTAGCCGTGGGCCACGGTATTTTTTGAAAGACTTTTTCCTTGTATGACCACCGAATGTAAAGAGTGTTTAAAAATTTCTGTGGAAAATTTACATAAGGTGTAAGCAAACTCCATTCGTGACTCAATTTAAAAAAAAAAAGAAAAAAAAAGTGCCTAATAGCAATTTTTTCCTCTGGAAATTTCCACATTTAAAATATTTTTCAAGGGGAGCCTAAGAAAATTCGCAGTATCTAATAACGGTATTTTAGCCTGAAATGTAAATAACTTTCATTGTAAACAACTTGAGTGGAATCGGCAACAGAGTAACATTTAGGTTGAATGAGCAAACGAAATTGATCTCATAAACGCATAAAAACTGTCATCAAAGATAAAAAACATTGAACCCAGGTAAAAAAAAATTACTGAAAAAGCATTCAACGAATGAAATAAAAAAAAAAAGAAAAGAAAAAGAAGAGGCAACTAGAGGAACCAGAAAACCAGCAGTAGGACTTTTAGCGAGTATTTATCGCGGCAAACATGTTTTGAATCTCGGTTCTATTGGCTCTTGCGAAACAACGGTTCCGTGACGTCAACTACCACGTGTGGCACGTGTAGGGAAATGTGTTGTTTACGAAGGTCGGGTCGCGGTGTAGAAGCAGAAAGCCAGCATTTGGATAGGGTGGCAAACGTGAGCACGTGATGGACTCGTTGTCAGGGTCCCCAATTTTATTGGGCTCAAACTGAGAAGGCTGCTTTTTTTCATCACCAGGATTTTTTCCCGCCTCAATTTTGTGCCTCCTAACAAGCGAGCACTCTTCGAAAACATATTTTTGCATTCATTCTTGGTAAATATCTGTAATAAACAGCCGGGTTCTGATCAGCGTCAGAGCAGCAGTTTGCGGCAAGATCCCCCCCCCCTTATTAGGGGGGAAACAGCTTATTTCAGTCAAACGGCAGGACAACCCAAAACCACACACAATTGAGGGAAATAGTTTATTATTAAATCCAAAACAATAAAGAAATTTATTATGAACCCTCTACCTTTATTGGTGAGACGAGGGAGACACCGTTCTCTTGTTAGGGAAAAGGGAAAAGTTTCAGGAAATTGAATGTAAATGTGGCGTTCTTTACTGAATCATCAGTGGCTGACAATAATAGAGCCACTTTCTACGCGAAAACGTAAACGTCACATCTTTGACGGAAAATTCGATTGCGCTCGCTACATTCCCTAATATCTGTGCATAACATGCACGCACCCATTAAGCACTAGCTTTAGTTTTAATTTAAATGCGAAAAAAAAATCGCAAACAAAGCAAAGCTGACGACACGGACCCTTTCTCTTATTCTAACAGAAAGTTAATAAATGTTCTTTGTAAAAAATTTTCGTTTTCACGGGGTTAAATCTTCCCAAAAGGTTCGAATGAACATAGGGTAGGTGGGGGCAAAGGTTCGCACATAGATTTTAAAATGACCGGGAACAGTTATAGGAAGAACAGGGTAGGCAGTGCATTCCTCTACTTCCAGTCAGTTGCCTCGTAAAAAATGTTGGAGTTAAGACCCCCTCTTGCAGAGAAAATGAGGTAAGTTTATTTTCGTCTCTTTTAATGTAATTTTTTGCAACTTTTGAGTAATTTTGAGCATCACTCAAACTCACGAACTGTTTTGAGCTTATTTTCACATGTTAGGGTGGTAAATAACCTTTCAAATCCTACCTTAAGTTTTGAGTTAACTCAAATACAGTGGCGTCCATTCTGCAGAAACAGAACCAGCACGAAATGGGGTAAAGGTTTGCAGGAGTCATGGGGTAAAGGTTCGCAGTGCAAACCTTTGCCCCATCTGCAAACCTTTGCCCCTCTAACTACTAACATTTGTTTCATGTCCTCTTTTCATTGGGAATCCTTATTAACAAAGTCTTTTATTATTAATGGGAATTCACATTTTTGTAATTTGAAAAAAAATTATGGTTTTTGATAAAAACTGCCTGTTTTCAATCAGAAATTTTTTTGTAAAATGCTTGAAAACCCATAAATTAAAAATAAAATAAATTAGTACAACATAAAAATAAAATAGCTCTGAACAAAGACCTATTTTACAAGATAAAAGAATTAAATGTTGTTACAAGACATTATAAGCTTCGAAGGTCTGGTTAGGGCAAAAAGCTCTAAATGAGTAATTTCCAGATTTGCAAGTCTTTGAAATGCTCCTTGCGTCACAATTTTTGACAAAATTTTATAAAATTTATTACAAAGACTCCTCTTATACATTAAAATAAAGTTATGTATCCATTTCAGGTTTCGACATCATTCAGATTATCAAAGTTTAACTTAAGCGTGGAAAAGTACAAAAATTTCACGAGAATTCAGGGTACAAGCATAAAAATATTTCCTAAAAATTAATTATTCAACGAAAGCACAAATCAAAACACAACCCTGATCAAAATGTATAAGCAATCTAAATGCAAAATTAAGGATAAGGTTAAAAATTGGATTGCAAGGAGCATTTTAAAAAACATAATAAAAATTTCAATTTTTTAAATATAAAAAATAAAATTTTAAATATTTATAAAATTTTATAAGGTGTTTGAAATAGTTTTACTTTAATGAATATTTATGCCCAATTTCATATCTCTGAGGTAAAAATTTCAAAAATTGCTTTGTAATGACCCCCATCCCCTTAATTTGCTTAATTTTTACGGGTTTTAAAAGAATGAGTAAAGCCTAAGATATGATATAACGATAGTGTTAATAGTTGATATTTTAATTGGAAGTTCTTTAGTTTAAGAAAAAAATTATTGAGATTAACCCCTTTTCATTTTGTGAATTTCTTTGTTAGAGCCAACTTTCTGTGTTAATAGTTGATATTTCATTTTGAAGTTATTTAGTTTAAGAAAAAATTTATTGAGATTAACCTGTTCAATTTGTGATTTTCCATATATGTAACACCTTTAAAAAGATTACAAAATGTGAAATAAAATTATTTATACAACTCTTTTTGTGATTTTCGATGCCTATCCAGTAAGAAACCAACGAGTGGGGTAAAGGTTTGCAGTGCGAACCTTTGCCCCACCGATTGGGGCAAAGGTTCGCAAACAGGTCTTTTGGTAAAATTAAAAATTCGGTAACTAAATCTTTCTGGAAAAAATTCATTATTTTATAGAAGGTAGAGGAGATACCCAACTACAATACAAGTGACTTTTTGGGGCGATAGGATCTAAAGGAGGCCCGTAAGAAACCCAAAACTCAAAACTGCAAACCTTTGCCCCCCACCTACCCTATTTGCGACTCCATTCGTAAAATAGGCCGCTATTTAATGTTACCTTTTACAGGGTCCGAGGTGCAAAATGGTATTTTCTTTACTTACACGCATTTTAAATTATTCTTTTTCCTCGTAGATCTTTTTACATAAAGCTTATTACATAAATACTGGGACACAGGGCCCGATTTAGAAAATTCTTGACTGTAGGCACAACTCAGGATGAGGGCCCCCTAATACTGATGTGGGCATAAAATTTCCAAAATTGACACACAAAAATAATCATGAATTTTAGTACCATTTTACCAAGAATTGGCTATTTTAAGCGCAGAAGCCTAGAACATTATCAAATAACAAAAAGCAATACAACATATTAACTTTATCATTAAAACACCAATACAATGCAACCAGAAAAAAACTTATCCCTTATATACACTATAGCATACATATGATGAACTATACATACAACTATACAAATGATGAAACTATCAATCAAATTTGAAAGGATATATAAAAAAATTGCTATTAAAAAAGGTAAAATAAATAAAAATTGAATTGGGAATTTTTTCTTCTAAAATAAAACTTTTTTTTTTTTTTTTTTTTTTGGGGGGGGGGGGGCGGCAAAAATTCGGGGGACCGTAGGCCCGGGCCTACTGGGCCTATGGAAAATCAGGGCCTCCTAGGACATCTCGAAATTCTATTTAAAAAATTAAAAATTTCGAGCATGTTTAGTTTGACACAAACTAAACATTTTAGTTGAACCAAATGTTCTATTTACAATTTTTTTTTTCATTTTTATGCATTGAAAAGCTTTCAAAATAACATGCCTTCTGGATTAAAAAAGTATTTTATTTATAAAATTTTTAATCATTTTAAAAGGAATTTTTTTTACAAGGTATTTTTTGCTTCAGGCAAAATATTTTCAGTTTCCACCCCCACCCCCCCCTTCGAAACTGAAAATTCTGAAGACGATTTTGATGAAAATAGAACAAAGGAACGTTGTACTACATTTTATACTTTACGAGGAGTTTTAACGAAAGCTGGCAAATTATGAAAAATTTCATTCCCAGATAAGTAGTCATAAAGCAGTCATGTATTACTAGGTACGCACAGTGAGACAAAATCAAAATGTTGTATCGAGCAAAGTTATAATTTTAGAATCATACGGTTTAAGACTGCTGTGTACTAACCCTATTTGATTCGCTCACCTCAATATTAACCTATGAAGAAAATGTGTCCAAAGATTGCCGACGTGGATTTAAAGATTAAAAAGAAAAAAAAAACTGTACTCCGTGATAGAGAGAAATTTTACACCTCAGGACATTTTTCGTTTTTTTTTTTAAAAATGCAAATAATATTTTAAAATTTAAAGTATTCGGGGGTGGGAGGGGATCTGGTATACTGTGTTTTAAACGCTCATCAATTCCTTGGGTGGACGAAATTTATAAAATGAATCCTGTTGCAAGATGCAGAAAAGTTCAGGCTATCTGAAAATACCATTTTTATTGTATTATCAGCATTTATGTAGCTGTAAATAGTAGACACATTTTTTCCATAGGTTAACACTGAAGTGAGCGAATCCAATAGGGTTAGTACACAGCAGCCTTAAGCCACTTTGTCCTTAAAGTTGTACAGTATGTGTTAGCCAAATAAAATTATTATACATGTCGAGAATTTTGTGTAGCCTCAAAATAGAGTTTCTGACACGAGAACTGCATGCTATGATGGCGATACTTGCTAGTGCTAATGTCAGACAAATAGAGGGGAAAAAACTACAAGCATGCCCCTGATTTTTTCTTTTGTTTTGTTATTTCCATTTTACGCGCAGAAAAACAAGTATAGGAAAGGATTGGGGGGGGGGGAAGGGGATTTCAATATGACAGGTAAATTTTACTGAAAAACGTACTGCATTCACATGCCAATCAAACCCTGAAATTCGATATCGCCGAAGACAGGTGTTACAAAATCAACTAAACATGTCCAGTGATGATGCAAACTACTAGATCACGGGCTGATGATTGTACACCGAATTTAATTCCACAATAAACGGTCAATCTAACAATAGGATGTGAGTTATGATCAATGAAAACGTCAAGGCTTTAGTTCAAACGCGAACCATTTATTTACACTCCGTGAGGAGGATGGATAGATGCTCCATTAGTACTAGGGCGTTTCTACGAATGAATTTAAGATTTACAGGGTACCTAAGAGATATCGTTGGACTTTCCTAAGTTGAAGGATACCTTTCCACTATGAAATGTTGAGTATTTTTTTAGTATTATTTTTATAATTAGGACGATTCAACAGCGGTAATCATAGGCGTAGCGTGCTTCTAACTTTTTTTGTTTGTTTGTTTGTTGGGGGGGGGGGGGGGCACGATTTGAATTCAGTTAAGACCCTCCTCAGCGCATTGACTGCCGGACAGTCCTTAAAATACGAAATATGATTTTTTTCAAAATTGAATAACAATAGAATTTATGTTTGAGTAGTATTCTAAAGTTATACTATGAGAAAAATAAATATAATATAAATAAAATAAGAAAAAAAAATAGCATCGAATTTTTGTTATGGATCATATCATTATTAAAAACTATGTTAAGGCTAAAGACAATCGGAATCTTCAGTTTCACAGTTTAAAAAAGCGGGAAAAAACCAACTTTCTTAAAAGTTTTCTACAATTTCCCGATTTTAAGTGAACTTCTATTAACGTTTTAATTTATTTCAAGTTAAGTTGGGGGGCACGTGCGTAATCCAAAATGCGTAAAGAAAAAAGAAAAGAGGTAAGCAACGATAAGTAATCCTACGTTAATAAACCGCGGTAGTTTTGTTAGAGGAGACTAGTACATGGAACTTTTTTTTTTTATATGCTCCACGGCAGCAACCCTTCTCGGGGTCAAACGGGTTCAAAGGTAATATACGCTATGTCGTTTTTTACAATTTTTTGGACAAAATTATTTTAATTTTAAAAGAACCTAACGAGCCTAAGCCTAGGACAAGTAAAGGCGTTTCCTCCGCCAAAAAATGTAATGCTCATCTTAGGTATAATGTCGACTTCTTAAAATTTGGATTTACATCTGCAACGGAAAATGATCAAACTGTTCCCGAGCGTGTGGTATGTGGTTAAAATCTGGATCGCGAAATGAGAGCGAATTTATCATTTTTACGCCCAAATACATATAAATGAAATTATCAGAGAACAAGAAACTCAAATTTCGCATTAAATGTAATTTGTAGTGATTATAAACATTTTACTTTGTAATGCAATTTCATTTTATATTTCAACGAAAATTATTTCGTATGCTATTTTTACAAAATATATTATAGGCACATCAATCAATTATCCGAGTAAAATTCTTCTAAATTTATATTATTGTTAAAGTGCCGCCAAATTTTTAAATTATTAAAAGTGTACCGTGCCGAAAAAAAGGTTGAAAATCACTGGTCTATACCAAAAGTAACCATCCTTAAAGATTGCTCATGACCCTCGAAATTTCTCTCTACCAATGAACGGAAAATTATGTTAGATTACGGTATGTACGGGGGAAAAAATCGTTTGCGATTCAAATTCTTTCTAACAATACAAAATACAAATTAGTGTGAGTAATGGAATTATTGCTTTCAAACGATTGGAACAAATCGACGTCAATTGGTTTCCTCTTTTACCAAAAATTACCTTGGTAATAGATAAATAATATCAAAGGTTATCGTGAGGTAATCTTTTTAATAAAATTACTCCCAGTAACAGATAATGTATCGTAGGTTTTTTTATCTTTTAACCAAGGTTACTTTCGTAAAAGTTGAATCACAGAGATATATCTTATACAATTACCCTAAGATTTATCTCTTACCAAAAGTAACCTTGGTAAAAGATAAGAAGATTAGGTGTCGACTACTTAGATATAAGTTATCCTAAAATTTTACTTTTCCGAAAGATAAATTACCGCTACCTCTTAACATCTGACAAGAGGGGGGGAAACTGATGCACAAAATAGCCTAACCAGCGACAATATTAATTTATATTATTCACTGTGTTTCGGGGGTGTGATGTCTTCTATTAGATAAGGTTAATTCAGAGTGCTACGGTCATTTTTAGCTACACGAGGGCTAATTAGACCGGAACCTACTGCCTACTGCTTAAAGCCGATTCCAAGCGGCTACAAACATCCATGCCAAGAGTGGGACTCGAACCCACAGACTCTGGTAACCGAATGCCAGCGTCCTAGTCTTTCGGCCATCACCAGACTATATCAGATAAGGCTGACCATTGAGTGGCTGGTTCAACTTATGGTGAATCCACGTCGCTGACCAGGAATAATACTTTCATTTTTCAAACGAGGGGGTTGGGTGACTTCTCTGCTGACCTATCGAAAGTTGCTTTTGGTTTCATAGAAATACACCGAGATAAAAGTTTGAATTCATCGCGAACATACGGCTGCAGTAGTGTCAATTAAAAAAATGAATTAAAAGAAGGGATTCTGAATTTTATTTTTATTGTACGCTGCATTTTTTAACTTGAAATGTTTATTTCTAATTTTAAAAAAAAAGTTATATTAATATATTTTTTTTAAATGGTCACGCAGATCGTCAATCCCGACCTCATTAAACTAGGAGGAGTTTTTCTAACGGTAATTTTCTCATTAAGCTTTGTTCACATTGCGTCCATCAGCGTTACACGCGTCGAAAATTTCCTAACCAATCACAGACCTCCAAACGATTAGCACCAAACTGTTAAGGTCTCAGACTGGTTAAAAATATTTCGATGCGAGTAACGCTAAAGCTTACGGACTAAATGTGAACAAGGCCTTACACATTAGCAAATTCATTTTTCTGATTCTGTGTTTAGATTTTTAAACATTTTGAGCGAGTTTTTACACTATCTTTAAAATAACTTTGAAACAAAGTATATCAATATCTCAACATCCTGTAAAAAACTGAACACCAAAAACTTCAAAATTAGGTAAAGTACGCGCTCTTAATTTAAACACCGTTGAAGACATCTGAAAGAGAATTAAAAAAAAAATTGCAAATAAGTATGTGTCGTTAGAATATTACTAAGAGGTAAATTTATCACAGCTTAAGGCTGTGTACTAACCCTGTTCTCTTGTGTCTAAGGATTGCCGACTTGGATTTAGATTTTTTTAAAAGGATTTGCTGACTTGGATTTAGAGATTTTGTTCTCCGTAATAAAGAAACAAATTTCACACCTTAGATTATTTTTCTTTTAAAAAAAAATGCAAATAAAATTTTTAAATTTTAATTATTCAGGAAAAAAAATCTGGTATAGTGTTTTTTAAACGCTTCTTAATTTCTTTGGTGGACGAAATTTATAAAATGAATCCTAAAGCAAGGTGTAGAAAAGTTCGTGCTATTTGAAAATACTATTTTTATTGGATTATCCGCATTTATGTAGCTGCAAATAGTAGAATAATTTTTTTCCATAGGTTAACATTGAGGTGAGCGAACCCAACAGAGTTAGTACACCGCAACCTTAATATTAAGACTGAAGACATCTGAGCTCAAATGATACGCTGCCTTAAATAAAGAAATGATTAGCACCGGTTCAATGCAATATAAATCGCACAAAACCAACTGTTCTCTCTCCGCTGCATCATTACATATGCATCACGAGCACAAACGAATATAATGAAACAGTCCCAACAAGTTTTAACAAGTATTCGACAAATGCTGAATCGAAGATCGAAGACATATCTGTTACTCAGTGGAATCTTCAGAATGACGGCATGCCTGATTACACTATCACGCACGAAACCATTAGAAGTTAGTAACAGATGCTTCCTGACACGCCAATTCTCAAGTTGCACGTGCGTAACTATGCTGCTTTTCAGTGTCAAGTATCTTTAAGTTTTTTGTTTTTTTTTAAACCTCTTTCGCTCGCATTTCTGTCTAAACTCTGTAGCTGGCGAACCAACAATTTATCTTCACAATTATTAAAACTGTTATAAATCTCAAGAAGATAGCAGACGGCGGGAGATTAGGTGGTAAAGGTCTGTTGGTTAATCTAATCGAAAGCGATTTAAAAACCATTTGAAAGAAAACTTATCGTACAATTTTTTTTTCTTCTTCCAGACAAGGACAAAGTGAAATGATTAAATGAATGACATAACTTACCTAACAGAAAATTGTTTTAACCCTTTCAGCGCTGATGGAAATAAATTTGATTGCACTTGCCATGATAATCTCAAATCTCGCCATAAAATATTAAACTCAATTTCTAAACAACTGCGCTATAAATGCAGGAAAAAGCCTAATGAACAGTTCTGATAAAGATTTTCAGTGTGAAAAGGCATTCTCCCTATGTTGTCTTGTGTTCTATTCCTATAGGCATACAACCATTGTCGGTATTTGTAACTGGGGGTCTAAATATTGTTAAGGGTCTTAGATTAAAAGAACTTTAAAAAAAGGGCTCAAAATTTAGGGTAAGAAATAAAGTTAAGATAAATAAAGAAATAAAGTTATGAGTTTCCATATAAAGATTTAGATTATTTCATTGTAAAGTTAGCCAGAAAATACAACTGGCTTATCGAAGGTTTCCAGATGTGGAAGGTTAATATTATACAAGAAATTAAAAAGAATTACCAAGACCAAAATAAAAAAAAAAAGCATGCATGGCTATTTTCTAAACAAAGGTCTACATAATAAAATTAAAGAGCTAACAACTAAGTTAATAATAACAGTTGTTGATAAGGTTGCCAATAACTTAACAGAATCTAAACTGCGCTATAAATGCAGGAAAAGGCCTAATGAACAGTTCTGATAAAGATTTTCAGTGTGAAAAGGCATTCTCACTATGCTGTCTTTGTGTTCTATCCCTATAGGCATACAACCATTGTCGGTATTGGACGCATATATACGTTCACAGGCCAAATTCATTGGTCGTGGGATAACCACGTAAGTAGGTTCATAATCCATTGCGAACGATTTTGCAGAACGCATTAAGTGGATTCACAGCGCTGAGCATACGGATTAATAAGGTATGAGAGTCGGCGACACAAAATTCCCATGAGAGACATTTTTATTTGTAAACTGCTGTTTTTTCTCCCCTATCGCCGTAGGCACATTCATTGTCTTTCGACATAACACCGCGAAAGCTAGTTTCATATAACTTAGTGCCACCTCAGTTTAGACCAGGGGTGTCATCTGGGGAGGCTCACACCCTTCTCCCTCCTTTGCACACCACACCTAGGGCCTTGCGTGGCCACACAGGACGTAGACACGAGGGCATTCAGTAGCGCTTGCAGAAATTCTATCCAATTCCTCAGAACCGAATCCGGACACGCTAACCATTAGGTTGCCCCGGGCTCTCCGTACACTGCTATACAACTGTATACAGTAGTCTGTTTGTCGAATTTTTCACGATTTGCGGTTTTTAAAAGGATTTCTCCGAAATTTCTTGATAAGTATCCCGATGAAATTTTTCACAACGCTCCTTTGTTCGGTTTTCAATGAACTATCTTCAGGAAAATGAACTGAGGGGGGGGGGGGAAATCTGAATCATTATCTACAAACCAGACAATTTTTCCATGACCATTCCCCATATTTCAAAATTCCCTCAATCGCTCCCTCTTCATTAAATAAATTAATCAATACTTCATCAATGATTCAATGCTTGATTAACAAACACCTGCATAAAAATAAGCCAGTACTTTGAAACCGCACAGCACGGTACGGCAAGCCAAGTTATATAAGACCATATCGACAGCTGATAATTTGTTACTTACTCGCCGTTTGTGTTGCGAAAAGAAAACATTTCCACGTTTTAAAAAATAAAATAATAATAATAATAAAGTTTCGCTTTAAAAACAACGTCATTATATCTTAACTCGATAAAGAGAAAGTAAAATTTTCAACAAAAACATTCGAATTTTTTCCTGTACGTCAGAACTTGCAAAGAAATCTAAAAATACTCGAAGATAAAAGTAACATTTTAACTCTTGATAACCACAACGATTAGAAATTTTATAATCTGATAAAAAAAATACCACCTAATCGAAACTAAAGACTAATCTGAATCGAGTGTTTATCGAAAGGCTTGTTACATTCATGAGTTTTCACACACACTCACAACAATCAGATAAAAAAAAAGTCACCTAATCAAAAACAAGACTAATCTGAATCGAGTGTGTACTGAAAGATATGTTACATTCATAAGTTTTCACACTCACAACAATCTGATAATAATAAAAAAAAAAAAAATCACCTAATCAAAACCAAGACTAATCTGAATCGAGTGTTTATTGAAAGGCTTGTCATTCTCTCTCTCTATCAAACACACACCCCCATTTCCGGAATTTTCCCTCCTTTACATAACATTATTCCGTGTCTACGCCGAATGTGGGAACGTAAAATCCTTATAACGGAAAGTCCCCCTTTGAGGTCAGAGATCCAGCTCTTCGATGATACTACTAAGAAAAATCTGAGTTTGAAGGCGTTGGCCTAGGCAACTCAGTTAATTTAGTTGTCCTATGGAGGTCAGAGAGGGTGTTAGAGGGTACGATCCCCCAGATGCCGCCTGGCTAAATCGGCCCCCGACCGTTGTGGTGCCGTTATAAACCAGAGCCCCCACCCCCTCAGCACGCTAGCCTATATGGACCTGGTCAAGAATAAATTCCGGCCAGGAGGCATTAGAAACAACAACATAACATTATCCAATTTTCCGGAATTCAACGGCATAGAGACTTGCTGCTGCTAAGTTTTGTGCTGGATCGAAGTAACTTTGGGGCAATTCGTACAACCAATATTGACAAGGCATCACCGAAACAAGAAACTTGAATGCTAATGCGACCCGAATTCTGTTCGGCACTAGACTGTTCCCCTCGCTGATTTCCAAGACACATTGTAACGAAAGATTTAGGCCTCGTTCACATTGCTTCCGCAGTATAGCGTTCCTCCGATGGCGCAGAGATTGTTGGCACAGCCTGTGATTGGTTCGGCATATCACGTGGTCATTGCGAACGAGGTATGTGATTGGTTTAAAGTTTTATCACTGAACAAGGCCTAACAGGAAAGAGAACATGATCAAAACACGCGAATGTGAGAGAGACTAAATTAATTTTAAAAGCAAGAAACAACTGGAAAAAAAGATTCCTTGGCACCTCAAGGCAAACGCATTTCACGGTGGTAAAAACACACAGTTGAAGAAATAAATCCCACAGGTACTTGAAAAAAGCTCGAAACGATGCTGCGATGAAATAATCGAAATTTTGCTTCCATATGATTGCCAATATGCAGTTTATATTAACAAGTTTATTTTGAAATACGATATAAATGGACAAATTTTTATAAAAACTGAAATATAAATTCACCAGAACGTCGTTCGCGACGCAGCAAAATTATAATTAACGCTGAACAAGTTATATGTTACTTAGCTTGGCCCATATTTTAATGAAGCTTTTTTATGCTTTTAGCATAAAAAAATCTAAGCCTAAAAGTGAAACGAGAGGCCCAAAGATCCTATTGCCCTTTTTTAACACAGGTAAAATCGTATTTCCACTAAGGGCTATTTGAGTGAAATCAAAAATACACGACTCTAACAACGTAGTTTTCACAGAGCCGATTTTTTGGATTATATGAACCTAAACTTTTTATTGTAACGTTTCCAAACCTATGCGGCTCTACTGCAGCAAAGTGGGTCCAATAATATATCAAAATTATATTTTTCTTTTCAGTTTATTATACGAACTTATTTTATCAATGCACAAACAAATATTCTACAATATACCAGCCTAAACATATTCAGCGCCAAGTTTCCAATTCTGCGGCTCACTTAGCGACATCCTAGGTGAAATATTAATAAAAATGAAATTGTTTCCGTATATTTTAATAAATAAGTTATTAATCTTGGTTAGTCTCACTTAAATTTTCTCTTTACATTACCCACATTTATAGATTATGCTTTCTTTAAATTTGGGCACTCTCTCCTTCTAGATTCAAAATCTCCGAGGCACTTCACTCTAGCGACAGAGATTAATCGAGATGGAAATTTTTTCCGTAGTTTTTAATATAAAAATCATTTTCAAACTCTTTTTGGTCAGTCCAACTTACCGTATTTTTCGGACCATAAGACCATATTCGGATCATAAGACCATAAGACGTAAGGTCGGGAAACAATTCCGGGTAGACCGTTTTCGGTATGGGATACGTTATGAAATTCGGCCATGTTTGAAAATGTCGAAATCGATGTATTTTTTTTTTTTTTTTCATGAAAGTACATATATGTTATATATTTAGAAAGAGCTTTAAAAGCTGATAATTTTTTCTGCGTACACTTATTCTGTTACTTTGATAGTTTTAGAGCTATTTGAATTCTAAATGCTTACTCCACAGATACAAAACGTAACCGCCATGATTTAAAAGTTAAAATCGATGTTTTTTTTTTAAGAAAGTACATAAATTTTACATATTTAGAAAGAGCTTTAAAAGGTGATAATTTTTTCTGCGTACACTTATTCTGCTACTTTAATAGTTTTAGAGATATTTCAATTCTAAATGCATACTCCACCGAACAAAACGTAACCGCCATGTTTTACGATGTAAAACACAGCGTGATTCTCACTAGAAAATGAATCACTGAAAAGAAATGTTTCATCGTGTGTCTAATTTGTAATTATTTTTCTATTTTTCATACTTTTAATGCAACCTTTTAAATCATAAATACATTACTTGAAGATGTACTGATTTTTGGCAATTAAAAGTGAAAAAAAAATTAAATGCAAGTGAACTGTGATTCGATAGCTGGGCGAAGCCCGGCTAGTTATCTATATATATAAAACAGTTCCGTGACTGACTGACTGACTAAGCATTGACTAAGCGTTGACTGACAGATAACGCACAGACTAAACCGCTGGACCTAAAAGGGCTGAAATTTTGCATGGCGATTCTTCTTATAGTGTAGGGGTGCACTAAGAAAGATTTTTGAAAAATTCTTCTTAGATTTTTTTAAATTAAAATTTTAAGCTGTTTTTGTAACTTTTTTTGAGTTTGCATTTAAAAAAATAATCTGAGGGTTATAAAATTTATATCACAAAGATCATAAAAATTACTTTAAAATGAAATCTTTTTCGAATCTATTATAATTGCTCTCTTTATTATGCATTTGATCATTTTCTTTCAAGTTGATGGGATAATTCATCAAAAAAATTTAAAAAAGTATTTATTAATACACTAGCTGAAAACCCGCACTTCGCTACGGAGTACATTCAAATTAAATACAACGGTCAATGTATGCAATTAATGCCAAAATAAATAAATAAATAAATAAATAAATTATATATATATATATATATATATATATATATATATATATATATATATATATATATATATATAAAATCTTAAGAGATATTTTTATAGACAAAATAATGTAGAAGAAAATATACAAATTAAACCTAATAGGACATACTAAAGAATATATTACAGTTAATATAGTACAGTTTGAGGAACATTTCTTTTACTGTATTTTAATATTTTTTTGGATAATGTCCAATCGTCTGCCGCATTAGCAAGGGAAAAAATATTTTTTTGCCTATTTCATTGTTATGGATGTGACGATAAATTTATTTATAGTACCAGAAAAAGAAATCACGTCATCAGCATTTAATAAATTAAATTCTAAAATTTAATCTTTAAAAATTCACCAAAATTCAGAAAATGGAGGTAAAGATTCGAAAAAAATTTCATTTTAAAGGAATTTTTATGATCTTTCTAGTGATATAAATTTCACAACCCTCAAATTATTATTTTAAATGCAAACTTAAAAAAAGTTACTAAAACAGCTTACAAATTTAATTTTCAAAAATCTATGAAGAAATTTTCAAAAATCTTTCTTAGTGCACCCCTACACTATAAGAAGAACCGCCATACAAAATTTCAGCCCTTTAGGTCCATCGGTTTGGTCTGTGCGTTGTATGTCAGTCAGTCAGTTACGGAACTGTTTTATATATATAGTTGAATCATATAAACTTGACAAATTGTCAAGTTTATATGATTCAACAGAAAATTTAAAAACATGGTATATAAAAAGTTCTTTTTATTTCGTAATTAATTTTAGAATATGAACGTACACTATTCCATCAGTGTTTTCAAACGCTTGGTGACACTCTTACGTTAGGGGGCGCTTCAAAGATCGACCAATATGCAGCTGAAAGATCAGGCAAATAATATCACAGATAAGGGAGATATTTGGTGGCTCGATACATACCCGTTAATGTCAAACAAACCGAGATTTTCGGATTCCTATCGCTGAGAGCAGTTTCTAGAGGAGAGATTATTTGTGTTGATTCTTGAGAATCACTTATGCAACATTTGAAGTAGGCTTAGAAACACACGACTTCGGTGTTTACAACTTTATCGTGAAAGTACAGATTTATCGAGATATTGGATTAGAGCAAGTTTATATTATCTAATACTTGCTCAATATCCCCGTGAATTTTACAGATATTTATATCCGCAGCGAAGTGGGTGGATTTAGCGCGGCCACCAACGATAAGGTACTCGCAGAAAATGGATGAACCACGCTTACTTATCGGTTAAATCAACGAGTCCGTTGCGGGCCTTTTGATCGAAACTGAAAACGACTAGAAATTCTACTTTGATCTAATTTAATCACCTCAATGTTAACCTATGGAGAAAATGTGTCCACGGATTGCCGACTTGGATTGAAAGATTTAAAAAAAACTTTAACACAGTGGTCCCCAACCCCCGGGCCGCGGACTGCTACCGGTCCGTGGATCAAATGGTACCGGGCCGCCCAAGGAACATTAAATTATTTCCATTTTATTTACTGTGGTGTGTTTCTCCCGGGTTAGTGCGACTTTATCGGGTTTGTGCTAATTTATACCTTTGTAACAGAAGAAATCTTGTAACTATTTTAAATTAGTTTATTGTTTATTAAACATTTCAAATTTATGAATTAAAATTGTAGTCATAGCCCCCCCTCAGCGGGCCGCGGTAAAATTATCAAACGTTGACCGGTCCGCGGCGATTAAAAGGTTGGAGAGCACTCCTCTAACAGACAAAGAAATTTTACATCTTGGGGCAGTTTTCGTTTTAAAAAAGTGAAAATATTTTTAAATTTAAATTATTGAGGGAAAAATCTGGTTTAGCGTGTCTTAAACGCTCCTAAATTCCTTTGGGGGACGAAACTTATAAAATGAATCGTGTTTAAAGGTGCAGAAAAGTTCAGGCTATCTGAAAATACCATTTTTTATTGGAATTTCAGCATTTATGTAGCTGTAAATAGTAGGCAAATTTTCTCTATAGGTTAACACTGAAGTGAGCGAATCTAATAGGATTAGCACACCGCAGCCTTAACGCATGCACCGAACAAGTTTTTTTTTTTTTTTTTTTTTTTTTTTTGGGGGGGGGGGGGGGGGATGATGAAGCTATTTTCTCTCTTTTTCTCTCCACGCTACAGTTTTGCAATATACCCAGGGATGCGCAATTTTCGTATTTACGAAATAGATGCAAAATTTGCCGATATGACCGAATAAATGGGAAATTTTTTTTTTACTACTGATCGGCAAAAACTCGGTAATAAACGGCTTTTTAGGCGAAATCAGGTAATAATGGTAATAATTTATTAACATAATTGCTTAACTAAGACCCATCCGCGGTCTTCAACTGAAAAATCTCGCTCTCCTTCGAATTTGCTCCGAATTTCAACCGGACAGTTTGTCCTTAACTGTAAAAATCAACCAACTGTAAAATCTAACTGTAAAAATCAACCATCAAGTTTTGTGGAGCAATTTAGTAGATTTAAGAACGTCTCTTGAGCGCCAAAGTCAAGGGTATTTTCAGCTACTTACAGTAGTCAACCAAGAGACTCTTGTTGTTGTTATACATATTTTAATTGCAACGAAATGCTGCTACCTTAACTTTGCAAAGGATCTGTATAGTCCCGTTAACAGAGTATATGCTGATATATTTTAGTCTGTACAACATTGTAATTATTGACAGAAGGCGAAGACTTATAGAACATAATGTGGAGACTACTACAATGTTAGCTTTCAACTAAGAATTTTGATACGTAACTACCCAAGTAAGTAAGATTATAATTTTTTTAAATTAAACACAAAAAATTTGAATTTATATTTTTTTTTTGCGAATAAATGCGAAGAATTGGATTTTTTTTTGTGGCGAAATTTTGATATTTTTATGCGAAATTTACGTATCCCGAAATATACCACAAGAATTGATAAAAATTTCTACATCACCCTTACTCACCGAGTGCATAATATGCATATATGTAAATAAAAGCAAAAAAAGTGGGTAAAATACACCAGAACACGCAATAATATTTTAAAGTATGCATGAGTTACATCGTAAATTGTTTCAACGAAAACTTTGCAGAGTATTCACATATATCTGACATTAAATACATCATAAACCATTTCCAGTTTATAAGAAAACTAGCTGAAAACCCATACTTTACTACGGAGTACATTCAAGTTAAATACAACGGTCAATGTATGCAATTAATGCCAAAAATATGTATAAATATATTTATAATAAATAAAACGATCGATGTGTAAAATTGCTGTACAAAAAAAAAAAAAAGAAAAAAAAAAAAAAAAAAAAAAAAAAAAAAAGAAAAGATACATTTATAAAAAAATCGTAACGGATATTTTTATAGACAAAATAAAGTAGAAGAAAATATTCAAATTAAATCTAATAGAACATACTTAAGAATATAGTACAGTTATATATTACAGCTTGAGGAACATTTCTTTTAATGTATTTTAATATTTTTTTGGATAATGTCCAATCGTCTGCCACATTAGCAAGAAAAAAATATTTTTTTTTTTTTGTCTATTTCGTTGTTATGCACGTGACGCAACGTTAAAAGAAAAGAAACCACGTGATCAGCATTTAATAAATTAAATTCTAAAAATTAATCTTTAAAAATTCGCCAAAAATCAGAAAATGGAGGTAAAAATTCGAAAAAGATCTCATTTTAAAGAAATTTTTATGATCTTTTTCGTGATATAAATTTTACAACTCTCAGATTATTATTTTAAATGCAAAATTTAAAGAATATTACAAAAAAGCTTAGAATTTTAATTTTAAAAAAATGTAAGAATTTTTCAAAAATCTTTCTTAGTGCTCCCCTACACTATAAGAAGAATCGCCATGCAAAATTTCAGCCCTTTATGTCCAGCGATTTGGTCTGTGCGTTGTCAGTCAGTCAGTTACGGATCTGTTTTATATATATAGATAGATGTAAGTAAAAAACAGACTGTTTTAGTTCAGAAATATAGTACCAAACAAAAATAGAACAAAAATAATGTAATTGGGCCGTTGACGGCAGTTATTTTTGCTCTGGAAAATGAATTATAGATTGTCAACATTAGAAGAAACAAAGATAATCTTTTTTTTTCCTTCTTTTTTCCAAGAAGGACAAAAGTAAACTGTCGTCGGATAAAAAAGATGAGGGTCAAGGTATTTCAGTGAGCTTTTTTTTCATAGAAGGGTCGTAACTCCAAAGCCAGAAGAAACATTAAACTCTGACATCCAGAAGCAAGTGCGGATGAGTTTTGGCCTCAATACGTGCTTTTCAAGCCTGGGGATACTTAAGAGTGAAATAAGACTGAAATAAACCGCGGAGGCAAACTTAATAAAAACTTCGAGTAACATAAAAACCATTAATTTTCCATCTCTTGCAACTCAAAGGTATAAAGTTAGGAAGATAAGAGAATTGAAGACTTTATTATCAGCTCCATTAACAACATTATTCAGACCTTATGCTACCGTAGGAGGTAAAACAATTTGTATTAACATTTTTTAATAAGAAATCTTCCCTGCGGTATGTTAATAATAGGTTTTGATTCCCCTCTGTGAGTCAAATTTTGAGCTTTGAATCCCAAATGTCTGAATAATCAAGTGTAGTTTAGTCATCAATTTAGTGTGGCCGTAGCCTAACGCTGAAGCAACGTGAACGAGGCCTTAATCCATTGTATTTTCCCTTAGTTATCTCAGCGTTTGCTCCCCTAGCTTATCCCCTCTCATGGTGCATATACATTTGTTCAGAGTTCTCTGCCTTCAGACCACCGACTCTTGTCATCACATTAGTCACGGTATTTAGAACCACCCCCATTTCCGCCCCCTAGGTCCCTCGAGTTTCTTTGATCTGGTGTCTCCCCCGACCCCGCTCGACACCATTTGACCCGCTGAACCCCCGCCCTTTCTTTGATGCTATGTATCCGGACCGCCAGAGGAGGCGATCCACGCATATACAGAGTACAGAGTGAACATAAATCACTGGATTCCCCAAGGCACATGCAGAGAACTCTGCACCAATGTATATGCACCATCAGAGACTGCTATGCCAGAGAAATGAAAGGCATTCAAACACATCAGTCAATTTATCTTAACGGTTATCTGTATTTGGCAAGTAAGGGTCTCTTCTCTTTTATTTTATTTTTTTATTTTTAACAGTATGCATAAAATACATGTGGAGGATTCTGTTTGAAGTGAGTGATTAACAGATCGCGCTTCCCCCTTTTTTTCTCTATTGTAGCAGACTCCGTGGACTAGGCTGAAAAAGAGAAAATAGGAAAATTTCCTAAAGTTAAAAAACAACTACTGAAGAACAGAATATATGGCAGTCAGGGGGAGAACTGGGTGCTACTCCGGCATTGTAAATCTTAATTTTTAAAAAATTTTATGTTCTAAATATAAATATACACGCGGTATCCAAAGAAAATTTAGGACCTTCCTCACGTTAATTCGCTATATAAAAAGAATCTCTTATATTTATACAGTAATTAAATTAGTATAGATACAGATATTATATTAGTCGAGATCAAACTCACACCCTATTCAGAAAAGAGAAAGGGAAGCAAAAGATTTAATTCTTAGGAAAGAAAATTCCCCCCCCCCCCGTGTGTGTATATATATATATATTTAAAACTTCACCCCTATTCGACGGCTACCCCTCAAAATGGCCCCATTCTGTTCAGCACCCATTCAAGACTACATGGAACCAATGTTATGGAAGAAACCTCTTTTGGACGGCCACTCCTCAAGACGTTCCGAAAAACCTCCATTGTTTTTTCGAAACCATCACAGGAGGCCATGGAGAAATTTCACTATATATATATATATATATATATATGCATATAAAATAACACGTTCTCTCTACATGTTTAAGCAAAAATGGACCACCCTTCAAATACGTTTTTAATTAACTGTACATGATTTGAATTATTTTGTTTCCAGGTGCCTTACACCGGAGATAAACTGATGATTTATTACCGCTGTTTACTTTTTGCCATTTACCTCAGCAAACGACCTAACAAAAACAGCACAGCACAGTGGCAGGGGAAAAGTCATTAACTCCATTACAATACAATGAGCCGCCTAGATCGGCGGAGTAATTAAGGATACGAATGAGCTATCAGTTCATACTTAAGTAACACAGATTTTATCGGTTAATCATTATGCTCCAGATAATTTTCCTCTTCGTTTTCAGGCCCGGAAATTCACACGTTTTCTAACACGTTCGCTCTTGAAAGTGACACTTGAGGCTATTTCAAAACAGATGCAAACTAGACTACTTAGGTAACGGCACATTAAACTTGACCTATAATAGAGATGCATAGGGCACATTAAATATATACATTTTCAACAATCATGATTAATCAAGTGACACCCGAAAATAAAATTAATTTTGAGATTTATTTCGTTTTATTTAAAAAAAAAGGAAATTATCTAAATTTTGAAAAGACGTATCACATTTCTTTGCATCTCTTCATACGATAACATTTCGTCTTTTCTTCAGTTTGCAGGATTTATCAATTTAATGTCTTCAAAACCTGACGCATTTTCAGAAAACAGACACAAAATGTTTCAATGCGAAAATTCCATAATTTTCTAGATGTTGAAAAAGATTCGCCACTAACTCCACTGATGGGCAAAGAAAAGAAACACCAGTTTTATACTTAGAAAAAGGCTACTGGAATTCATGATGAAAAATAAATCAACTGACTTCAACTGAGCAGAGAATTTATAAGAGCGTGCATGGTAAGAAGGTCCCTGACTCCACTGATAAGCAATGCACGAAACACCAGTTTCACATTTAGAAAAGGTTATTGCAATTCATGACCCAAGAATTAATCAACTGACTTCAACTAAACAGAGAATCGTGGCTTCGCTTGGTTTGGAGCGCAACGGCTAACTATGCGCTACACGAGGACTAATTAGACCGGGACCTACAGTTTAAAGCCGATTCCGAACAGCTACAAACATCCATGCCAAGAGTGGGACTCGAACCCACAGGATCTGAACAGAATGCGAGCGCCCTAGCCATTCGGCCATCAACTCAGAGAATCGTGGGAGCACCCTATAAAAGTAGGTGGTCATAAGAACTTTTTAGAGGAACCCCTAGTTTGAAAAAGCCCCCAGCATAAACTTACAATGACTTTACGGTAATCTACATCTGTGAAAGATTTTAAGAGCAAAGCAATAAATTACTCCTATAATTTCTAGTTCAGAAATATGAATTTCTTTGTAAAATAAAGGGCCATATTGGAAACATTTAAAATAAAAGAAACACTGTATACATTACATTGCTACATTTAAAATCTGTCTATTTATATTTAATGTAAACTGCAGACGACGGCCCAAAAATAAAAAAAAAGGTGGGAAAGTACTGCTACTTGTTTATACTTCTGGATTTTCCTATTAATTTTATGCCGAACTCTTAACGATAAAAAAAAGGGAGAAAAAACAGCGCACGTTTTTCCGAACAATAAAAATATCGCAATAAGCTGACATGCGACATAAACCCAGTAACATTCATAAATTCCAGGTGGTATCGGTAATGAGTTCCCACGAGGCACATCAGGAAAAATAACAAGCCCCATCTGCTGCTCACAGTAAAAAGGAGAGTAAACAAGCAGGTTGGGAGAAGAAAGTTGAGGACGGATTCAGGGTCACAAAACAAAGTTGTTTCTTCCAACAGATTGCTTGAAGGGCTGGTATTTTGGGGCAACTCCCCCCTTGATGAAAGCGAGCACGTTATGCTGCGGTAGGGTTTTTTATATTTTAAACTGTGGGTTGCAGCCAAGGAAAATAACAGTAGCAAGACATTTCACCTAAGCCGTAATTAACGGTGGTTGTTTTTGAGCGACCACAGGTTGATATTCGGTATTTCCCAAAGCAGCTAGAAAACAAATACGAGGAAAATAAACTAGGAATCGTGAATTTAACGAAAACACCGTGCTGGTAATTTGGAACAGTGTTAACTAGAGTAATAAAAATCAAAATGCTGCCATGATTTCTATGAAAGAAGAATCTCAACTATTTTAAAGGGGCCAGGGGGTTTTGAAGGACACAAAATTCTCAATAAAAAAAGAAAAAACTTTTTAAACATTTTCCATATTGTACTGTTCACGCGTAACATGCAGTATATCTTAAATTTTAGTCTATTTATCTCACGGATTTTTTTTTTTTACGATTTTCATATTTTAAAAGGGTATGTAGTGTCACCATGGTATCGTGCGATTTGCGTGCGAGTGAATCGTACACTTGCGAATTGCAATATTTTCATTTTCAATTCGTTTGCAAATGAACGTTAATCATTTTATGCTCCTTGATGGCAACTTCGAATAAGTTCCAATACTATTAATTTATGCATCAGTTGTAGCTTCTTTCTATGATTCTGATGAATAATAATTACAAGATAAAAAGACTTTTTATATACCATGTTTTTAAATTTTCTGTTGAATCATATAAACTTGACAATTCTATGTATTAATAAATACTTTTTAAAAAATTTTTTTGATGAATTATCCCATCCACTTGAAAGAAAATGAAGTTAATTGGAAGTTAACTTGCATTTGACTAGTTCCCTTTCTGGCCAATAGATGGGTGCACCAGTCTACAAAACAAAATTAACTGAAAATTAATTTAATTCTGCTTAAAGATGGCTAAAAGTATTTAAAAAATGCATTGTCATCGTGTTCTGAGCTATTCTAAAAGTTTCAAATGTCTAGCTAGTCGGGAAGTTAGTTAAAAATCGATTGCAAGATTTGTACTAGACAAACACACACACAAAATCACAAGAAAGCAAGTTAATAAAAACATGGAAAAAAGGCTTAATACACCTCTGACTCCAATTTCTTTAGTGCTATAGATATTTCTGAAATTCTGTGCAAGTTATCTCCATGAAGTTTCGCAGAGCGTTCTTTTATGCTACTTTCATTAAACTATCAACAAGGTTTTTGGTATAGAGTAAAAAATCTATAAATGCTCCCCCCCCCCCCAAAAAAAAAAAAAAAAAAAAATCTTCTGAAAAGATTATTCAAACCCCAGGAAAATGTTCTGAAAGCTGTATATTTATTTGTCACTAAATATATCTCATTTAGTAACAAATTTATACATATTTCCACGATTTTTTCCTAGTTCGCATTAAGACACTGGGCAATCTATCTACGCGATCAAATCTGACAATTAAAAAAGTGCTTATCTTTCCAATCACACGAAAATGTTCTGAATACTCTCGAATTCCCAAATTTAAAATTGAATCATCAAGCGATCTAATTTATTATTATTATCCTAAAAGTTTTATTCATGTGTATTTCATTATCTCTTTTTTTCTGCAGATAAACAGCCTGATTTCGAGAGGAAGAACAAACAATTCCACCTAAAGTTCACGACCTTCAGGATTTACGCCCCTTTTTTCCGATTTTTTCTGCCATTTTAATCGTTCTTGTCGCAATTAGGGCAGATAGAGTGAAAAAGTTCGCCCTCGCACCATAACCGTAACTCACACAAAAATTAAATATAACAAGTGCGCATATTTTTTCCTTCGGTTTTAAGCCCCTAGATATTTCGATAAAGAGGAATTATTTATAAAACTAACCAAACTGATCTCCTGGAAAATGAAAACTCTCAAAGGATCTGAAAGTACGGCAAAATTAAAATAAAAGGTCTTAGGATTTGAATGTTTGTGAGTAACCACCTGCCACTGTCATTTTCGTACAGAGCTTGATGAAACAGCAGGCCGATATTATTAATAATTACATACTTTCCGTTTAAAAACTACGCTCGGTTTAGAGCCAGATTCTTCGAATATCTGCTTTCTTTCGTGCGATCAAATATTCATGAAGCTTAATTTGACTGTTATAAAACAAATGAACAATGGACATTAGTGAACAGACCTTCTACGCACGATAGTGAAATAGAAAACTGTAAGAAAATTTGCGTGTTTAAAATAAAATTTGTGTCATAATTATTATAATCAAATAGACTGGTGAAAGGATTGAATGTTCTAAACAATTACTTCCAAAACGAATTTCGGTAGAATATATTATATTTGGAGTTTAGATCTGTTCTCGTGCTTGCGAGTAAAAGTCTTTAAAAAAGCAATTTATTTTTAAATAAAAAGACTGATGAAATGATTGAATATGCTTCAACTTTTTTTCATGCAAATTTCGATGTAAAACAAAGAAATATTTTAAACGGAATTTGAAATTACAGGATTATAATTTAACGCTATCTTGGAAGTAATACGTTTAAAAACGATTTTTATAGATTTAAAGGATTTTATATAATAAAAAGGCTTATGAAACGATTAAATACACTAAATTTACCTACAAAATACATTTTGATTCAAAATAAAGTAATCTTTTTTTTAACGCGGTTTTTTTTTTTTAATTTCTTAAAAGTTTAACATAATTTATTATTAGAATATGATACGTTAGAATGTGAGTACGTTAATCATGTATCCCTTTTGCCTGAGGGATATTCTATACCCCCATACCCCCCCCCCTGTAGGTTTCCCTAATAGCGCATATAGATTGGTGCAGAGTTCTCTGCCTGCAGAATCCCGACTCCTGTCATCACATTAGTCACGGTATTTAGAACCACCCCCATTCCCGCCCCCAAGGTTTCTTTGATCTAGTGTCTCCCCCGACCCCGCTCGACACCATTTGACCCGCTGACCCCCCGCCCTTTCTTTGATGAACCGCCAGAGGAGGCGATCCACGCATAGTACAGAGTACAGAGTGAACATAAATCACTGGATTCCCCAAGGCACAGGTAGAGAACTCTGCACCAATGTATATGCACCATCAAGTCGGTGTGTGTATGTGTGTGCGTGTGTGTGTGTGTGGGGGGGGGGGGGGTCGCACATGGTTCAATTTCTGGTCAGCAGACTTCTACGGGTTGGGAACCACTGGTCTAACTGGAAAATGCATTCTCCGGAATTTTCCGGTGCTAGTCCCGGAGTATGTTGGAATCTGCACGTAAGCTTTCGCACACATTAACTTGGGAGTGTTTCTCTTTCATTTAACGTATGACTCGTGTCTGCAACATGATTTGTTGCATAGCTACAGCCTTTATCCTTTGTTGCATAGCTATTTTCATAACACCATTTGAAACTCCGCCATTATTTTTGGGACACACTGTATATCATCTGCCGATGACAGCCTCGGAGGGCCTTTCCGGGATTCTAGAATTTCGTGAAATTCCGCATTTGGAATTCTTCTCCCTCCAGCGTTCTCGTCGGCTATGCCACGCTGAAGAGCCCATAACAAGGGCGAAACCTACATCAAGAGCTTCTCAGTGAGCCGAGGTATATATTTACGAAAGTGCCAGGCTCTGTATATTTTAGAAGCTCCAAGATAAAAAATTTGGTCATTTACGCAAGGCAAAATTTGTATCTGCCGAAATTATAGATTGTATGAAATTATCAATGCTAACTGCTATCCAGGCATTTGCAGAGTTTTCTTTAAATCAATAAATCGCTCGATACGAACATTGAAAAGTGGAAGAAACATTTCTTTAAAAGTGAAAGAAAAGGGTTCAATCTATATATATAAAACAGTTCCCTGACTGACATATAACGCACAGACCAAACCGCTGGACCTAAAGGGCTGAAATTTTGCATGGCGATTCTTCTTATAGTGTAGGGATGCACTAAGAAAGATTTTTGAAAAATTCTTCTTAGATTTTTTTAAATTAAATTTTTAAGCTGTTTTTGGAACTTTTAAGTTTGCATTTAAAATAATAATCTGAGGGTTATAAAATTTATATCACACAAAAGACCATAAAAATTCCTTTAAAATGAAATCGAATCTTTACCTCCATTTTCTGATTTTTGGTGAATTTTTAAATATTAATTTTTAGAATTTAATTTATTAAATGCTGATCATGCGGTTTCATTTCTTTTTGTGATACTTTAAACTAATATTTGCGCCATGTGCATAACAACGAAATAGACAAAAAATAATTTTTTTTTCTTGCTAATGCAGCAGACGATTGGACATTATCCCAAAAAATATTAAAATACTGTAAAAGAAATGTTCCTCAAACTGTACTATATTCTTTAGTATGTTCTATTAGATTTAATTTGAATATTTTCTTCTACATTATTTTGTCTATAAAAATATCCGTTACGATTTTTTATAAATAAATAAAAATAAATAAATAAATAAATAAAAATATATATATATATAATGGTCGCTGTATTTAATATGAATAAACTCCGTAGCGAAGCACGGGTATTCAGCTAGTTTCATATATATATATTTATTTATTTTCCAATGTGGAGGCACTTGTCGTCAAACATTCGCCTATATTACGCCGCAATTTTACTGCCCATTTTATTGTGGGGGTACCATATAGGCGGACAGCATTACCCCCTGTGAAGGGACGACACGAACGGAGGCATTTTTTAGTGGCGCGACGCCAGGATTCGATCCGAGCACCCTGAGCATCGAAAACCAGCGCGCTGTACCACTGGGCCGTAGTTTCCTATATAATTTCCAGTTTTTCCCAGGTTTCCAGTCGGCAGTAGATAAATGCTGAAAAAATCCCGCCTTTCCGGGAATACTGAGGTTTACCTGAAAATTAACCTTCCTGGTGCAATAAAAACAACTTTCTCCCACCCGGAAAACCACCGTGTTATTACCATAAATGGCAAAAACGCAAAGTGAGCAGTTTTCTTCTATTTGCGTAAAGCACAGTAAATTCCTCAACCGTTGATAACATTCAGCCGTAAATTTTAGAGCCAGCTGCTGCGCTCTTTTAATAAGGGCAGAAAGAGAGAAAGAGAGAGCCGGGGTCGGTGAGTGTCGTAAAAATTTCCCAACGCGTTACGTTAATAGGTTATCGCCTCGACCCTGACGGCGAACGTTCACCTTTGTTTTTCGAACCTGGTGTTTTTTCCTCAAGGTGTGTACGTCTTGGGATCCCCCCTACTCACACGACCTTTCTTATCCCCCCCCACACACGCTAAAAGCGATGTTTTCCCCATCGTATTGCAACTTGATGCCCAATGACAACACACTGGATGTTTGATGTCACTTTTTTTCACCTCTAGGGGATTTGATTTAGTGCGTCGTCTCGAAAGAGTTACGAAAATAGAAAATATATCTCCAGCACGATTAAGTTACAAATCGATAAAGGAAAAAAAAAAAAAGATTAAAAAAGAAAGAAGCAAGAAAGTTCTTTAGACTTTCAATCATTATACCTACAGACACATATCAATAGTGTGTATGTGTGTGTACACACACATACACACATGTATATACACTGAAGAGCCAAAAAAAATGGTACAGGCGTGCGTATGCAAATAACGAATATCCAACCAATCAGCGTAACGCTATGCGGTCCGCAGCGCCTATATAAGTCTGGCGAATCTGTCAGATCGGTTCCTGCTGCTACAAAGGCAGGTTATCACGATTTGTGTGACCTTGAACGTGGTGTTATAGTCGACGCACAAGAGATGGGGACATGGCATCTCCGAGGTAGCGATGCAATTTGGATTTTCGCACACGAACATTTTACGAGTGTACCGTGAAGATCAGGTATCCAGTAAAATCGGTATCCCCGACAGCGGTCATTTTCACCTCTAGGGGATTCGATTTAGTGCGTCGTCTAGAAAGAGTCACACATATATATGTGATAATATTACTAACTACCTATAATCGCCCATTCTGTAATTCATCTCTGTCCTGGTAACCCGTCCTTCTTGTCTTGACGTAAACGCTTCGCCTTCCCACATACTAACTTCCTCCGCCAATTCTGGCAACCTCTCTGACCTAATTCTATTTTGGCGCTCTTTGCGGGAGACGCTGGACTGGCTCGAAGGGAGTAAGATGTGTTGCTTTACTGTTTAATAAATTAGTTTGTTCCTGAAGCTGATTTTATTATTTTCCGGCCACGATGTATGCTCTTATTTCATGAGATGTCCATCCGGACATTTCATATATATATATATATATATATATATATATATATATATATATATATATATATATATATATATATATATATATATATATATATATACCGGGTGGTTATAATTAAACTTCCCCTATAAACAGCCTCGTACAGCTCAAACGGGTGAACGGAGTGTAACCACATTGGGTATATAGACTATACACGAGATGCGCTCACGGATTTTCGAAAAAAAAAATTTAGTTCAAAAATGTCCCCCAGAGGGCGCTTTTCATGGAAAAACATCAAATTTAACAAAAGAAACGACCAAAATGAATACATAAACAATTTTAACATTTATTCAATAGTTTTTGATCACCTTGTCATCGAACCACATTAAATAAAGGTAAGAAAATAAATAACAGTACGCCTTTGGTATTTGTGAAAAAAGACAGTTGAGTTTGCAGAATCAGGTACAGATTATGACGAAATGAGCAGTTGTCAATCGTGTTCAGGACGATGTAAGGAAAGGTGATCAATCTGACCACCGTCAGTCACCTGCAAAGTTTGAAGGCGATGGACAGTGTGTTCAACAGCAGATCGTAACGGATCAGTTGTGATGCTTCGCACATGAATCGAACCTTTCCTTACATTGTCCTGGAAACGATTAACAACTAGCTCCTCTTGTGACATTACGTCATAATCTGCACCTGTTTCTGCAAACTCAACTGTTTTTTTTTTTCTTCTCAAACAGCAAAGGTGTACTGTTATTTATTTCCTTACCTTTATTTAATGTGGTTCGATGACAAAGTGATCAAAAACTAATCAATAAATGTTAATATTGTTTCTGTATTCCGTTTTGGTAGTTTATTGTGTTAAATTTCATGTTTTTCCCGAAAAGGCGCCATCTGGTGGACATTTTGGAACTAATTTTTTTTTTTTCGAAATTCCGTGACCGCGTCTCGTGTATAGCCCATATACAAAATTTCGTAGCATTCCGTTCACCCTGTAGGATGCCGTTTATAGGGGAAGTTTAATTATAACCACCCGGTATATATATATATATATATATATATATATATATATATATATATATATATATATATATATATATATATACACCTAAGAGCCGACGTTGCTCCCCCCAAAACTCGGGACTGGAGTCGCCCCTGCTTCAGACATTACTCAAGCCCATGCCACGTCGTGTTCCGGCACATTCGCGTGCTCGTGGGGGGCCCTATATGATATTAGGCAGGTGTACCAGTTTTTTTGGCTCTTCTCTCTGTGTGTGTGTGTCTATGTATGTATGTATGTATGTATGTATGTATGTATGTATATATATGTATATATATATATATATATATATATATATATATATATATATATATATATATATATATATATATATATATATATAGTTATTTATTTATTTGCAGAGATATTTTAAGTACAGCACGATTTCGGCTATCTTCAATAAATTTATTGCAGTGATTTCAGCATTGAAATATTAAATGTTATTAAGTTCTGTTATCCTCCATTGAAATTTTGCCCCAGGTTAGCTTTAAATAATTAATAAGGTTTTTTAAACTATTTTATTTATAAAGCCCTAATAGGTTCTACACGTAAGATCCTCATCCAGAATAGAACCAGTTTAAAAAATGATGCAAGACCCCTGCGCCCACCTGAAAATTCCTTAGGAAAACACAACTAAAAATAACTCCCCACCCCTTCTTTGGGCCCCTATAAACTCTCTTCATTTTCAAAGATAACTTCTGCTCCTCACACTAGTATCACGGCTTTGTTAGGAGCTCGTACTGGCGGAATTCCGAAAAACATTCAAGAATGAGGACGGACGTACACACAGTTTACTGGGTTTCCTGTTTCAGATAAATGAGAAGGAACAGCAGAGAGGCCATCTAGCCCAGATAGAGTTCGTGAGATATCCACTCACTAAACCACAGCAGCACTGCGTAAGTCGATGAAAGGATAAACAGGAATAACAGATAAAAACAAGAACATAAATTTAGACACGTACTACCAGCACTAAAATGGCAAAATCGAGACTAATATAAAAAGTAAAGGTAATCTACTTTTAAGCAAATAAATATGAGGTTATTTGCTCCTGAAATGGCAGATGTGATATTCTGCAGTTAGAATAGTAACTAAAACAAGTGAAAGGATTTTACCACTGAAATGAGACTGCAGTAACCATAGTAACTAAAACAAGAACGGTATTTTGCTACTATAATGGTAACAGTGAGAATAAGCATAAACTAAAGTAACATGAATAACAGATAAAATAAGAACATAAATTTAGACACGTACTACCAAAACTAAAATGGCAAAAGCGAGACTATTAAAAAGTAATCTATTTTTAAGCAAATAAATATGAGGTTATCTCCTCCTGAAATGGCAGATGCGAGACTCTGCAGCTAGTATAGTAAAACTAAAACAAGTAAAAGCATTTTGCTACTGAAGTGAGACTGCAGTAACCATAGTAACTAAAACACGAACGGTATTTTGTTACCATAATGGTAAAAGTGAGAATAAACATAAACTAAAGTAATTAAAACAACTTGACAAGTATTCATCTATCCCGCCTGACATTGTTCAGCGAGATACGAAGAATAAAACAATCAGATCTCTCAGATAACGCTTTAATTAATAGCAAGTAAAACAATCCTTTAAATACTGGATTATTCAGAAAACGTACACGCATATTCCTTTTATAATCACGGTTAAGGTTGGCTGATTAATATTGGGTGTGACGGGTGATTTAGTATAAACAAATAACCCCGTTAAATGTATGGAATCAGTTTATAAGTATGCACCCTGAATTGTCAGTAACGCGGATGAACTGAAAAGTTTAGTTAAATTATCAAATATTCTTTTAGAATCAAGCTTACGAGCTTTATACGCGATTGACTGGGTGAACCAACGTGAGTTGCAAATGATTTAGCTCAACCTAATAAGGCCGTCCGCACACGGAGCAACTCAAAAGAAACTGATAACCGACTACAATCACAAACCAGTCCGTGATGAGTCGTAACCTATGTAATTGAATGAAGCCACGCACACGGCGCAACTGGTTACAAACCCGTCAGCAACACGTTTGTAATCAGTCGCAGGCAACTCAACGTGTCGAGTCGCTAGCAACTTCAGTCGCCAGTTTCCCTTGCGTTGTGAGTGTTATTACACAATCTATGTTACAGCCGCTCCTTTGGCAAGCTGACAAATGACGTACACGAGTCACGTGACTTCTGCCTAGCGATGAAATGAAATTCTAACTTTTTTTGTTGTATGGAATATGTGCGCCCATATATACAGTCCATTTTTAAACGATTGATCAAAGACAATCTATTGTGACGATTTTTTAAAATAAATTAATTTCTGATAATAATTTAACTAAAAATAATGCCCGGAATAATGATGTTCTTCCTTCCATGACAGGCCGCAAACCATTGATTTGAATCACTTTTGAGTCGGCCCGTGTGCGGAGCCGCATCACTAACGAGTTTGCAACCGATAAGCAATTTCAGTCGCTAACCAGTTCAGTTTCCTTTGGAGTCGCTCCGTGTGCGGACGGCCTAACTCTCACAAATTGTA
The DNA here is from genome assembly GCA_907164885.2 of Dolomedes plantarius. NCBI lineage: Eukaryota > Metazoa > Arthropoda > Arachnida > Araneae > Dolomedidae > Dolomedes > Dolomedes plantarius. Next base: position 99,252,868 of record OU015499.1, on the reverse strand, counting down.
TGCAAACCTCCATGAAAGTAAGTTCCGTGAAATACCAAAGACAAGGATGAATTGAAAGGTTTAGCTAATTTATCCCAAATTAAACATTCTTTTCTGTGTAATATCGAAATTAGCTCATATGCTTTATTCCAAGAATAGAGAGCGGGAGATCAAACAAGTGCGACAGGTGATTTAGTACCAACTAATAGCACTCTTAAATGTATGAAAACCTATAAAATTATGCTCTCTGAATTGTCAATAACACGTATGAATCGAAAGGATTAGCTAATTTATCCCAAACCAAACATTCTTTTCTGTGTAATATCGAAACTGGCTGACATGCTTATATGTCCCGCGAACAAGGCGTGGGGGATCAAACAAATGCGACAGGCGATTTAGTGCCAACTAATAACACTTTTAAATGTATGCAAACCTATACCTCCCTGAATTGTCAAAAACACGGATGATATGAAAAGTTCAGTTAAATTATAACAATTTTAACATGTTTTTTGGTGCAGCATCGAAACTAGCTTACATGCTTTATACGCTAGGTTGTAGGTGAGTCAACACAGTGACGGGTGATATAATACAAAACTCTTTATACTGTTAAATGTGCGCAAACCTACCTGGTGATATTTTCTAACAAACTAACCAAAATGCAAAATATTGGTGAAATGTAACACACATTCTATCTACCTAGTTGGATGCTTCATTGTATCAAGAAACTGGCAGAAGAGGACAGATTGATTGTCTAAAGCAGTGGTTCCCAACCTTTTTCAGCTGGCGACCCACCTTTCCTTATCGTAATACCTCCACGGTCCATCGGTCCATGGTGGAGTAAAAATCCTTATTTGTATCGTATCCCTTATGTATATATAATTTACCATCAAATATATATATATATATATATATATATATATATATATATATATATATATATGCTTTTTGAAGATACAGATTGATTATTGATAAACAATTTGTGTTCTGATTTGAAGATGGTTGACAAAATATAAGCACTTTGTAGCAAAACAGTTATTTATTTAACAATAGATATACGCTTGCAATATATGCAACAAGTGGTTTCATACTCACTAACAAGTGTTCCTAGGTGAAGATAAAAAATACAATTATAAAAGTACACAAAGGCCATTTTAATAGTTTTAGGATCGAGTCGCAACCCACCTGAAACCCTTCCGCGACCCACTAGTGGGTCGCGACCCACCGGTTGAGAACCGCTGGTCTAAAGGAAAAATGCTTGACGACTCATGACCTGAAATAGCGTGTGCCCAAAATCTTGTGATCTGTTCGTAAATATTGATATTTAAGGAAACAAGGACACATCAACTCCCTATTAGAAAATGAAAACATGTTTTCGGTTTCAAGATGCTCACTTATAAGAGGCTGCACGTGACAAAACACGAATAGACAATAGGCAACTTATCGATTATGTTGTAATCGTGCATATCAGAATCGTTACGAAGTTTTTAAAAGCAAAGATGTAAACAACTTTTCGAACGAGACCTGGAAACACGAGATGAGATGAGATGTTTTTGGCTCGACAGCATGCATACGACGCAATCTGCGCACACTTCAAACAATGAAATTACCTACTTCTCAAGCATATCACAAAACCGGCGGAAATCGAGTGTTGCTTCAGGCAACAATGAATTTCGTACTTTTTTAGACCAAAAATTTTTTTTCAGCTACGAAGCTAGAAGGCGACACTACAGGTCGACAAATAGCCAAACTACAGAAATTCCAACGAATTTTAAAAGATTATAAAAAAAATTAAAAAACCAACTTAAAAAAAAACCTTAATTTGGGATACACAAAGGAGAATGAACAGGGTTTCCACTCTATTTCAAATCCAAAAGCTAAGTGCTAATTAAGAACTTTAGAGTTCCTCTTTTTATGGTAATTTTAAAGGCGTAGCTAAAGATCTATTTATTTCTATCTTCTTCCGAAGAAAAACAACGTTCCATCTGATGACATCATAAATATGATTTTTAATTCAGTTTACCTGATAACCATACACGAGTAATATGATTTACTTTTTAAACACTAATAGAGGCGATAAGGAACACATAAGACAGAAGAGATATGCCAAAGACAATCGTACTTAAACAACACTAGTTGGTACTCGTCAAAACATGACGGCTAGATAGTAAATAAATGTACTAATACACAAATTATACTCAACAAATCATTTCCAAATGTTGAAAATCATAATAATGCGCAGAAAAAAATTAATGTGTTTAAGGGGCATCGTGCTTAGTGAGTTATCTAAAGCCAGATTTTAAAATGTCACTGAGCACGCGCAGAAAGCAATTTTTTAAATTGTAAATTATCACTAATTAAACAGCGCGAAATAAACAATTTCCATCAGGTTTAATCTTATATTTCACAAACATAATTATCATAAAAATAAAAATAGCAGAGAGAGATCAAGAGAGACGTCTCGGAATAAACGTGTTTATCATTAAAACACATCACTGAGCATGTGCAGAAATAAATTTTTAATTGTAAATTATCGCTAATTAATAGAAATTGCGGTTACAAAAACCAAATTTGACAAATCTACAGATTACAATCTTTCTTTTAAGACCAAAATGAAGTAAATCGATGCAGTAGTTTTCTCTCACGGACTGCCCAAAAAGTCGGCTTAGCAATATATAGATAAACTAGTTGGTACCCGTCAACACATGACGGCTAGATAGTAAATAAATGTACTAATACACAAATTATACTCAACACATCATTGCCAAATGTTGAAAATCATAATGCGCAGAAACAAATTAATGTATTTAAACGGCCTCGTGCTTAGTGAGTTTCTAAAGCCATATTTAAGCATGTCACTGAGCATGCGCAGAAAGCATTTTTTTTTTTTTTTCTATTTTAAATTATCGCTAGTTAAAAAGCACGAAATAAACCATTTCCATCAGGTTTAATCTTATATTTCACAAACATAATTATCATAAAATAAAAATGGCAGAGAGAGAGATCTATACATACTCCTCGGAATAAACGTGTTTAGCATTAAAGCATGTCACTGAGCATGCGCAGAAACACTGATTATCTAAAGCCAGATTTAAACATGCCACTGACCATGCGCAGAGAGCAATTTTTAATTCTAAAGTATCACTAATTAATAGAAATTTCAGTTACAAAAACAAAATTTGACAAACCTGCAGATTTTAATCTTTCGTTTAAGACCAAAATGAAGTAAATTGATGCAGTAGTTTTCTCTCGCGGACTGCCCAAAAAGTCGGCTTAGCAACTTAAATATATAGATTCTACTCCAAAAACAAAATCATTGAAAAATACCCCAATACTTAAGTAGAACCCAAGAAGAGTATCATTGGGGTTAATTCAAGGTTCCGCACGTGCCAAATATCAATTCAAATGAAATTTTGACATATATATCGTCCCGACTCGATCGCACACTTCAGAAATATTTCGCAAAGACTTATCAAGATCATTGAAAAATACCCCAGTATTTAAATAGAACCTAAGAAGAGTATCATTAGGACTAATTCAAGGTTCCGCGCGTGTCAAATATCTATTCAAATCAAATTATGACATCTGTATCGTCCTGACTCGATCGCACACTTCAGACATATTTCGCAAAGACTTATCAAGATCTTGGGCTCTTTTAGCTATTTATATATCCCTTATCCATTAACACAATTTTTCGATTGACAGCTATAATCGAGAGTACGTCCATAATATTCCGTAATTTTCAGAAAATTTTTAAATTACGCCGCAAATCTCCCGACATGATTTGATTGCATTGCACTGGAGTACAGAGCTAGAAAATCTTACAATCAATTTTGATCTGCCTTTCAAGGCGCAACCTAAGAACGAGTCTTCACACTAAAAATCGGTAAAGTTAGCGATTTAGTAAAGTGTTCGGTAAAGTTAGCAAAATTCACTCTGTTAATCGCGCAGTTTGTTGCAATTAATAATAATCTTTTATTGGAAGTTTGTCTTCCCCATTAATAAACCAGATGGCACTTCTAAACTTGACAGTATATTGCACGGGTGGCCAAACCGGGGCTCTCTGCTAGAATTTTGGAAACATGTGCCAGAATCAAAATACCTAAAACTGAAACGCGCGGCATGTCCAATAACCGCTTTGTAACAAGTTATAGCTGTGAATCCCTGTATTCTACCTTAAGGCCGATAAAAAAAATATATAAACAACACTTGATGCTGGCAAACAAATGTTTAGCTGAACAGATCTTCAACAACTCAAAATATGCCAGATTTGAATCATTGGGCAAACTAATTAAAAGAAAAATAGTTATTAAAAATTTAGAAATTTTAATCATTCTAACCATTAGAGAATGATCTATTTAATAAAACCATTTGAAAAAACAAAGCTTAAAATTGCTTTCGTATCAAATATAACATTTTCACGTTTTAGGTTCAACTAAATATGTAGACATTCTCAAATGGCTCTTAACAATGTTAATCTTGAACACTCCTGGTATATTGTTTTAAATTTTTTTGGATATGCGCAAGAAAAGGATCACCACCCCTTCCCAAATATTTTCAAAATACAACTATTTTATATTCAGTTCTAATGAATTTAATATAATAAGAAAAACGGAGATATACAAATACTATATACGCAATCCCGTAATCCTAGGACTTACTCAACTACATGTGCTATTCGAAAACAGCTAGCTTTTTTAAATTTCAGATTAAAGCGGCGATATATTCAGATATCAATTCTGCTATAGCTACAAAACTCTGGACAAGCCCACCATTTGCAGACCGTACACCAATAATATTATTATACGAAACAACCGCAAGGTAATTCCTTTTTCTTCTGACGTCATTGTTGTCCTTGATTTGATTCGTACCTTCATGCCGCTCACGAAGAAATAAACTCATGATAACAGGACTCTTTCGCATAAATATGTATCAGGAAATTATGTTACGAGATAGGGATGAAATTTTGGTCACCCCCCCCCCCCGTTAATTAGTAAGATAGGGAAATCTGAACAATCACAGAATTAATTATAACGGCACATGGTTTTTATTTATTTTTAATTTAAAAATTTTTTTTTTAAGATATTGGGTTCGATAAAATATGAGATCACTACTAACAAACGAACTATTTATTCATTTTAAATGGCAGACGATTTCTTACGACAACGATCTCTCTTCTTTTTTTTCATCATAAACATTATTTTAATCACCTAGCAACAGCGGTCTATTTGTTTCCAGATAGAAAAGACATTTTTAAAAAAAAGATTTATTTCGAAGTATGCATATTTTAGATACAATGACTCTGTAAGCCGAGTTGGCATGCATCGCTACTTCGCATTCTAATCATATTCATTGAGAAAATTACATTGCAATGGGAGAAAAAAAATTAAATTCAGGTAGTCTCTTCTAACGAAACTACCGCGGGTTATTAACGTAGGATTACTTATCGTTGTTTACCTCTTTTGTATATATGTCAAAATTTTGATGCATTTTACTACTTCTCTGTTTAACAGTTTACTGCTTGCCCAAGCGATGCAGACTGGGTTTAGCGCTCTGCTAATATTATAACTCGCGACGACGGAGGGCTTTAGCGTCTGAAATTTTGCTTTCCGGAGGACCGTTATGGAGGAACGTAATCCTACGTTAAAAAATCCTGTAGTAATGGACCCTCTACTTCCACGTATTTCAGCATTTGCGTGTTTGCCATCAATAATTAAATATGAATTTCTTTTGAAAGTTTTGCAGCCTTCTGCTACATATTTAATTTTATAAAACAGTACGAACTGGTATCGCACCGGAGTGCTTTAGTTTTTGTAATTTTACTGCGATTTAAACACTGTATATCGCATTAATCACGTAGCCAGAAGGGGGGGGGGAATCTTTCAGGGCTAAAAGGTCCGTTTTTCGTAACACAAGTGTGACAATATAATATAAAATACCAAAATTTCTGGTGGGGGAAACTTGAGCCCCTTCCCCTTTGCCTATGTCGGTGCTGCGCATGCTCTGCATCATGTATCATACGTGTCCAGTATTACCTCTCACTCAATGTACGTATTAACCTACAATGCAATTTAAAATTTTTAAAACTGTATTACTTCAGTGCAATGAGCTATTTAACTTTTGAGTGTGAGCTTAATATGACGAATATGCGACCAATTTAAGGCTGCTGGGTAGAAGCCGTAGTGGATTCGCTCAGCTCAGTGTTAACCCGTGGAGAAAATTTCTCCAAGGATTGTCGACTTGGATTTAAAGATTTTTTTTTTTTAACTGTACTCAGTTATAGAGAATTTTTTTTTTACTTGGATATCTTTCATTCGTTAAAAGAAACGCAAATATTTTAAAATTTCAATTTTTGTGGGGTTGAAAATGTGGTACACTGTGTTTTAAACACAGAATTTTCTTGGGTGGACGAAATTTCTAAAATGAGTAAGTGAATAGCGTTACTTTCGCTTTCCAATATTTTGAACCATGTCACCATATATTTAAAATTTAAAAGTCAGTAAGAATATTTTTTTTTCGCTTTATAATGAAAAAAAATTATGTTCATCATTTATTCTGAAACCGTTTGGAATTCAATATTAGAAGGCTCACAGGCTTGCTATACATTCTGGTACCCACAGTTTAAAGTTGATTCTGAACAGCCACCAACACCTATGAAAACCGCAGGACTGGAATTAGCAGACTCATATTACAGAAAGCCTATTAAATATACACGCGGATTACCTCTTTTTTGGAACCCCCCCCCCCCCGTCCCTTACAAGAGGTATAATTACAAGATAAAACGAACTTCTTATATACCATGTTTTTAAATTTTCTGTTGAATCATATAAACTTGACAATTCTATGTATTAATTAATACTTTTTAAAAAAATTTTTTGATGAATTATCTCATCAACTTGAAAGAAAATGAAGTTAATTGGAAGTTAACTTGCGTTTAACTTTTCGTTCCCGTCCCGGCCGATAGATGGCTGCACCATTCTACAAAACAAAATTTAACTAAAAATGAATTCAAATCTGCTTAAAGATGGCTAAAAAGTATCAAAAGAATGCATTGCCATCGTGTTCTGAGCTATTCTAAAAGTTTCAAATGTCTAGCTAGTCGGGAAGTTAATTATTATGTCGGAAGTTAATTAAAAATCGATTGCAAGATTTGTACTGGACAAACACACAAACAAACAAATAAACAAACAAGAAAGCGAGTTAATAAAAACACGGTAAAAAGTCAAACGAGATGACCGTGAGCTAAATTTGATCTACAAAGAACAGGTGAAATCATAATTTATATAATCTTGATTTACAAAATCCAGATAACTGACTCAAAGCTCGATTTTAATTACGACCCATGGCTTTCTTTTCGGATACTACTAAATCTTTTTCAAACTTTTTCTTGCAACGGCACCCAGAATAAGTTTCGGGAACATAATGGTTAAATAAAAGTAGAGCCGGGCTAAACTTTAGATTAAGATGATAAAGACTAACAGGGCACTTTACTGCTTCCAGGCAACCGTGCACATCCGGTAAGCAAAACGCGTTTGAAGACAGCAAACGGATCTTTCTTCTACTCTCAGTTGGAAACCGTCCAAAAGCTGTCTCCGAAAACAAAATATTTTCTACCATACGTTTAGGAAACACTTGCAAGTGTTCCCGGTCAGAAAAAATAATTTTCGGTAGGAGAGTGTGGCAATCAAAGGAAAATATGGAAGAAAAAAAAAATCGTACATTGAGGCTAATGCAGCGAAACTTCTCTGGCCGGCCACACCTCCAAACGGCCATATTTTGTTCAGAACCTAGTAAAGATTCCATAGTGCCAATGTTATGGCAGAAACCCCCTTCCCACGGCCAGTTCTTTTCGGAACCATTACTGGCCACCAAAGAGAAATTTCACTGGATGTATGTGAAACTTCCCTAGCCGGGCATCCCTCAAAACGGCCACTATTTTTCGGAACCATGACTGGCTACCATAGAGAAGTTTCACAATATATATATATATATATATATATATATATATATATATATATATATATATACACATACACACACACACACACACAGTCGACCAAAGGTTTTGTTCGCTATATCCGAACCATTGAGAAAAATGTTAAGAGTTCACAAAATGTATAACTCATTAGTTGCTATGTGTATTCAATAATGATGCATTAAAAAATGATAAAATCTATTAAAAATGATCATTGATGAATTAAACTGACAAAAATCGATTACATTAAACTGACACAATACGAATTAAATTAACTAAAATTGAAGAAAAATTGAAAATTCATTCTACCTTCAATTGTTGCTCACTGTTTCAATATAGAAATAATCGGTAATCTTCTGCTGACGTGATGCCGATTTCAAAAATTTTTTATGAATTTCTTTGTCCAATACATGAAATGACTCCAACACTCTTCCTTCCACTGTTTGTGTAGACAAACACTTATTAATTACAAGAATCGCTGCTGTAGCACCTGAGATGGTGGGAATTTCGTCATTTATGTGCTCCTATTCATCAGCCATCAGATGCAGAATCTTCGATTTCAGAATGATTCATTTTAATTTCTTCCAAAATATCTTCACCAGTCGGATTTTCACATGTAATGACTTCATCATCACATGTGTCGAACAATTGCATGTCACAATCCGAGAATGATGAAATTTTGTGCTTTTCTATCCACATCGCGATAGATAAATCTTCATCATCTTCTTCAACATTCTTAAAAAGTTTAATAATAAAAAAGAATTCAGTAGTCGACTGAAAAAAGGTTCCTTATAGCCGATTCTTAAGATTTCGGAAGTTCGCTATAAAAGGATAAATTAGCATTAAATACAATAGGAAAACGGCGGAACCAAAATTTTCGCTCGTTATAAGACATTCGCCTATAATACACTGCAGTTTTGCTGGTCATTTTATTATGGGAGGGCACCCTATAGGCGGACCACCATTACCCCCAATGAAGGGACGACACGAACAGAAGCATTTTAGTGGTGCGATGCCGGGATTCGATCCGAGCACACTCAGCACTGAGAGCACAGGCCTATATATGTGTGTGTGTGTGTGTGCAAGCAACATTTTTTTGATTTTCGAAGGATGAAGCTAGCTGATTGCAAAAGAGCGCATAGAGATGCCAAGTAGCCACAGAGAATAAAAAATCAGTAAATTACATTAATAAAATTAGTTCCGTTCGTTGGATACCACTTAATATTGTTTCACAAACACGACAAGTTTTTTTTTTCTTCTCACTACAAAGAAAGTTATGCGGGTTGCCTTGGGCAACAACACGTAGAGATGAAGGAAAAGTTACAGTTAGAAATAACGAAGAAAGATGAAAAAGGATAAAAATAGGACTGAGAAGTCGGTGTTCCACGTGTCATCTCGACCAGAAATTCTCAGGAATGAAATGAGGACAAAATTTTTTTAACCTCAATACAAGTAGGAAATTTTAGCAACTGTACTGGACGTAACAGAGTGGATTAATCGTTATCTGTGGTTGAACTAACAATTTTTGCTGGGATTTGACTATGATGCCATATAGTAGTCTACTGGATTCGCTCAGCTACATGTTAACCTACAAAGAAAATTTTTTCCTATGATTGTGGAATTGAAACATTTTTTAAATAACGTACTCCGTAATAGAGAAAGAAATTTTTGACTGCTATCTCATTCATTTTAGAAATATCGTCGACGAAAGAAAATTATAAGCGTTTAAAACATAGTGCAACACATTTTCACCCAAAATAATTCGAATTTTAAAATATTATTTGAAATTCTTTCTAAAATGTAAAAGATAACCGAGTCGAAAATTTCTTTTCCTATTACGGAATAGAATCTTTTAAAAAAAAATCTTACAATTCAAGTCGAATTCAATCATCGGAGAAAATTTACTCTTACAATTCAAGTCGACAGTAATCGGAACATTTTTTTCTCTTACAATTCAAGTCAACAATCATCGGAAAAAAATTTCTATTACAATTTAAGTCGACAATCATTGGAATAATTCTCTTTCAATTCAAGTCGACAATCATCAGAAAATTTTTTCTCTTACAACTCAAGTCAACAACAATCTGATTTTTTTTTCCTCCATAATGTTAACATCGAGCTGAGCGAATGCAACAGGGCTACTAACCAGCAGGCTTAAATATTTTGAAATGTTTGTGTGTTAATGATGAAATTCAGGGAGTCTTTACGTCAAATATAGTTCTTTACTATTTAGAGCCTTTAACTATGAAAATTTTATTTTTTCATGGCTTTGCTCATAATAAAATGTTAAGAATAACACCCTCGAACCGCATCAACGTTTGCTTCATATCAAATCAGATACGTTTCATTCCATCTGTTATTCAACAGACCAAAAAATATCACACAAACGTCACAGCAAAGTATTGGCTTAATATAATTTCATGGATTTAATGGGTGTCTTGCGAATTTCTCTTAACATAACTGCAAAGCAATTATACGAATCCGAGAGAGCGAATTGAACTAACGACGAAAACTCTTCTTTCTCCCCACGATCTATTAACAGAAACTCTATGAATAGAACGTATTTCAGTTTGAAAATCCCCTCCTCCCCCCAATCCCATCAACTTTAAAATTAAGACTAGAGTCGCTATGTAAATTAAATTTTCAATCTATTATCATACAGAAACATTAGTTCAATAAATGTCATTAAAAAAAAAAGTCAAATTCTAGCTAAAACGTGTTTCCCAATAATCTCCATTTGGCGACAAGTGGTATGACCTCCATCATTCTATCTAAAGGTACATGTCTTGGAATGTCGAGGTTTTCCTATACGTGTCATTATATTTGAGTTAGACGGAAATATGAGTCCAAGATAACTTCACACGTTACTAGAATATCACTTATCAGACACAGGTTGAGGCAAACAATACGGATTTTACAACTTAATCTAAACGCGTGGTTCTCAAATTTTCAAGTATCACAAATGGCAACAGCGCTAAGGCATGGTAATAAAAACTCTGGATTTTAATTTATATACGAAATACAAATTATAAAGAAAAATATCGGTTCGAGATTTTAAAACACACACCAAGGTGTTGTAATTTTTTTTTCTTCAACCTGTTAAACGCTACCAAAGCATTGCTATATTACTTGTTTTAGGGGAAATTTAAGCGAAAACTATGGTTGTAAGCGTTAGGGCCTGTTCACATAGGAGTCCGTTGCGTTGCGTTGCGTTGCGTTAAGGAAAAGATGACGTTGAGACGAAAATAAACCAATTATAGGCCTCCAAACGATTAGCAATGAAATTTTTAACGCCTTTGATTGGTTTATTTTCGTTTCAACGTCATCTTTTCCTTAACGCAACGCAACGGACTCCTATGTGAACAGGCCCTTACTCGCATCGAAAAATGTTTAACCAGTCACTCGGAGCTCTATGATTGGTTTAAAATTTTTCGATGAGAGTTTGTTAGGAGGTCTGAGATTGGTTAAAAAAATTTCAATGCGAGTGACGCTGACGCACTCAATGAGAACAAATCCTTAGGGCCTGTTCACATCGAATCAGTCAATTTTAAACCAATCACCGACCTTCACAATTTCGTGGCTAATCGTTTGGAGGTTTGTAATAGGTTAAATACATTTCAATACGAATAACGCTAACACTGACGGATTCTTTGTGAACAGGCCCTTATTGCTTTTCTGCACGTAAAGCTACTTTTTGGGGGATACAGGATAAGAGAACTACTTGAAAACTTCGCCGCCGGAATTCTTAAAGTAAAACAACCCCTTTTCTAAACGATGGTGTTGTTTTCAATGGCTTTCTCACACAAACTCTACAGGTGAATAAACATCCGTATTTTTTTTCACAGATGGCCATAAAATGACGTATCATTAACACTTTATTCAACAAGTGACGGCACGAAACAGAACGATAACAAATCATGGGTAATGAACAAAGTTAAAGTTACTTTGCGGAAAATAACAAAAGAACTTTTGGGACAATCGAGGCGGAACGACAACATATAATGCGTGGTGCGCATATCGAATAAAAACGTCAAGAGGTGAATAACAAAGGCATTGAAAATTAAGAGCTTATGGTCCTCCAGAAAAGCATACGTAGTATCTCATTTTATTGTTTAAATGGCGATTTATTTCGAGATAACAGCTCCAGATGGCATAAACAAAACTATTCACAAAACTGCTTACTCAGCAAAAAATCTCATCAAAAATTACAAAATCTCAAATCTCTATAGCTGGCAGAGAAGGGTTTGCAAATACCAAAAGTTAGTTGCTGTAAAGAACTAAATCTTACGACGAACAGAATATCTGTTTCTCAAGAAGATAATCGCATCACCATGGCAACGATGGAAAACAAATGATTTTGAGATAATGAGGGAAAATAAATCATTTGCTCTTTGCTCCAGCACACGGAGGAAAATAAACGAAACAGCTGTTACTCCACATCTAAAGTCGTCAACACCAGTAATTGATTGGGGGTACATCTGCGAAACTTTTTGTCAATAGACATGCAATACGCGAAGTAATTAGTCGGTATTTTAGAACGAAGATAAAACCCATTTACTTTAAGAAGAAATAAAAAATCATATTTATTCAAGAGTTAGAAAATTTGAAAGCTGAGTAACATATTTAATTGAAACGAGGACAGCTGAGTTCCAGTGGCGCACCCAGGGGGGGGGGGCTGCCCCCCCCCCCCACAGTAGAAGAAATTGCATTATGAATATTGATTTTGCATTATAAATATTTTTATCCGTCCATCTCCCCCCTCCCCCAAGAAAAAATCCTGGGTGCGCCACTGCTGAGTTCTAATGCATCTCTTACCAGAAACTCCGGCAGTGAATATCATGATTAAGAGACGTTTTAACAACGTTCCAGTAGTTCCAATGGAAATTTCAACGCAAAACATCGCATTTCACTGGCTTTAAAATACGACCGTACAAGGGTAGCCAAAAACAAAAATTGCACATTTTGATCAGTTACATAATTCAACATAAATCAAAAGCTCTTATTTTTCAATCTATTTTCTGAGCGAACCAAAAACTTGAAAATCTAACGCAGCCAAAATGTCTCGAAAATATGATCTGCGCATAGGCACTGGCCATAGGCCAAAAGGAAAAAGGATGGCAAATGCTCAAGTATTTTTGGGAATGCAGCAAATCAACCGAAAATGTAGCGGTGAAATATAATTTTACTTGAGATCAGAGAATTTGCTTTTCAAAATAATAAGGGAAATTAATTATTATTCTTGAATTACCAATAATGTTTACATTGAAATATTACATTATCTTAAAACAAATCCTTATTTCCGTGTTATGTTGAAATAGCTAGCTTTCTTCATAATTTATTGTTAGTGTGCGACCTAACGGATGTTGGGTGGTCTAATACACGTATACGAACAATACTATATATATATATATATATATATATATATATATATATATATATATATATATATATACACACACACACAGTGTAATCTCGATCTATCGTTTTTCAAGGGACCGATTGAAATGAACGATAAATGCGGGAAAAAGATGCGGAAACAAAGCAATATGATCGTTGGGACTGGATAAAATGAACGACACATACGGAAAAACGATGGTTGCGAAAACGATAGATCGAGATTCCACGGTGTATATATATATATACACAGTGGAATCTCGATCTATCGTTTTTCAAGGGACCGATTGAAATGAACGATAAATGCGGGAAAACGATAGATGCGGAAACATAACAAAGCAATATGATCGTTGGGACTAGATACTGTCCGACCACAGAACGAAGAACCACGGTTGGCATAGTGCCAAGACGATTCTATTCACCTTGTAGGTAAGGCTGCTGAGGAAGGAGGGGGAAAAGTCTCGTATTCTCTCGACATTCTTTAGAATTGGTTACTAACTGCATTTGCTTGCTTTTTCCTCGTCTGTTATTTTGATTATTATATTAAAATTAATGGATCCTTTACCCAACACAACTGCTAGGAATAAGCCGTTCCGTAGTGATTGTAAACGCATAATACACAATGTAATTAAATTGTGTGATAAAGAAGAAGGAAATGTGAAATGACCGAGATATCAATGTCCAGTGTAAAAAGAATACGCAGAGAAGAAAAGGGTGAAGAAACTCCAAAATTTGAATCTCCGAGGAAACGTCAGGAAAAAAGAACCACCGAAAACGTAGCTTTAGATAATTTTGATTGCGATGTAATTCGAAGAACAATTCATGAATTTTATGCTGTCCATAAAATAGTACCAACAATTCAATAGTATCAACAATAGCTCTCATGTTGTTTCATTAGAAAATATGTATTGGAAAAGGGATGGTGTGATTGAAGATTTGGTTGATCCTCTGCAAATAGATATTTCAGACACGGACAGTGATTCGGATATTTCATCAGATGAATATTAGATTTTTCATTCATTTTATTTGATAGTTTTTGATACAAAAATTAAAAAAAAAATTTTTTTACCGATCACTGATGTATTTTTTCTGCAGCTCTTATAAATATCACAGTGAATGTAAATATACATTTTTTAAATTAATTTAATTTACAATAAAATGCATTTTTTAAATCTAGATTTTTTAATTATCATAGAAGACTGAAATTATAAATTTGCATCTCATATTCACACTTCGATTATTTATAAAATTATGAGAAAGATCTTAAATTCATTTTAAATTTTTTATTGCTAATCACAAAAGATTGAAATTTTTGAGTGTATATCCTAATTATTTCTGCAAATTGTAAAACTGTGAATCAAATATATTATTTTTATTGCATTTTATATATATATATTATATATATATATATTTATATTATTACAATATATCACTTAAAAATGGAATTTTTCAAACCCTCATTTTAATATGTTTTTCGGTTTTTATTTATACATTCAATCAAAAGAAAAATTCTGAAAAAGAAAGTTGGTTGAAAACATTCTTTCGCAGTTCTTAAACAACACACCCGAAAAATCCACTCCTATAACACTCCTATTTTTTAAATAGATTTGCTTCTTTCTTTTTATTATTTGAAAGTATTATTCACATATTCGATCAAAATAAAGTTTTAAAATAACTTTAAAATTGCGGACAAAAAGCAGTCTGAAATACATTCCGTATTTCATAAACAAACACATCCGAAAATATGACGTTTTCCCCTATTTTCTAAGTAGACTAGCTTTTCTCGCGCATGCGTAATAGCTTCCAGGGACCTCGCTTCTGTGGTCGGACTGTAAAATGAACGACACATACGAAAAAGCGATGGATCCGAAAACGATCGATCGAGATTCCACTGTATGTATATTATATATATATATATATATATATATATATATATATATATATATATATATATATATATATATATTATATATATATATATTATATATAGATATATATATATATATATATATATATATATATATATATATATATATATATATATTGTTTCAATACGAAGAATGAGCATACGTTTTTCATCATCGGCTAACCCAGTCAACAAGAAAGCATTTGCAGCTATTCAATCGCTTCGTCAAATAGCTCCACAAATCGATTCAGCAATTTTTTTTTTCGTCGTTAAAAACAAGCACGGAATAGAGCTTTCGTATCTGCAAATATTGGCGCTTACAGAATGTATCTTCCGGCTCAGTAACAGATTATTAAATACTTGAAAGCAACCGAGTAAAATAAAAAATATTGCAGGTGCAGACTGAGGAAGGGTACATAATTGAACAATAAATGGCTAGTATCCAAGCGATCGTGACTTTGCTTTCATTACCTGGTGTCAATTTCTTGGGTAGAAGGAGGGGATGGAAAAGAGAGTTAATTGCATTTTATACTACAATGCTAAAATTACCTTCTTGCTGGAGAATTATTCATAGAGGCGGCTTCAATTTGTAACCTGAATCTAGATTAAGTCATTCCTCTTCAAACATATGTAATAAAATTTAATCATTATCCATTAGGCTTAACACAATAGATGAGTACACAAGAAAAAAAATGTTTAATTTACTAATACAGTAACCACCGCTTATAGTGATCAGTGGTTATAAGAATCAACCGTTTATAAGAATCAATATCGCGAAAACAAAAACAAATGTATTATTTCCATGTTAAAATTTTCGCTTTAAAGAATCAAACCACCGGTTTTAAGAATCAGTTTACACTCTTAGCTTTCCTTTCACTTTTCCAAAAAAGCCACTTAAACCCTCAAAAGGCACGAAGTTCTTTCTTTTTTTTAAGAAAGATTGATAAGATGTGGATGGAATATAGTCGTAGAATTCACCCCTTTCTTTGTTAGACATAACATAAGTTTCCCCTTAAACGCTTTAGCACAACACTGTCTTATTAGCTTGACCCAGGGGCATCTTTACCCGTCGGGGTCCGATTTCACTTTTCTCCACTGACAAACAAAAATAGGGACTCTTTTTTTCCCACCTTCCACATCCCGATTGCGGCTTCCTGGACACTGAAACACATAAATCTTCGGCGAAGTGTCCACTATCACTTAGGCAAACGTGACATTAGTAGATTCAGCACGTTATCAAACCGTGAAACGTAAGCTAGAAGGTGAATCTTCGTCTGAGACTATAATCATGTGTATTTACTTATAGGTCTAGAAATTAAGTTGCATTTTTAAATTATAAAAATAATTTTATTAAAAGATAATTAACGTAAATTAAAGAGAATTTTAAGGTAAATTATCTAATATATGTATATATAGGTGTGTGTGTGTGCCTGTCCAAAAACCTAAATTTTGGCTATAAGAATCAAAACAGTAATAACAAACGTGATTCTTATAAGCGGAAATCACTGTATCTCATTAACGGTAACCACTACATAAGCAAACAAAACAAAGTTCAGTGTTTCTAATGAGATATTACAAATAATATCCCTGAGGCTATTCATTCACTGGGCTGCCGGGGAAAAAAAATAGTGGAATCGAGTTAGAAACAATGACATTTCCATTTCAACCAACAAAACCGATCGAAGAATGAAACTCCTTCCCGTTGCTAATCCAAGGAAACCAATCTATCTTAACAAAATATGTATCCACCTGCAGAAGATCACAAGTGTGGGTGAACTGGGAAGAAACAGAGTGGAACTACTGAATGGTGAATTTCCCAAGCTGTGTAAATTTATATAGAAACTGTCAAATACAACCCAGTGCGAGAAAGTCTAAGTAATTCAGATTGCAATAAGTAAAAAACTGAGTAAAGTAATCTGTCGAACAATCCGCAAAATATTGTAAAATTCAATAAAATTAAGATATAAAAGTGGAGTTGTGGTGGTTTCGACTGCAGATAACGATAAATGAATGAGCATATAGAATTTTTTCCTAGGACTCTCACATACAGTATTAAGACTCAATAGCTCATGACTACAAAAAAATTACTTAGCATACAGAACTACAGTTCTCAAAACTCATGTTCGAAATGAGACCAATAAATGTACGTCATTTGCATTTTAAATCTCGTTAAGAGATAAAAAATAATATTCATAATCAAGATTTTAACAAGTTGCAGCTCGAGGTGAAATCCCTTAAAAGCCTCGTAAAAGAGCGTTTTAAGAATTTATAATTCGGAAAAACTTAACTTTTTCATTCCATCGGGGAGATTAAGACGAAACTCAGAGTGCACGAATCGAGTCGAATTGCACGTGTTTTGCACATGTATTATGCGTGATTATTCTTTTTTATCATTCAAATATCTTTTTTTTAAAACATTTCTTCCGTGCAGGTGATAGTTAATTCCAACCATATACTTTCTCTGATCTGCTTTAAACACGTGTCTTATCTATACGCTCTCAAACACAGTATGCCGAAAATTAATGCTTTTCTTCATTACAAAATAATAAAGGCAGTTAGTTAAGTAAAAGAAAAGAAAATTGTTTTTATTTTCAAATTGAAATAACCGCCAAGAATTATTTTTTTAAAATATGATTTTATTACCTAGTAGACACGCGAAGAGAAAGAAAACTTTACTACCAGTAAAATATTGATTTGCATATTTTGACAGAAGAGGCGCACATTCTTATAAAAAAACTTAGTACTAATATTTTAAATGCCTTGCTTTATGGCTTTCGCAGAATACTTTGTTTATAATTTCAGTTTTAGTACCTACCCCCCCCCTCCCCGATAATAATCGTAGTGTATATAAATTTGCAAATAACTCCTTAACCTCCAAAGTAAAAGTTGCTACTAGCTTCGTATTTAGATTTACAAGCCTCCTTCCGGTTGCATAGCATTAATCAAAAATGCATTCGTGATTGGCCCCTAAATTTGCGCCCAATGCATTTGTGATGCCTTTAAAGAGCGTAAGGGCCTGTTCACATTGGAGTCCGGTAGCGAAAGCGTAAAAGGAAAGATGGCGCTGAGACGGAAATAAACCAATCGTAGGCGTTATAAATTTCGTTACTAATCGTTTGGAGGTTTGTCATTGGTTAAATATATTTCAACACTTTAACGCTTTCGCTACCGGACTCCTATGTGAACAGGTCCTAATCCTATCGATAACGGTGAAAAAACGACATCGTGGTGCTCAGACAATTCGTATCTGACATCTACTGGAGCCGCGCTGACGCAAGTGACATTAAGAGTACAGTGCAGTTAAAGTCTACTTTACGCATACGCCCCATAGAGATAATGCATCATTTGTGATTTGCCCGTAGAAACAATCGCAGCATTTGCGATCTGCCCACTGAGACAATCACGTGTAAACCATTTATGATCTGCTCACAGATAATCATATCTAGTCCATTTACATTTGCTCACAGAGGCTATCTCAGGTGATGAATTTTAGGCATCTGGGATATGCCCATAGAAACACACAGATCTCACGCATTTACGATTTATCCAACGAAACAATCGCATCTGATGCACTTGTGATTTCCCATTGAGACAATCTCATCTACTTCATCTGTGACTTGCCCATAGAAACAGTCGTAACCGATGCTTTGCGACCTAAAGGACTATACCTATAAGACCAAATCTAACAGCCATATTTTTTATTATTATCACGGAGTTTGCGAAGCTCTTATGATTTCCGCTATTACTTTTCTCCAATTTAGGAATAAAACTCAATAAACTGAGTCAGTTGATAAACAAACTAATCTACCAGGCTACATACAGGGTTTGGTCAACGCGATCCAGATTTGGCGCTATATATACGTAATGGGAAACTTAGCTTTTTCCCCCCTGAATATACGTATTACTTTACTTCGATACTTCAAAGTCACAAATAATTTATCCCGCTAGACATAATTTTGAATAAAAAGAGAGGTAATCTTGCGCGGTTAAAGACATTAATTATATTTTTTTTCTATTTATAACTCCACACCGATTTTCGTTCGATCCCCTAGCTATTTTACTGACAACGTCAAAATTTCAATCGGTGGTGACGAAGACGCATTCGCAGTTTGTTTATCCATCGCTCCAATTTCGCTGACAAAGCACATTGCACGTCACGCATTGATTTTGGGGACATCGGCAAGGTTTCAAAGACCCCAATCGCATAATATCCCAGTAATACGTGGAATATCGTTCTGCTTTCCTGATGCTCATTTCTCACTTATCTTTACAGATTTCGAACATGGTATGGACATTATCAGTAAATAAATATCAGATAACATACACTTGTTTATTAGTATTTAAGAGAACCCACGAAGAGTCGTTTTTAGTCTCCAAGAAAAAGTACTACTGTCCCGAATATAATTGGAAGCAAACATTGCAATTATGGTTTGGTTTGGTTTGGAGCGCTACGGTCAACTTTTTGCTACACGAGGGCTAATTAGACCGGGACCTACAGTTTAAAGCCGATTCCGAACGGCTACAAACGTCCATGCCAACAGTGGGACTCGAACCCACAGGATCTGAACCGAATGCCAGCGCCCTAGCCATTCGGCCATCGCCCGGCCCATTGCAATTATGAGAACATAATACTAAATCAATCTATTAGAATTAACACCACAGCTAGACGCATTTATTCTAACACATTAGAAAATTATTTAGCTGTAACAATGAATAATATGTCTATATTTAGTTAAATAAGGTATTGGAAGTAATGCCGCGCTAATTTCTTTGCCATCTACCATTTCAAAATTATTATACACATGTGGAATGAAATTGATTTTTATTTTTCTTTGATATCACCAGGAATACATCTAAAGATGACATCTAATAAAACTTACAGAAATATCTGTTTGAATGGATCATCTTTAAACCTTCAACAATAATAGAATTATTAACGTATGTGAATAAAATATTTTTTTAGTTTGGCATTAAGATAGAAATTTATAGATGACTTTTTAGACAGCGGTGAAAGAAAAATATGTTCCAAGCAGATCTATTCAACCCTTAACCATTTTAAATAAAATAATTTGATTATATTTTTGGGCCTCAACAAGTTTAAAGATGATTCTTTTAACACAATGATCTTTAATACGATCTGTAGACACACACACACACACACAAAAAAAAAAAAAAAAAAAAAGGGGGGGGGGAAAAAAACGCAAATCGTGAAATCGCACCCAAGTCAAAAAATAGCCCTAGACTATAACATTCATGATTATTTTTAATAACCGTGAAATAATTAAAATCAGGCACTTTATTATCATTACCACTTTATTTTTAAAATTATATTTAAAACACTGGAAAGTCTACAGCCAAAAAAATCTGGACAGTCTAAAAACGAGAGCCCCTAAAACCTTAGTGACATCTACGAGCTTTGTTAAAACAACTGCTTCTTCCTCCTGATTATAGTAATCGGAAAGAGAAATGACAAAAATGGCAGTAATTTTTCAAACCTCTTTTTCTGAAAGCGACAGGCGATTGCCTGGATGTCCAAAGTGACGGAAAATCTCTCAGCAACACTCCTCAAATCGAATTACGTTCAAGGCGAAAACTCAAGAAGAAAAAAACACACACAAACACAGAAGGTACGATTTGACACTGTTGAGTTAACTGAAGTTTTGCAACGAAACATTCCAGGGGAATTTCAAACAAGATGGATGGCCACCCCAGAGAAGTAATTCATTTCTCTCTGGCTCGCAGATAACTTGTTGGAAGAATAATAGCTGAAAGAAGTTTTAAGAGAGCTCAAAAACAACCTCATTAATTTTTACGGGACAGAATTTCGACATCTTTGGGGCAACAAAAGGGATTTTTGTACTACGGCTACTCCTATCAGTCAAGAGCAGAAGCGGCCTTGGCACTGCGAGAAGTTTTTAAATCTAAGAGTTCACGGCCGATTTTTCCCCCATCCAAAATATAGGACACGTCAAGTTTGCGAATTAGTCCTGATCACACTCAATCACGCTAATCAAGAACGTAACGTTGAAACATACCCGGTTTGGGGGGAAAAAAAAAAAAAAACATGTAAACAACACAACGAGGGGGAAAATGGTGTAGTGCATCATATAAAATATTAATGCATATCTAAAAACTTCCAATTCAGATAACGCAGCTATACTGACGCGCTGATTAACCACTATGGATGCGCTGATTAAACACGACAGATTTTTGAGTAGGAAAAACTTTGAAAAGCCTGCAAGATTAATCTTGATCAACAACTTAGTGCAACTGGATATTCACAATTGTGGGTTCTTGGAGTCTCGTCTAAATTCACGGAGAAAAGTTTCATGAAGCTCGCTTGTATACACACATTTGAAATGGGACGTATCTCCCCCTTCCCCCCTTATACAAACACATACACACCGGAATCCGGATCATTCATGGATTATCCGAACTGTATTAATCAGAAAATGAACGTATGATCTCCAAGCCACCACTACCTATTTGTATTGAGTGTTATTTTTAATTATTTATTTTTTTTTTGGTACATCACTCCATTATAAGTTACATACTGACTCAGATTTTAAGGTCTGATAGTAAGCCCGAACTTGTCGAGGCCCTAAGTTCAGTCTTTTAACCCCTTCGCGCCCATCGTACCCTATACGGTACGGGAAAATTATGCTCTCACCGGCCCATCGATCCGTATTGGGAACTCGTTGCGAACGCTTGTTTCTGCCCATCGTTCCGTATAAGGAACCTAACTTTGGAACGTTTTTTTAGAATTTTTTAATGACACTAGATGGCAATACTATACCGTAATTTTGAATTGTGGAGGTCATATGAGGTCTGAACTTTCAGCCTGTGTTTCTGTTATCGGAATTCCTACAGCTGGGAATGACTCAGGAGTTAATATAAACAAACACACGTGATTGCTTTGTGGAGTAGCAGTAAAGTTAAAGAGCTGATCTCAAAGGCGTGTTTTGTGGGGAGTTTAATGTTTTTGTTTTTTATTGTGACACTGGATTTTAGGACGAATAGGGGGATAGAGAATGGGTTGGTTTTTTTGTTTATCGGTAGTACAGAGGGTGTTATTTCCTCTTTTTATTAGGATTTATTTTCTATTAGTTTCGTTTATTTTCTATTACTAGGGTTTATTTTCTATTAGTTTCGTTTATGCACCCATGGCGAAAAGAGTGAAATATCTTACGGAAAGTGAAATTGCGCGTATGATGAATGAGGAGAGTGATTCGAGTGATATGAATGCAAAATTTGTGGAGTCGGGCTATGCGTAGAAGAGTGCTTTGAGAAGTATCATACTCTGCAAAACTTTTAAAATAACCTGGTTTTTAAGTTTTAAATTTCCTATAGTGTTGAAAGCATTGCATTTAGTATATATTTTTATATTTGTGTATAGTTCTATATTCGTACTTCTATTCTTTTGTAGTTAGAGTATTTGTGTTATTATTTTTATTTAAAAAGTTAAAGTATTTTATTCATATTTTTTTAATATTTTATAAATGTTATTGATATGTAATTAAGCTACCATCATAATATTCTTATTTTCCACGTTTTGAATTAAAATTTTTAATTTGATTGAATTTTTACGATTTATTTGCTGAATTAGGCTTAACATCAAAAACTCTCCGGGCCGGGGGAAACATCTCGTCTGCGAAGAGCGCGGGCTGGTGGGAGCGCGTCGTTGCAGAACATTCTGGGCTTGAAGGGGTTAAGATTGTTATTTGTTTGCCCTTTAACAACATTGTTCTTAAAGTTAACAAAAGAAAAAAAACTTTAATCCTCTCTCGTTAAAAGAAATACATTTATCTATTTCTACTTTCAGAACTTTATCAATTGAAGGGCCCAAAGATTATTTTACAGCTTTGCTCGTCTCATCTCTAATACAGATCTCACTGTACATATTTGTCCCTTGAATTACTCTCTCAAAAGAGGCTCCTTTATAAAAGGAATACAGCGAACTTTAAAAGATGAATAAAACTTCTGCCTCCTAAACTAAACTTAATGTCTTTCAGAATTTTTTTTTCATTATATCAATTAAACGAGACAACTAATATAATATAACTGATACCCAACAATTTTAAGAAGTTTTATGGCACTGCCATTGAAAACCCTACAAGTTCTCGATATTTAAGAAGGAAATCGAAACAATCCATAATTTCCATGCTTAAGTAACTTCATCTCTCCAGAGCCCATTTATAACCGAGCTTTAATAATTAAGACTTATCTAAAAAATTATTCTTTTTTGCAGGAGAGGGTTTTCTGATTTACAATTTTAACGTAGGATTACGTTCCTCCATAGCGGTCCGCAGTAAAGCAAAATTTCAGATGTTAAAACCGTTGTCGCGAGTTATAAATCGAGAGTGGCAGAATATTATTTCTAAAAGGTATTTTTTTAATCCCTTTTTTTTTCCCTTCATACTTAACCAAAATCGATAAATGAGGTACCATTTTAAAGATTAAGATCTCCGCTTCGTGCGATTTTTATTTTACCATTATCAATCGCACTGAACTTTTAAATTTAAAAATCGTTTGCCTTTTTTATTATCATTCTGTGATGTCGATAATGATTAACGCAACGAAAAGGCAATCGATTTCCTGAAACATCACTTTAACTTAGATATGGTTCCGTCCAACTATCCGAGTACACTGGGAAACTCATTTATTGACTTGACATTTACACGACACTTTACCCCCCGATTTTCTGACATGTGTAACTTATTTTTCTTACCATCGACCTATTCTGCACAGGATTGTCACCCATCCTTCTCTTCGTATGATTGTAAAAAAAGAAAAAGAAATAGAGGTAAGCAACGATAAGTAATCCTACGTTAATAACCCACGGTAATTTCGTTAAAAGAGACTACCTGAATTAAATTTTTTTTTGTTACTGCCGTTTGCAGATGATGAAAGTTCATTCATTTTACCAAAGAGAATGAGCTAAAAAGATAGTAACACAAAAATACTGTATCTACGGTCAAAAAGTAAACAATGTAGACCGAACAACCCTTCCTTTATATAAAGGAAAACAAACAAAACATTCACAGTAAACTTAGGCCTCGTTCACATTTCGTCCATTAGCGTCAGCATTATTTGCAACGAAATATTTGCAACTAATCACAGACCTCAGCATCTCCGCGGCTAATCGTTTATAGGTCCGTGACTGGTTGAAAATAATTTCGATGTGAGTAACACTGACGCTGGTGAATGCAATGTGAACTAGGCCTTATCATCTGGAATGTCAAATTAGCCAGCAAAGATCTCCAGAGCGGAAAAGAATAAATACAGGAAAATATAATCACGAATTGTAATAGGATTTTTAGCGCCCCTAACGAATTTTACTAACTCAACCAGGAAACATCATTTTATCGATATTATTTCTTGTGTGTGTGTGCAAGCACAGTTGCAACCAGAAAATGTCCTAATGGCAGGAAAAAGTAGCAACCCCTAAATTCAAATTTGCAAACAGAAATATAAACAAAATCCCACTAAAGTGCGTTCGGACAGAACATAGGGAAAGCAATTTTCTAAGAGTCGTTTATCTATCGCTATGAAAGCAAAAAGCACTGTAGAGTGAATAAATACTCTTGAACTCGCTGCGACAATCACGCAAATATTTGAAAAACAAGACGAAATTCACCTGCTCAAACACAAATAAACGGAGGGGAAGGGACCAACTCCGAGTAACCGCACGCCACGAAAACTGCTCTAATTCGGCCCGCTTAATTAGAACTATTTAAATGCAGGTTTTTTTATTATTATTATTTATTGTATTGTGCTGCGCGTAGCGGTGGCACGCACAGAAACAAGTTATTCTATCGGACGACATTGGAACGGACGCCCGCACGAGGCGAGGCACGTGAATGAATGAATGAGCTTTTTCCTCGTAATCAAATCGTTTAAAGTAAAGAAAAAAAACCGCGCCAAGGAGAATTGGTGAAGTTATTTTTCCCTCCGAACAATTGCTTCGGCGCGGAGATAAAAGCTTCATTTAAGTGATTTATGTAACGACTGTAAATCAAAAGCGATGTCCTGGAGATTACAGTTACATAATAGAACGATAGTGAAAGTCGGATCAACGTGGATAAAGGTTTTTTTTTTGGGGAAGAATCTGAATAAAAGTGGAACTGACTGGTTCTTTTTTTTTTTTTTTAAATGCCAAATGAACAAAATGATCTCTCTCACGGGAACAAACAGAGGGGGAAAGAGATGAATCTCTGCAATCTCACTTTTGTTCACGCGAATCACCAACCACTTAAGAATCAGCACGTGTAGGTAAAGAATTTATTGGCCAATAAAATGGAACTTCTGGTTATCCACTACATAAAAATAACGCACAGGTGTTTGAGGCTTGAGTTCGGTTTTTCAAGTTCAGACCCCGGAAATTTCTAAATTGAGCTCGCTCGAACCAAAATAAATTTTAATTTTGAGTGTGCGCGCGCCGCCCAGGCCTGAAGAACAGTCTCTTGCAGTTTCAGAGCTTAAAAAGGCGCGAAACGTTTTTTTAATAAACAGCATTGAACTTCACATTTCAGAATTAAACTCAAATTCAATATACTTTAGTACCAATTAAAAAAACAAAAAAACAATTCAATATGTCAGTAATAAATGTACTTTTAATACTTTTTTTTTTACAAAGTTTCTTTTGTGTAATATGAATTCATTATGTTTCATTACAGATTTTCGGACTTATTCTATTTCATGATCTCACTACAAGCTGAGCCCCAGCACGTTTGGGGCTCGGGATATCCTTGTTTCAACTCTTAAAAGACGGACCCCCCGCTACAAAACAAAATAAATAAAATCCTTAATATATAGTAAAATAAGAAGAATTCAGTGGTTTTAAAAGAACTAGGAGCAGATATAAAGCTTTTTTTTAAGTGATTTTAGAATCTCAACTAATGCGGGCAATATTCTGTAGGGAACAGTTAAATAATAAAACCGTAGTTAAAGGTCCTATTACAAACTATTTATAATTCCTGTATGGATAAAACTAGTTACGAACGGGCAATCTAGTTTTGTGTAATTCAGTTGACCCCCAAGTTCCAATACGGGAATTTTCCGATTGGTATAATTCTCTAAACGCATAAGCAAATTGATTACTTTTTCTTTTAAAAGCAGACCTTAAAAATCAGTGTGTGTTTGTCTTAAGTATTTTCTAAAAAAACATTTTTTAAAAAGTTTTAAAATTTAGAACGAATAGACAGCAGAATGTTAGCGTCTTATAAAAACGAATAATACTTAATTACAAAAAATATGCATTAACTAATAAATCACAGAAGATTACTAAGGGCTTCTTCACATTGCTTCCGGAGTGATGTGTAGCGTCAGCTTTACTCGCATCGAAACATTTTTAACCAATCTCAGGACTTTAAAACATTTCGTGGTTAACCGTTGGAAGGTCTGTGATTGGTCTCCGCACTGCTGCAGAAGCAATGTGAACAAGGCTTAAGACGTGAACTCCCATTTTAACTTGAAATCACGTGAACTGGTTATTCGGGCCACGGGCAGTAACAACACCGACCACTCAATCAAACTGAGTCGGTGTTGGTCGATATCAGCTGTAAACAGCCAAAAACATTGCCAACAGAATCAATGCGTAAAATGAGAAAGCCTTAGAACTTGAAACGTTTGCGAAGAAAAGGCGAAGCAAACAACCCAAATACTGCCTTCTGGCGTTCACTGAAGTTCGAGGTTCCTTAAAGAAGCGGTGGTTATAAATATACATGTCAAGGTTCCTTGAAAAGAGTCAAAAGAAGAAAAAAAAAACTACCTACTCTCAGGCGCATACACAGTTCATTCAAAATGTTTACACTTGTTTTCGGAATGGGATTCAAAAGATGGGCCTCGTACGTGCTTCATCAAAGAGGTCGGTTCCGATATTGCAATAACAACCCATTACAGAGGAATTTTCTTTTAAAAGAATCTCTAAACACATGGACGAAAAATCAACCATTTGGCCTGTCATCAATCATTGCTGACATGAAACGTGCGGATACCGCGTAACAGGAAAACTCTGCTTCTCAATATCCACAATAAAAACTATTTATAATAGATTTTTATTATAAAAAAAATTTAATGTGTGTGTGCGTATATTATTATGCACAGCTTCTTAAGCCCCGTCATTATTCCCAAATCGCCCTTTGGTGGTCCAAACACTTAGTCTGAGGCGACCAGATCAGGGCTCTGTGAGGGCTTGCGTTATGAAGAACGCCTTTAAACAAGTACCCTCCGCGCTGGCTATTGCTGGTTTCACCCTCTCCTTCAACATTACACTGTATCGACCACTATCTACTGTACGTTTTCTCTCGCCAATGCAAGCTTTTCATACTGTTGCAGCATTATGCTGTGAATTTCATGAGGTTTCACAACCTCCAACTACAAACACCTGATGGCTGCTCACTGCTCCTCTACAGTGCAAACTAAGGGCGATGCCATTTTGTACATGCTGCCCTTCCGATTGAGAATACCATGCCATCTATTAGGTAATGTCAACCTCATCAGTCATTGGCATAGCATATATTTGTATATATGTACGTGTATGTTTGTTTTTTGGGTACGTTTCGGGTTTAAGTTTTGCTTCGAACGTGTCAGAGGGTTAATTCTTGTCCATGCCAGCCTAAAATGCATTACTAAAGTGAAAAATTGGCAACTAAACTCTTGATCATCCAAGGGGAAAATACTAGAAATTCCTTAAAAATTGTCAGAAAGAATACCAACACAGCTCGTAACGAAGAAATATAATAAATTTTATTGGGGGAAAGAGGGAAAATCTGAGTAATGTATCTTTTTAACTAAACATTACTTATATCCCTACGCGCACGCGCAGTTTACTAAAAACCTCTCACAGACCCCCCCCCCCCCCCCCCCCCAAAAAATAAATAAAAATAAAAATAAATAAATCCAACTACATAGCATTTTTAAATTTCACTCCTCCAATGAAAATACTATATTTTGAGCAGGGCCTTTTTATCGAATGGGCAAATCGGGACTTTGCCCAGGGCCCCCTGATGCTAGGGGGCCCCAAAACGCCCTTGGTGTATGCACCTAGTACTTGTAAAAGTATGTATTTTTATAAATGTCCGTAAAGGGGGGCCCCCAAATAGCATCTGCCCAGGGGCCCCCAGCGTTCATAATCGGGCCCTGATTTTGAGGAAAAACGGGAGAAAAACGCTTTTTTTCTGCGCGTTCACAGTGAAATCATAAAGTTCAGAATCTATTCAAAACAAATAATTAAAAAAAAATCACCCATCAAACGAAAATACGATATTTTCAGAGAAAGAAGCGGAGAGGATGCAGGTTTTCCTTCCTCACGTGTCCGCTAGAAGAACGGAGTTACCAAGAATTCCGCAAAAATAAGGCCAAATAAGACTTCCAAATGAGGTCATTAACACGGGAAAAAAAATTAACCCTGCTTCCCACTGAGAAAGTGCAATACTTACGCTTTCGAAAGCCGCAGTATAAACTAGAAATGCGGGAGGTCGACAACTCACGCACAGAAATATACATCAAACAAAAGAACACACACAAAAAAAAGTAAAAAAATTACGGGGTCAATAACCACTGCACCGTAGTTCCAAAATTTAGAAGGGCCTTTAGGGTACAAGCAATGTATAGAGGAAATTGGCTAACAATTTCGTAATGCTCCGAAGCCTGTTCGAGAAATAAGTTTCTATTTTCCTCATTCACCAGGGTGACTCTTGACCATGATTGCTTTGGGGCAGAACCCAACTGTACATCGCTGTTATTAAAATACCCATTCGTGAGAATCAATTACTGAAGAGTCAATAAATCAAATTGATCAAAATCAGCAACAATTATTCTGCCCTCGTATAACTAATCTGCATTGTGTCCAATTGCTAAATTTTATTGCCTTTATATATATATATATATATATATATATATATATATATATATATATATATATATATATATATATATATATATATATATATATATATATATATATATATAAATATATATATATATATATATATATAAATATATATATATAAATATATATATATATAAATAAATATATATATATATATATATATATATATATATATATATATATATATATATATATATATATATATATATATATAAATATATATATATATATAATATATATAAATATATATATATATAAATATATATAAATATATATATATATATAAATATATATAATATATATATATATATAAATATATATATACATATATACATATATATATATATATATATATATATATATATATATATAAATATATAAATATATAAATATATAAATATATATAAATATATATATATATATATATATATATATATATATATATATATATATATAAATATATATATATATAAATATATATATATATATATATATATATATATATATATATATATATATATATAGTGATTTTCGCTTATAAGAATCACGTTTGTTATTACTGTTTTTGATTCTTATAGCCGAAATTTAGGTTTTTGGACAGAAACACACACACCTATATACACATATATTAGATAATCTCTCTATTCTAAAAAAAAGTAACTGGCGCTGCCGCCGCCGCCGCTGTCAAAAGCTTGTCACGCTATCTCCTCCGAAACCGCTGGGGGTATGGGGTCGAGACCGATACCAATCGATCCAGAACAATGTGGGGAAGAAAGTAAGACATGTCTCATATTCGTCGGACTTTAAGTTTTTTTTTTTATTTTATGTTTTGTGGGAAAATATTGACTTTTTCATGTTCAGATTACGATAACTCGCCAAAAAAGGATCGTAGAATTTTTTTTTTTTTTTTTTACAATCTAAGACTCAGACATTTCTTCTTCAAACAAGACCTCATTTGTTTAAAAATAATTTAAAACAGACTGATATTTTTATTAAAATTGAAAACCCACTTTTTAGAAAAATTTATGCGTTTCGAGATATATAAATTCGATTCTCTCAGACTTATTATGTTACAAAGAAAATATTTATATCAACTGGAAGATGAAAGCTTTCTCATTCATATAAACTTCATTTCAAGTCTCTATCTTAAAATTTCGATTTTTAATTGAATTTTAAAGAAAAAATCTTCTCATTCGCTTCCTTTGCAGAAGGACATGAAAGAAGATCCAATTTTACACCCATAGGCGGGCTTCATCCATTTCGCCGGGAGGGGGGGGGGAAGCTTCAACTGTAAACAAATGAATGACTCAATCGCTGTAAACAACTATTGAGTCATTCATTCACTTGATTCACCAGAGGAGCGAGCGTAGCGAGCCTAGGGGCGAAGCCCCTAGTTTACTATAAAATACGCTTTAATTTACTTTAATTATCTTATATTTAAATTATTTTATAATTTTAAAAATACAACTTAATTTCTAGACCTATAAGTAGATACACATGATTGTAGTAAGAGAAGAAAAAAATCCAATATTTGTTACAACATACCTGCTTAACAGTTTAACATTTCAACTACAGGAAGGGTGCAAGAAAAGGTTTTCTATGGTAGTTTGACGTAATGAAGTTTTTTAAGAAGGCTGTTTATACCTCTTTCAATACCAATAGTCTCAGACAAAGATTCACCTTCTAGCTTACGTTTCACGGTTTGATAACGTGCTGAATCTAATAATGTCACGTTTGCCTAAGTGATAGTGGACACTTCCCCGAAGATTTATGTGTTTCAGGGTTCAGGAAGCCGCAACCAGGATGTGAGAGGTGAGAAAAAAGTGAAATCGGATCCGCACGGGTAGGATGCCCCTGGGTCAAGCTAATAGGACAGTGCTTAGCTAAAGCGTGTAAGGGGAAACTATTATGATATATCTAACAAAGAAAGGGATGCATTTTACGACTGTATTCCATCCCATCTTATCACTCTTCTTTAAAAAAAAAAAAAAAAAAAAATAGAGAAAGAACTTCGTACCTTTTGAGTGTTTACGTGGCTTTTTTGGAAAAGTGAAAGGAAAGCTAAGAGTGTAAGCTGATTCTTAAAACCGGTGGATTGATTCTTTAAAGCGAAAATTTTAACATGGAATTAATACATTTGATTTTGTTTTTGCGATATTGATTCTTAGAAACGGTTGATTCTTATAACCACTGATCACTATAAGCGGTGGTTACTCTGTATATATATATATATATATATATATTGATTGATTGCACAGTCCAAAATTGTTATCCGGATAAAAAATAAAATAAAATAAATAAGTAAAAAAAAATAATCGATGTCTATTATAACGAAAAAAAAATTTTTTTTAATGAATCATCAGATTGCAGCACAAACTGGGATCATATTAAATAATTATTCAAATATCGCAATACAAAAATAGTTAAAATGCATAAATCATTATATTCCCGCTCTACTTATTACTTGGATTCATTTTGAACTCAAGGGCACTAGTTTTTCTTAAGTTTCCTGTTTGAAATGGTAAGTAAACGACTAACTGAAGCATGATGCAAATGGGAAAGTTAAAAAAATACATACTAAAAGCTTTCTTAATGTTTGTAAAGCTTTGCACAGGACAATAAAGATTGCAACGTCAAGCAGAGATTATAAAGCTTGCATTTCTAAGCCAACAAAAATCAAAATAGTAAGATCAGCAATAACAAATCGGACTTAATGTATATTCATAAAATACAGGTTGAATAGTCTTCAGCAAGAACTTTTTTTGGGGAAAAAAAACAGAGAATGTAGTTCTCAGAATTCCAAAAATAAGTCATTTTTAACACGTAAAAACATAAATACGACCAGTTTTAAGAGCTTAAAAAAAGAAAAAATTATTGCAGGGTATTGCAAGGGTTACTATTATCTCAAAAACAATTTAGAAAGTCAATGACTTTTTACGGCACTCTTTTTACGTCCAACTGAGCAGAGCTAAAAGAGACCACAAGCAGAAAGTAGTTTTTGAGATTCAAAAGCAATCATCCGAATGGATCAATCGATCATATATTCAAAAACACCGGCCTAAAACAATTTCTCCAGCTTCCGAAATATTTTGAAGCTGACTGTTCCTGTGTCAAAATAAGAGAACATTGATACAGCAGATTACCGAACAAAGGAGAAAACACAACTTCCTGCAATTTATTCTGTTGCAGTAAACAGAAACTGCGTTGGTTGTACGTAAGAAATTGCTCCCCATTCAACCTATGAAAAGTGAGATTGACAGGGTACTCACGCGAATACGATCACCGATCACGAACATATTAACGGTACGATAAATCACAAATACAAATTCAGCAGACGACCATTTAATAACAGCTAATAATTTTATCTATAAGCAGCGAACGTTAACTTAACAATGACTCGTTAATTTTGCTGTTTACAGACCATGTTTTGCATCTTATTTTTCAACAATTAGGCAGTACAAACAATATATATAATCGTGCATGACATACGAATTGGAACTCGCTGCGTAATGCAAAGAGCGAGGATTTCAAAACAGTGCATTGTAGCGTAAGAGAGCAATCAGTTATTTATTAAAAGTCGCCTCAAAATCAAGAGGTACGAAACTGCGGTAAATCCCTCACAAACATCTACCTCTCCGCCATTTAAGAAAATTGAGAATCAGAATTACAAAACACACACAAGATGACAAAAAAATCAGTAAATTAAATATTAGCATTCTAGTGTAATTATTAAACGAGATAAGTCAAGGCAGGTAAAACTGTAATTTTCTTGCCTACGCTTACGGCCAGCTCACAGGGAAACTTTTAATATTTACTAGAGACTAACTTTATGAACGAACGGACGAATTTTCTTCAAGTGCAAACTTTGCATGATAATCTAGTATTTCGAACTCTAATTTGAACGTCACAAAGCATAAATCCCACGTGAAAGAAGTATGAAATATTTTCAGAATTTAAAACGAAATGGAGATTTAAAAACTAATCAGTTCTCACAAACAGGATAACGAATCAATTTAACACAAGTCAATTATGCAAAGAGAGGGCTTATCCATGCGTAACGTTGGTGAAATAACAAGAAGGCACACTGATACCAGATCTTGGGTTATTAGAGACATAGACATAAACAGGAAGGGGAAATGCAGGTGAGCAAAAATGCCGGTACGAGCGATGAGAAATAACATATTTTTTCCAAAAACTTAAACACACAAATAACTAGTCCTATTCCTGGTATAGAACAAATCCGATAGCAGCGAGAAAATTTGCGAAGGTTGACCTCGAAAATTTTTTCTAGGAAGACATGACGAAGTTACGGCGTTAAAACGAGAGAAGCTTTCTTTACGCGTCCACAAGGCTTTAAAACAGGGGTGGGCAATTGTTTTGATTCGGGGGTCGCTTTGTGGAAGCGGAGGTTAGCGGAGGGCCGCACCTTTTAAAATTATTGCATTTATTAGTTAACTTTGCATTTCAGAAAAAGGTATAAATTGTATCATGAAAATCAATAAATATAAATTAAATAAAATATTGGCAGTTTTTCTGGCTGTTCGGATTTTTTTTTTTGGCTGTCTTGGAGGGCCACAAAAAAAAAATTATAGCGGGCCGCAATTTGCCCACCCCTGCTCTAAAACGTTTTAGTCATAGATTCAGTTTGTAAGGAAGAATCCAAAACAATAAGAAGGAAGCATATGAGTGATATTTCTTGGTAAAAATATCGTACAGGTTAACCAATACAACGTTCCACAGAGGATGAAAAATATATTCACGAATCTTACTTCTCACTACATCTTAAATGTTCAAGAACAACGCGTTTTCAGGGTGGAAACGAAGGGACGCGGATGGAAAATCTAGTTCACTATCAGCGCCAATTATGCTACGGTATTTACGCACGTTATTTTTCTCAATGCAAAAAAATGTATATCGAAGGCCTGCTATGATTTTCGCAACCCGAGGAATGAATATTCACGTAACATACTCAGCGACTTGCGGTAATGCCTGTTCACATAGGATCCGTCAGCGTCAGCGTTACTCGTATTGAAATATATTTAACCAATTACAAACCTTCAAACGATTAGCCACGAAATTGTTAAGCTGTGTGATAGGTTTAAAATATGTCAATACGCGTAACGCTGATGCTCACAAATTCTATGTGAACACGCCTTTAGAGTCAATAACTACTTCCAAACACATGAGAAATAATGTGGCGTTTGTGGTATCCTTCATAAAAACAATTTCCACCTTATGGGAAGTAGTTTGCACACCGCTGATAAACGACCGTATTCACCCACAAGGAGGCAACTCTCGGAAATTTTAATTGCGCTCAATTAATGATTGATATTGATAGTGCGTACGTATATTTCTCCCTTACCTCTTTTTAATAAAATTATCTATTACCTCTAAAAAAACCCAGATATTAACCGATATATTATGCAGATAAACGGACTGAATTATCCATCAAGCTAAAATAATTTGGGATCTAAGCAAAGCAAAAGTATCAAAATGTACTATACCTACATTTTGTTCTAAACTAAATTTTATGGGCAGAATTAAAAGTACACAATTTTACTTATTTGGATTTAAACATTTGGAGTTAGATGGAGAATATTAGGTTTCTCAGTTTTCTCAACGAAATAGAAACTACCAAATAGAGAAGGTTACTTTTATATCTGGCTATACATTACTCTCTGCAAGCAATGCTATTTAAGTGAGATGCTGTTATGTACACACCTCTCTTCAAGATATGTCACGTAAAACCCTATTCTGCTCATTCATATAACATCTACAGCCTTATCAGAGCTTTTCCATCATCCTCTTATGGCGCGTTCAGATAGAATCCGTCAGTGTTGGAGATTTCGTTGGCGCTGATTGGTTAAAAATTTTAACGTTGACGCTGACGGATTCTATGTGAACAAGCCCTTAGAGTTCATGATTTTTATTATCTTACATTCCATAAAATTAAAATATTAAACCTAAGAATAAAAGTACAATGGCGAACCATCGTAGACACCTGGTCTTAAAGATAGTTATCAAGGTATTTTCAGTAGCCCCCCCCCCCCCAAATAAATAAAAAAATTATGAATCTGCATATGCCATTTCAGTGGATGTCTTGCAATAAACTTATAAATTTATATGTACTCAAACAACAGTCAATACTGTGGAAGTCTACAAAACGGCAGTCAATAATGTACACTATTAATAATTAGTGGGATGTCTAGAGTGGACTCTGAAACCAAAGAGAAAATTCTTAGTAGTCTCTAAACCCCCATGCTGAGATATTTATTGAGGTCAGCTCAGTTCCTTAAGCTTAGAGGCATTGGGAATCTTTTATTCATTTCCCCTACCAATTTCATTAGGCCTTGTGGAAATAAACATGAGTCTTAGCAATTCCCCCAGTGAAGCTACTAGAATTCCTTCTGGGGTGGGGGATTCAGCATTAATATTCTTTTTTTTTTTTTCAATTGATCTTTTAGCTCCTGGGGTTGGCTTTCCCCATAAAACCCTCATAGCAGTTTCCCCACTGATACACACACAAACAGTACATTCTAATTCAAAATGACATCACAGACAATATGATTTTGGCTTATTAAATTTATGAAAATAGTTATGTAAGACTTATTTACATTACAATTATGACAAGAAATT